>VZSF01001223.1:121285-239796 GCA_013398295.1 Chionis minor
AGGACAGCCCCTGCTGGAGTCTAACAGGTGTTTGCTGGGGTTCGAATGGGGAGGGGACGGGTGGGGAGAAAAGTTAACTGGAGAAATTGGGGCTAGGAGAGATGCGATGATCTTGCGCCAAGTGGATGTGCCATGTCTGCATGCGAATAGCGCGGCTGGAGAAGCTCGGAGGGATGTCTTGCAAGTGATCTGCTCCATCTCCGTAGAAACGCTCACCTCTGCCGGCAAACTTTCCCCTGCCAGAAGTTGGGAGGAATAAAAAAAGCATCCGAAAAATCCAAAGGGGAAGACCTCAGCGGACAAAAGAAGAAAAGCTTGAGCTAAACTGTTGCGTCCTGACCCGGCGCTCTGGTGTGAGCAACCCACCGGTGCCTCCTGGGCTCCCGAGCCGATTGGCAGCGGGTGGCGTTGGCCAAGGCGCCCGGCAGCGTCCCCGGCATTGGGGACGGGCTGAGCAGCATGCTGGCTGCGGCGCCCGCGGCCGGCAAGCAAACCCCGTGTGCCTGACCCGCCGGTGGTGCCGGGGCGGTGGCGGCCATGGCCGCAGCCATCGCCAGCTCCCTGATCCGCCAGAAGAGACAAGCCAGGGAGCGGGAGAAGTCCAATGCCTGTAAGTGTGTCAACAGCCCCAGCAAGAGCAAGGGAAGCTGCGAAAAGAACAAGTTGAATGTGTTTTCCAGGGTCAAACTTTTTGGCTCCAAGAAAAGGCGAAGGCGGCGACCAGGTTGGCAAGGGTTATGTCTTTGGGGGGTTGGTTTGTTTAATTTAATGCAAACTGGGATGCGCATCAGGCGTGGGGAAAGGGGAACCAGTGCTTCAGGACTGGTAAAACGAACGTGCAGGTATTGCCCCTCCTGGCTTGTATGATCTGATAGACATGGGCACCCCGTGCCAGTCCCTTCCCCTTCTGTCTTCATCCAGTTTGTTTGGATAACGCACACCGTTGCTTTCTGCCTCGCTTGCACACCCATGTGTGGATAATTCAGTAGCCCATCTTACACGCACACACATACACAAACACACGTGATTTATTTGTGGGGAGATGTTCGCAGGGGAAGTCCCCACACGTACACCTCCTTCGGGTGGGTGTTAAATAACTTAGCAGCCCAGAGATCTGCGTTGTGTCTTCCTGCTCTGCAGAACGCCTGTGCCGTGCTCGCTTCGCTGGTTGCAGCTCAGGCTTTTTGCTTTCGCTGACACCTTCCAGAGTTTTGCTTCAGCGCCCTGTTCCTTTCTAGGAATCTCATACATGCGGCTGCCCTGCAGACACGGCGCTCTCCGTGGCTGAGGTGCAAAAGATCAGGCGTGAAGGCTCCGTCCCTGATCTGAGTGGGGTTTTTTTGGATGTGGGAGGAGCAAAACCCTCCGGGTAATGTTGCGATCGCTTTGCTGTGCTGAAACATTGATGCCGTGGGCCACTTAACCCGTCTCCCGTTCCCAGCGGCCACAGAAGGGGTGCCTGGCTCCCAATTTGCACAGCTTTGGGATGCGTTATGGCTAAAAAGCCAAAGTACGGGTTGGATTGATTTCTTGTTAGAAAAGTTGGTAGCTAAGAATTGCGTACCCTTATTAAAGGTTGCTAGTAGGAAATAATACACAAACTGTTGTAAGCTTTGCCTTCGGCTCCTTCTGAAATGAAATACAGTAGCAGAGCCTCGCTAATGTCTTGGATTAGAAACACAAGGGGTCTTATCCAGGCATTGGCTGTGGGAAATGACACATCCTATCTTCACAGTATGTTTATCTCTGAATTAAGTAAGTTGTTGGGGAGCGAGCTGCGGAGATGCATCACCTCCTGACAAGCATAATTGTGTGAAATGACTACAATGCAGATGTCATTGGGATTCAGTGGAAGTAGACCTTTTTTGCAATTACTCCTGGTGCAGTACCTAGATATCTTAAATGACAGCCTTGACAGCGATCCTGGTGCTGTTTACTTTTTGGTCTAGAATGATCTGAAACAGTACGAGATATCTCGCTTTCTAACTGTGAATCTGAGAATGGTTATGGAAAAAAGAAATCTCTCCAAACTACGTGTTGTTTTGATCTTTCTTCTTCTAGCTGATGAGGTAATTACCTCAACCCTTATGGTAATATTTATTTTGCAGTTCCACACATTGCTGGATTTCAGGGTTCCCCCCTCCATTTTCCATATGTTCATTGAGCGGTTTATCACTTCGGATGCTCTGTACTCCTTGGAGCAGTGAGGAATGGGGGTTTGTTTATTAAAGCTGCAGCAGTTCCTGTGCTAAACGTTTGCTGCTATATATTTAGGCTCTCAACTGTCATTATGGCTCTTATTAGCACTATCATAGTAGTCTTCTTTTTCCTCTCCATTTAAGAACTCGCACCTTTTGAAAAGGCGGAATACGCTCTTTGCCAGCTCATTTCTAATCTTACATGCGATAGGGCTGAGCTCCTGAGGCCAAGCAGCACACTGTCGGAATTTGGATTCACTGGAAGCAGATTTTACTGTGCTACCTACATTACAATCGAGAGTGGCATTTAATCATTTTGGTAATTGATTTCAGAGACAGCAATTTGATCTCAACCTAAAGGAAAAGTGTTGTAAAGCTGGCTGCCCTGCTTGTGTTTTGAGTCCTTTTCATATCTCAGCCTTGAGAAGAAATTCGAGATTTGTTTTTAGCACCCTGCTCGCTTGGAACGGCACATCAGGATTTCCCACATTAATCTCACTATTGTTTTTTTACAGAGCCTCAGCTTAAAGGTATAGTAACAAAGCTATACAGCAGGCAAGGATACCACTTGCAGTTGCAAGCAGATGGAACAATTGATGGAACAAAAGAGGAGGACAGTAGTTATAGTAAGTGACATGAGAATAAATGGTGTGTTTGTGAATTGTGGTGTCTCATTCTCCCCATATAGATCCGTTCAAAATTGTTGTCCTGGGATGACTGAGTGAGTGGAAGCGGCATTAACACTGTGCTCACAGCGCAGGAGCCTTTCAGACTCCCTGGGTCTGAGAGAAATGCAAATAAAAATCACTTATAGAAATAATGAACTAGAGGAGGTAATGATGACACATATGACAAACAAAGCAAATGTTATCTCCATGGCAATCCAGAGAAGTTCATTACTGTCCTTTGGATTTTATTAGATTTTTTTTTTTTTCCCGACAGGGAAAATTTGCTCGCCTACTCAGAGTGCCTGAAATAGAATAACACTATCTCCACTCTTAAACAGGGGCTCATTCAAACAGAGTCGGGTTATTTCACACAATGAGAGTTCATCATCATTTTAAAGTTCACATTTCCCTATTATTATTATTTTTTACCCGTTCTAAACTTAATTATACCTTCAGCTTTCAACCAGATTTCTTTCCCTCAGCTTTTCTGTGAAAAAGCTCTAACTGGTTTTGATTTTTTTATTTATTTTTTTCCCCACAACTTTGAGACTTAATGGAAAACAGGAAAATATGTCTAGCTTAAACTACATTTCTACTCTGAAAGGGGGAATCAGGAGGAGCAAGGAGTTTGAGAAGGCAGTTCAGGCCGTTTGGAGAACAAACCAGGAAATCAACAGGCAGGCTTTTCCTTTAAATTATTAAAAAGCACTGATATAAGTCCCATGGTTTTCATACGACCGGCGTTTGCAGGTGAAAGATCATTCCATTTTACAGGGCACTTGAATATGGCAGAGTAAGTACAGTAGGAAATATCCTCTCTTACTTGTCCGCTCACTCACTCCCACACTTTTCCCGCACACTCTTTAATCCTTTTTGCATCCCTGCGTTAAGTTCTGAGTGACGGGAGGGAGCCGCTTACGCTGCTGAAGGAGTTTTCCTCAGCATTCCCTGACGGTGCTGGCCTTAGGATGAAGCCCAAGGGTGGGATCTGTAGGGACACTCGAGGTCTGGCTCCAGGTCCCGTCCTCGCCCAGGGAGAAGGCGGCACAAATTCCCGATCGGTGCAGTGCTGGGCGGCCGCTGCCGCCTTACTGAGTTCTCCTCAGTGCAGCCACAAAATCTGCTCTAAGAATGAACCTTATAGATCTCAAACGTTGCTTTTCTTTCAAGTGAACAGTCTGATATTTATGCTCTAAGAAGTCAGCATAGGTCATTCAGGATTTCTGTTAATTATCTTAAGAAAGAAGCAGAAATAGGCAAACCTTACTTTTTATATCAAAGCATGATATTATTATAAACTTTTCATGTACCAAAGCAAATATCTGAAATTCAATCTTTTTTTTAAAAGTCATGATTTCATTCAAACGCTTTGTTTGTAATTCCTCTAATAGGCATTCTGAGATTCAAAAGAAAATAAATCTATGGGAATCTGTCCTTTAGACATTCATACAAATCTGCCTGTTTCTGGGGTATCTTTGTTTTCACTATGTCCTTAAATTTCCCATAACCTGGCAAATTACAAGCAAATCATAAAAACTCCTTGTTGCTGGATACCAGCCTTCCAAAACGCTGAATACTTAAATATAATGGAAGTATCCCAGAAATTATTGTAGCTGGGCTACAGTATCTCAGTGTTCAGAGGAGGGTTTTATCATCAAAAAACACATGCTTTTGTATATATTCCTCTGTTACGTAAGGTAAGTGTATAGACCTGAATGTCCTGTAGTGCTGAATTTATTTTAATTGCCATATTTTTAATGGAACTAGTAAGAGAGGCCGATTTAATGCTGTGGATCAGAGTCCGCATAAGGGGCTTCTTCCAAAGCCTTGCTCACGTGAATATTGAGCAGGTCAGGCCCTCTAAAATATTTTCTTCCAATATCTGCGGAGCCATCTCTCATTTGGCCCACATTAATGCCCCGCAGGGAAGCCACAGGCCTTGCAGCCCCCTTGGAATGAAGGGAACCCCTTCTCCGCTCCCATCTCTTCTCCTTTGCGCCCCTGAGGGATATCGTTGCTGTTCCCTTTTGTCAACTTCCCTGAACGTTTGCTCTAAGCCCTTTTGCTTTACCTTGCAGGATGATAATTAAAACTCCCCTTAATAATACCGGGAAGATCCTCAGATTCAGCTGTGGCCAGCAAAGTGGTTGCATAGCGCCAGGACCCCGAAACTGCATTTTTTCCACAGCGAACCATAGCTGTATCCTGCCTGGTCTTCAGACAGAGCACTGGTCAGCCGCCTTTAAATTTCGGAATATTTCTTCCCTGTTTATGGTAGGGATGGGGAGAGCTTGCAGCCCCCGTGCTGGTGTGTGCTCCTGATGGCATCCCGGGACCAGGAGTCCACCTTTTCCATCGTTTGCTACCTAGAGCTGAGTGGGAAGCTTGCCTGAAGATCCCCTTCGGCTCCTGACTCGGGAGCAATTATCTCAAGCTCCGCAGACCCGTTGCTGCGCGTAGGGTTCACAAAACAAAGGCTGTATCCACAATTGTGGAGGAAGTTTAAAAGAAAGCTGAGATTTTGGAAGACAATTTAGGCAGGAAGCGAAAGGTGGATTTGAGGAGCCATAGCACTCACTCGACCTTGGTTTAGCCAAGAGTCCGTGTAATTTGAGGAAGTGCCTCGTGGAAAGGATTTCCTGGCTGAGAAACAGATTTTTGCCTCATTACACGTGTTAAATAGGGTAAGGTTTTAAATCAAGGCAGAATTTATAGCCCAATTTTGGCAAGACAAAGAGATTTCAAGACTGATAAAATAAGGAAATACAGGAAAACAGTATCATGCAGAAAATGTACAAAGGTCCAGGTGGCCAAGCCAAGGATGGCACAGACCTCAAGTTCATCAGTCCGGCTGTGGCCCGCTGCCCCTTGCTTTGCAGCTCTAATTCTCTGTCAGTTTGTACTGTACAGGGGCTGTAGCAAAGATCGTCTCTCCCTCAGGCATCACCAACTTTTTCATTACGCTGGATGTTATATCCTTCTTTTAAGTAATAGGGAAAGGCCAGGATGCAAATAACTGCGTTATTTTATGCTGACGCAAACCGATTGTAGGAGCAAACAATTTATTTTCCTGTGGCTTTTTTTGCTGCCCTTTCTGCCATATCTGCCCATGCCAGGGTCAACCCCTGGAAGTGTGATGGCACCTCAAGCCCATTGTCCGTGGCACTGGGGGCGGCGTGGCTCTGCTGTTGGCCCCGTTATGGCTGCTGGTCACAGGCAAGCCACTCACTTTTACGGAATCATGGAATGGTTTAGGTTGGAAGGGACCTTAAAGATCATCTAGTCCAACCCCCTGCCCTGGGCAGGGACACCTCCCGCTAGACCAGGTTGCTTGAAAGAAGCAGGACTTGGACCTGCTGCTGCGCAAGGACGGTGGGAGCAACGGCTGCTGCCGATGGGGACAGTCCCCTTTTTTGCTGCAGTGCCCATGTCCCCTCATTTTGGTGGTAGCACCTGGGGCAGCTTGGCCGTGTGTCTGGCTGTGCCCCCCTCCAACAGCCGGTCCCTCTCCCCTTTGGCAGAACCGGCGGCGGCAGAGCCAACGTGACTCCCCCACAGCCCTTTTGCCACTGCCGAGAGTCTGTGCCGCAACAGCTGCTCATCCCGCCGGTGCCTCGACCGGCTTCCGAGTGTGCCCAGCCCTCGTCTCGCCTCAAAATAGAGTGTGTACGTTTATGGCAGGTTCAGAGGCTGAGGGAAACAGCTGAGCACCCATGGCAAGTGGGTGCCCCAGCCTTTCTGCTGGCAGAAGTCGCTCCGCCGCCTATCTCTGCCGGCTTTGCCGAGCGCAGCCCGGCTGGGAATGGCTCACTCAAACCTGCCTTTGTGGCTGTGAGCTGTGTCTTCTCAACTCTCCCCGGCTTTGCCCTGGCCTCAGCTGATCAACCAACAGGTCCGTAGCACTGGTTATAGCGGAGCCCAGAAACGCACCCTTGTGCTGAAAACACCCAACCGCCCGCCCTACTCATAAAAATGCCATGGAGAGAGCACCTTCCAAAAGAGACCTCCCAATTCTGCCCCGAGACTTGAGCTTTAAATTGCGCCCTCCTGCCTACACGGGGATGGGCTGCTGCTTTTTGGGGTTGAACTGCAGAAGAAAGCTCTCCAAGGGAATATTTACTGAGTCAGACAAGGGAGTATTTTCTCCCTCAAATAAATTCAAGCGTTGGGTAGAACAAATGAGAAAATCCATTTCCCTTATTGAAAAATCTAAGTTTTCCTTGCCAAAAATTGCATGGAACAAGAGGCTTTTGTTTCGGTGAAGAGAAAGCCTTTTCTGTTGATTTTTGTACTTGCAGGTGAGCGTGGGGAGGGGTTGTGTGTTTGTGTCTGCGTGTACGCGCCTGTCTACGAGAGGGAAAGAAAAATGCAGGTGTGATTTTATGATCACCTACATATTTTTTTTGTGTTATTCAACCACCGTAGGAAATCCAGCACTGAAGGGAGCCCCGACCTCGCAGCAGAGCACCCATAGGTTGGTAGGGTGCCAGCGTGGCTGGGCAGGCTCAGCCCAGCCCTGAGCATGTCCCTCAGCTGCCACCCCCCTGTTTTTGATACTCTCTTGACAACTCCACACCCAGAATTTAGGATCCGTATTAGATGCTGGCAGGCTGCAAATTTTCTTTTAATAAACTATGACCATTTGGGGGCCGCCAGGCTGAAAAGGGAATTTATAATGGAGCGTAATTTTTAGCTCATACTTTTGTAAAATAGTAAAAAAACTATCGAGTTCATAATTCAGTTTTAAATTAGCTTCAGACAGTGACCATAAATATCAAACTTCAGCCTGAAGCAGATGGGAGTTTTCCAGCCAAATAATAAGCCATTGGAAAAAAGAGCCTATTTGGCCTTACTTCGTCTTTTCTCTGCATTTGTGCACCAGACCAAAAGGAGATGCTTTAGGTTATGGTAACAGTTCTTGAAAATTTTCTTAATTCCCCTTTGTTTTTAATCCTGCGCATTGAACACAGTGTACCGTAGTGAACTCATTCTTGTGTTCCATTTTAATGTAGCCATGAATCTAAGCTGTGGCAGAGCTTTGCTTGTTGGTTTTTTTGTTGTTTGTTTTATGTTTTGGCTTTTTTTTAATTTGCCACTTTACAAACTGGAACATTCATTTTTTGAAGAGAAGTTTCTCTTCAAAATTCTCCACTTCTCATCAGGTACTGCCACTATTAGCATGTATACAAGCATAAACGCAAGCAGAACATTCAAAGCAACTCAATTTTGAAAGCAAAGACTTAGGGCTTGATCTAAAGAATATGCTGTCATTTCATTTCATGTTGAAGTTATTTAAGTCTGTTTTTTCAAACCCATTGTCCCAAAAAGAGAAAAATAAAATGATGAGTTTTGAGTGAAACATTTTGAGATATTAAAGAAGGGTTTTAACTTTTCTGAATTTCATCTTGCTCCTTCCTTTTGGTCAAGTATATTTACTGATTTACTGAATTTGATCTGAAATTGCAAGAAAAAAAAAAAAAGTAGTTTTTGATCATCTCGAAAAACTTTTTGCTTGTTTTTGGATTACCTTTTTTTTTTTTTTTTTTTTTGCACTTACTGTCAGAAAAAAAAAAACCCAAACCAAAACCAAATTAAGTATGTTCAGCTCTACTCAGCAGACCCCGGATTCTGCTCATGAGGCAGGTAAGTCCTTTTAGCTCTCAGTACCTCCAGTTCACCATCTTCAGACTGGGGGAGATACGTTGATGCCCTCCGTAGATAATTCCCGAGCTATCGGTGGAAATGGCTATAGAAGAACATTGTTCTAAAACACCCATGGAAATTAATATATGCATGAATGGACATTTTTTAATTTGGTTCTGGTAATTATGGTTTAATTCTCTATCTAATCTGCATACTCTAGAGGATTAATTTTGCTCTCCATCTTCTTTCTCTCCTAGCTTTGTTTAACCTCATACCTGTGGGTTTACGAGTGGTGGCGATTCAGGGGGTTCAAACAAAATTGTACCTGGCAATGAACAGTGAAGGATACCTATATACATCAGTAAGTAAACATTTTTAATTTTGTTCTTGCTGAAATTATGGTCGGAACTTATGCTAAATGAATAATTTACTCTTCCAAGGAATCTGCCTGCAACCTATAGACAGCAAATTCAGTATGGTGACAGTGAATTTGGTGACAGCCTGTTTTTAGCTTATTGCTCTATTTCCCTTATGAATTCCTATGGATGAATTCCATTGTAAATACATATGGATATACGGAATCAAACTGTGGTGCCTTTGATGCCAACTGATGATCCTGAAGCGTGAAATAACCAAAATCCCACAAGCATAACCCTGAACAGAAAGGATGCTCTCTCTTGGTCACTGTGGACTGGTTGGGCTAATCGGTGCGGGGTGCAGGAAAGGGACAGATGTGTGAATCACACATCTGCCTGAACACCTTTTATGTCTTCCCATATAATATCTATTACTGTTATTAAAAGCGATTAGAGAAAGCATTTTTTTTTTTTTCATTTGGCCAGGATTTTCAAACAGAAATGGAATTAGGTGCCAAAATCTTACAGCTTCAGGTTGCTGAGCGAGTAATGCAATGTTTTATTAGCAGTTTTGATCAAGAATGATAGTTAATAAATTTGAGCGGCATTTCTCAAGAGAGCAAATGGTGTTTTTATGAAAAAAAAGAAAAAAAGACATTTTTAAAAAGAGACCATCTTTCAATTAAAAACATTTACTTGAAGTATATTCAGGAGGCTTAATTATAAAGTCTTAATAGATTTTTTCCTAAGGAGGAGAATAGAGGAAAATGTGATTTATTATCTAATACAAATTATTCTTGTCTGTGAACGATTCCCTTAAGGTGCCTTTAATACTGATAACAATTAAGTAAACTTACTCAAATCTCTCATTTGTTTTGCAATCCTGACAGCTGGGACAAGGGGCAGCTTTGCATATTTTTCCTCTTGTATCTGCCAGAGCAAAAGCAAATTAGAACTGGTTGTGCGGCGGGACAAAGCACAATTTCAGTGAAGGGCGTCGGACTCTGCTTTCCTTTTCACTCTGGCTATTTGCTTAGTGCGGTTAATCCACCGATCCGTTTGCAGGGCTGGAGCCACCCAGGCAGATCGTGCAAAGTCGCCTTAATCCCGTGTAGTGACGGGGCTGTGACTGCGCGGGGCTGTTTCCATTTGCACTGCGCCGTACCTGTGACTGCGCCGTGCGCCTTCATCCACATCAGCATCCTCAGCTGCGCTCCCCTCCAGCTGCCCGCTCACCCCGAGAGCACTGCGCCGTGCCGGCTTCCGTGGGTTCCATTCCGCCTCGGGAAGCATCACCTCGGGTCGCGGCTCAGGGTGGGATAGAGAGGTTTGTTCATAAAGTGCAATTCCATCACCCCGCACAGCGAAGGTGCGCGGTTTGAGCAGGTCGGTTCTTTCATCGCTCGCATTCTGGAAAAAATCTGATCTATTTTTGCGAAGATGCAGAAAATGGGACAAGGAGAGATTCTGCCGCTGTTAACCTGCAACGGAGCAGTAACTTCTCATTGGGAAACGTAACCCTGAAGTCACGGGTTATGACTTGGGACCACTGAGAGAATGAAGTGTCATTTCTACTATTTCACAATGTGAGGAGGAGGGGCGGAATATAACCTTTATTTAGATCAAGTCCAGCTTTTAGTTTGCTAGGTACCTAGGCAGAGCTCAGAGATTCACTTTGGTTGTAATTTTTGATACTTGCATTGATCAGGGATAGTTCTTCATGTGGTCTCATATGTTACCACGAAGAGATGGCAGCATAGGTAATAGATTCCTTGTATCCTTTAGAATCTGTGAATTTAATAGTTTATGCCATTGGAAAATTAACTGGTGACGTCCCTCTATTGTCCCCTTAGTAACAATGGTCATTTTTGATTCTTTATTAGGCAGCTATATTTTCTTTCTTTTATTCTTTTATTCTTCTTGAACCTGATGGGCTTGGCAACGCCTTAGAATTTTGCCACGTTGCTAGGTCCCAAATTCATGTTTTTAAATACTCCTCCCAAAGATGGGTGTCCGTTTAATGTTGATCTACTTTTCCAAAGGAAGTTTCCACCCAAGTTCTCAACGATCTTGGGTTTGTCACCTGGTGCATTCTGGTTTGCTTGTTTTGTCCTTTACAATAATTGCAAGAAACTGTCTTGGCGGGCAAAACCTAGTTCATGTCTCTGGCAACGCAGCGAGGGAATGGACAAGGGCTGGCGAGGAGCATCTGCCCCTGCTTCACCTGCTAGGCAAAAATATTGCCAGAATTGCAGTTCCAGCACCATTTTGTAAGTGTTTCTAGCATTTCTTTTGCTGATAATGGTCCTTTCAGCAAGGGATACAGTCTGACAGTCTGATGCATGGGAAATAGGCTCTATATTTTGGGCTGGATTCTTCGTTGATGTAAATGAGCCCCAAGAGAGCTCAGCTGATTTCAACCAGCTGAACACTCACCGGTTCAAGGGATGCCAACGGGGAGTCCAGGGAACAGATCAGCTCAAGTAGATGACATCCATCTACGCATCCTCAGGGTTTCCAAGCCCTTACAGGGATGTGTTCCTGAACGGGATTTGTCAGGAGCAGACAGGCGGCAACATGGGATTGATCAGCAGCAAAAGCCCCACAAAACACTGTCAAATGCCTGAAAATAGAAATGTACTTAAATTGTAGGTAACTATAACAGATAGTCGTACCATTTCCAGGGATAAATGAAATTAGCATTGATGATGCAACATAATAGGGAGAGAGAATTTTGTGGTCTATGTCATGATCACTTGCTTTTGGTTTTATTGCGACTCCAGTGCTTCAGTCATGCTTGTGTCTGTGCAGAATCGTTTCCCTCAGATTTCATTGCCGAAGGTTATAGATTCATTTCGTAAATGGATCGAAAACCACCCTACTGCCGTGCCATCCCTGTTCCTCACCCCGTGCTACGGTCTGTGCCTTGCACCTGATCACACCTTTTAGCCTGAAACACTTCCAAAACACCGCGTCTGATAAAGAGGCCATTAAGTCCATGGCAACTACCCCACTGGTAAATAGGGAAATAAGACATCTGGCTTACGGGAGCGTAAATGGGGGCTCAGCTAAGTGCCTTCCCACACTCACGCAGGAAAGTACATTAGGACTAACACACCAGGTGTCCCGTTTCCATGTATCTTGCACTGAACTGCAATATTAAATCACTGTTCCTTTTCCTTTTAATGACCGTGGTTTTGTTCCTTATGGTATGTTGTTTAGGCTGTGCAGCAACAGAATTGACTTGGTTGATTCTGAGCATCCTGCATGTGTAGAAAATATGTCCTAGCCAGTCTGTTACAGTTGTTGGCAGATGGATCTGTGGATCCGGTGTGCTAATTTGTTGAGCTCTGGCTTTTGCCTTGCCCCCTCCTCCCTAGCAGTCTGCCAAGATGGGGATTTGGGTATCTGACCTCAAAGGTAGCCTGGTTTGTTTCTGATCCGGTGACTGTACTCAAGAACGAGGTGAATTTTCTCTATGAGGGGATCAGCCATGTATAATAAATCTGCAGAAAACAGATATCTGTAGCTGGCTGCCAGAGTTTATAGATAGTTTGCGGCGTCTGTCAGTTAGAGCAAAAATAAGATCTTTAATGTAATGGTAAAAGCTCCTCGGGGACAAGGCAGCAACTCAGCTAAGCAGAAAAAAAAGATATTATGTTAAAATAAATATATAATTGTCTACATTTGTTGTAGAAGTGCATTAAAAGTCCTGGACGGCAGGGAAGTGACCTTGATCCCCCCGCCGTGCTGCCCCTGCTCGCCCCGCTCTGCGCAGTGTGTGCCTGCTCCCCACACCGGCTGGGAAATGCATCTTCGCATCACGGAACAACACCGCGTTTGAAATGTTTTTGGGGTTTTTTTTTATTTGTAGTCAGTTTCCTACTGAAGTTGAAGGGAGTTGTGTGACTACATTTTCCCAGCCGAAGTCACCCTCACAATTGTGCTTGGAGGGACCTTGTCAGGAGCTAGTTGAAGCTGTAGCTCTTCCTGCTGTTTGATGCTCGAGCATCCTTCTAAAACGAAAACACAGGGTTTGATTCATCCCTTCTTAAACCACTGTCATGCTGCTGCAAGATGACTTAAACACTGTTATGGCACTGCTGCCTTACGTAACCACACAATGAATCATACCCTTTTGTATTTTAGGATGGCTTTTAATTTATCTTCTTTTTCTTTCTATGAACGGCCGCATCTTTCAGTTGACCACCATATATGTGCCACTTGAGGTTTTTTAGGTTTCACGCCCTATGAATTCCCTGTGTTCTTTCATTGCCTTCAACAGAAGAGTGAAAACCATTTTAGGGATCTGTTTGTCAGACGTGTAGTCCTAGAGCTATTGCTTTCTCATCAAAGTGACTGTGATGTGACGGAGGAGGCTCGCGGTGATGCAGAGCAGCAGCTGGGTGAAGTTCATTAAAGGGAAGATATGTATGTAGGTGAGAAGAATTGGGTGTACTGCTTGAGTTCTACATGGGCTGAAATGTAACCCAAAATACAGCAAATTTTAACAAAGACAACCTGAGAACATCTAGCCTTGTATTTTCCATGAACCAGCATGCCAGAGTTTTTAAAATCATTTGATGGTGGTCAGCAAAATGCATATTTCTCCTATGGACCATTTGATGGAATCGTGTGCTCAGTTAGCCTGGATTCATTGTCAGAAGCAGTGAAATTAAGCATGTGCTGCTCATTGCGTCCATCTGGCCGCCCTCAGGAGCCACGCAGCTCGGCTTGTAAAGAGTGTTTTCCATCTTGTCTTGTTCTGGTTTCCTGGGATTTGCCGAAGTGTTTGATTTAAGAGTGTCATATGCAAGTAAGCTTACAGCTTCTCCCAGGTTGGACGAGGTCCTTGCCTAAAAGTACGCCTTTGCCCTCACCACGTGTGGTAGGGCCCAGTCTGTCCCTCCCTCCTGCAGCCTTTCAACTCATTGATTGGAAATTCAGGGCATCCAGCCTTTTGTAGGATGGGGCTTAGGAAGTAAGCTACACGGCAGAGCTGTTTATGTTTGCTTTGTTAGCTATTCTAGGATGTCCAAGACGTTTGAGTTAATAGAGCTGCTGTACGTGGCTTAATTTTGCCATTTCTTGTCTGATGCACTCAGTACAGAGTTAGCATGGGTTTAAAGAGCACTTTGATATAATACCCTGTGCAGAATTTTATATATAATTTACCCTTAGAGAGCATTCAGCTAATATTGTCCTCTGTATGCAAAATAGATTGTCATATATAAGTTTGGTACCTGCACAGAAAGTAAATATTGTATGAAGCATGCACGTTGATTATAGCCAAGAGAAGTGAAATGTGATTAAATTCTCAGAGTGATTCAAAAATTGGTTTTGGTGAGTTGGAGAGAAGAGAAGTTTGTGCATATTTTAATACTGAGCAGTGCAGTGGAGACCTGCTGTAGCTAATGGGTATGGCTGGGGCATTTATAATGAATTACTGGCAAAGAGTTTCCACCTCAGGGAAACAGCACAAACCAAGAGATAGGGGAAATAATCAAAAGCTTCATCTAGTCAAATTTGCATGTCAGTATAAATCATTTTTTACCATGAATGCTCAAGCGCAGACTCTACCTTCATATAGTTCCTTCTCTTCAGTGACAGGATCTTAGATAGAGCTGCAGCACATTTTTGTTTTCATCACGACACCTTGCTCTACTCTGGGTAAGTGTGCAACGTGCTGCCGGGGAGGACGGCTGCTTCGGTCCTCCCACCACCCGGCGGCGTGCTGACAGCCCGGACTGCTCCCACTGCCCCACTGCAAAGGTGGGAGAGGGCACAGGCAAGGTCTGGGATCGGCGCTGGCACAGGAGGATGCTCTAAGGAGGTTCCCAGGCAGCCCAAACAGAAGTGTTTTCCAACGCCCTCAACCATGGACACTCCTCTAAATTATGCTGGCAGCTGAGCTCGGCAGAGGCAAACGACTGTACTTTGGTTCAGCCTTGCAGCAGTGTTGCAGCGCAGAGGTAGATTCTGGCCGGTTCCCGGTAGGGTGGAAACCTGGTGGGTCTCCATGCATCATCACAGGCTCCATGATGTTTTTTGGGGTTGGTTGGGAGCTGGACTGTGCCTAATAGCGCAGCTGCAGAACCCACTGCTCACAGACTTGCCTCCCACTCGCCGAAGGCACCAGCAGGCTGTCGCTGAGCTTGCTGTGGCTGTCCGGCCCTGCTCCATGACGTGGGATGCTCCTGGAGGTCGGGTCCCTGGGAAGGCAGAGGGGTTTCCTGCAGCTGGTCTTCCTTAATGAGGTATGGGCTGGTCTTTCTTAATGATATTGGGAGTCAGTCTCTTCTCCCAAGTAACACGCGACAGGACAAGAGGAAATGGTCTCAAGTTGTGCCAGGGGAGGTTTAGGTTGGGTATTAGGAAAAACTTCTTTACCGAAAGGGTTCTCAAGCATTGGAACAGGCTGCCCAGGGAGGTGGTGGAATCTCCGTCCCTGGAGGTATTTAAAAGCCGGGCGGACGTGGTGCTGAGGGACATGGGTTAGGGGTGGTTTTGGCATAGGTTTATGGTTGGACTCGATGATCTTGCAGGTCTCTTCCAACCCAAGTGGTTCTATGATTCTATGATTCTATATGTGCTGTTGCTGAGTGGTGGGGCAGAGAGATGGATGCTGTTTTGTTCAGGCGCTTGTCTCTGCCAGGGTCAGTGCAAGTCCAGATTTCAGGGGACAGACTGCCTGCTGTCTCCAGTGGAGAAGGGGGAAAGGCATCACCCTTGCATGGGAGAATTATTACAAGACTCAGCAAGCTGAAAGTCTTGGAGCTGTTATCCTGCATTTCTCTACGAGTCATCCTCCAGGCATCTGAAATCCACAGAGGTGCCGCTGTGCATCCATCCCTCGCTGCAGGTGGTGGGAGCTGAGGATGCTCAGCACCTTCTAAGATGTGGCTTTGTAAGAGGAGCCCAAGCATGAGAAAGTGACGCTTTGGGAATGTGCACTGCACAGATCCTGACAGACCTGCAGTTGGATGCCTGTGCAACGGTTGTTTCCTAACAGCGGCTGTTAAAAAGCAGCGGTGGAATCGTTGTTTGTGCAAGAGCAGTTTCAATGTCCTATGAGACAAATAATATACATGTGGAGTAGATAAAGGACTAAAAGTGCGCACTGTCTTTGTTAGTCATTTGCTAATAAATGCCAAAGTCCTTGGGTGAAAAGACAGAAAGTCTTTATAAGCTCAGACTTCAGATGTTCCCTGGAGCAGAAGTTTGGGACTCAGCAAGCTCAGAAATGGGGCTGAAATGGCAACATAGCTCACAAAGCCCAGTGTTTCAGCCCGTTGCGCTGCTCACTGGGGTCACAGTGACACAAAACCAGCGTGGTGCCAAAAAAAAAACGGCCTTGGCAGAATTTGAAGCTGGACCCAAGTTTGATAGTTTGGCTCCTGGATCGCACACCGTTTGCTTCCAGCATCGCGTTTCGGTCCTGCGCCAGCAAACAAGGAATACTGCGTTCCAGGACTTCCAGGCTACTCACAACTCTTCACCATCGTGTTGCAAAGCGTGTTTGGCAAGCCAGAGTTGTAAGCAGAGAAGGGCTTGAGCAGACGGCGTGAGTTGCAAAGTGCGAGAATGAGAGCATTGCCAGGATCTCGGCGTGTTCGGTTGGGATGGCATGTTCAGATCACCAAAGGGCGGGTTACTTTGCTATGATTCAGCAGAGCCAACAAGAAAAATGCCGTTTTTTCTCTCCTTAATGTGGTGTGGGTGCTACACGTTGGGACCGGTGGCGTAGGTGCCTGTTGGGTGATACCTGTGTCTGCTCCTTGCAGGGCTGGGCTCTTCCGCGGTTTGCTGGGAAAATATGTATGTTAGTATTTATGTGGATTTTTGAGTTGTTGCTTTTTTCCCCCAAGATATGTATGAAACACTTTCAAGATGAGGAACAAGATAACTTTCCAAACTTAACGTCTTTTTTGTTAGGATGTGGCTTAATTAAGAGAAAATACCGTCATGAAACCTCAGCTTCTTTCCTACGCTTGCCTTTCCTTCTAGAAAGCTGTCTGCCTTCCCATCTTCTGCCCAGAAGGGCTTCCCCTCCCTCTCGTGCTGCAGGTTGAGCTAATGAGCAGCTCTTGTCACAGTGACTCAGCAGCGCTTCTGCCTCGTTACACTCGCGCTGTAACCTGCCGACGAGATGGCTCATCCCGACCGGCGCTCGCTGCTGGCTGGAAGTGCCTGCGTGAAGGCGAACATCTAAACAAGGATGCCGGAGCAATTAAAGACAGTCTCCAAGGGCTCCCCAAACCAACGGGAGTCGGTTGGTTCTGGAAAACAAACTCAGAACTCAAGTAGAAACTCGCCCAGGATGACACTTAAACATGAGGAATCGCCACATTTATTAAATCTGCAGGAAGTGTTTTCCACTCGGCGCGTTGTTTGGCTGGGGAACCAGTTGCAATGGGATGCCGAGGATGCCATCGTTTGGGGGGGGCTCAGATATCACTTAGGCAAATTCTTGAAAGAAAAATGCTGCAAAATACAATGATGTCATGTTTGGCTTAGAAACTTCCTGAAATCATAGCTTACCAGAGGCTGGGGAAGTGTGCTGGGAAAATATTGGGATAAAATTCCCTTTTTTTTTAATACTCTCCCATAGGCACCTGCAGTCAGCCAAGGACAAGCCTACGGCTTGAGAAAGATGTGCCCTCGCCAGTCGGTCCTCTTGCTGCATCCCATTGATGTTTTCTCTATGGGTTAGTTTTCAGGTGCTCTGATGAGAAATACCCAAAAGTGTCAGTTAACCCTGGGTAAGGATATCCAGGGGGAAAAAAGTGGTTGTGCAGAGAGTATGGGACTGGGGTGAGAATGGGCTGCGGGAAAAGCTGAACAAGGAGATGGGATTGTGCCCGTTCCTGCATTACGCCTGCTCCTTCGCCTGCTCTGCTGTGTGCCTGTTGCTGCAGGGCAGGACCCGGAGCTTCAGCTGTTGCAGCAGTGCTAGGACAAACAAAATTTAGCAGCTAAAAGTAAGTAAAGGGCAGTTCAGTTCCCCAAAATGACTATTCATCAATCCGGGCTGGCATCATCAACAGGTCTGTCACGTGGGGGTATTCAGAGTGACTTTATTAAACACGTTTTTGTGTCTTTTTATCTTCATGTAGCATGCAGTTGTGATAGTGCTAAGAGGAGGTGAATTCAGCTCTGTTCCTACTTGGCAGCCCCAAGAGAAATGTTTACTGCTTTCTGGCCGTTTACATCCTTGCAAACCCACTGAAAGCAACCTTTTCCTGGCAGAACTTTTATCGCAAGTGATGAGGTGCGAAAACTGCAAATCCAGCTTGACTGTAAAAGTTCAAATTGCATTTGCGGCGTTGTCAGTCAAAAAGGCATCTTTTGAAAAGCCTACCAAGCAAAACAGACGAGGAGTCAGTGGGCAAGAAAAAAGGAGTCATTATCCCCAAGATTCTGAGTTTTGTGGTCGCTTTTGGGAACTGCAGCACAGCTGAAGGGGGTTCCCAAAGGAAATTCTGTTCCTTCAGTCACAGAGAGCCCGAATGCCATCCCGGTGGCTTGGCTTCTCGGTGCTGAAACCAGAGACACCCCTGTGAGTCCTAGAAAGCAGGATAAACATGGTACATGATAACAGCCACTTGGCAGGGACAAGGGAAACAGGAAAGTTGTCAGATTTAGATTACATCCTTGAAGCCTTGGTTTCAGAAACTAACTTTTCCATATATAAGCTCAGAAGGAGGCCTGCTGAATTCCTGGCTGGAAAAATCTAAAAAAGGTTCTGGGAAAGAAAACAAGGCAGTTGAATGAAAATTATATCAAGCAACTTGCATTTCCATACCAAACTGCTTTCATTAGGCAATCTAGCATTAACAAAGGAATCCAAGATTTAGAATGGAATAGGGATTCTTTGGATATAGTGCCAATATAATAGCTTTCTAAGAGCAGATTGGATGGTTTAAATAATTGAACAGATAAGACCTTTCATATTTGACGTTCTGTGGTTGCTACAGGTGCTATCACGTTGTTTTTCATTTTTGTAATTCTACCCAAACAGCACTGAATATTGAGTGGTACGGTTCTTCTAAAATTAAATCCACTGGGGAGCTAAGCAAAACAGGCATGATAATTGGTGAAGTACAGCTCTGTTTATTTAAAGCCTCAGGAGGTATCTAAAAATCAGAGCGCTGGTTTCGGCAGCACAAGGGGCTGTCTGCTTTACAAAGGCTGTCCCCCGTCCTTACTCTGATGACTTTGAATGTCCATTAACGAGGGAGTCAATTTAGACCCTCCACCCTCATCCCCAGAGCATCTTCAGAACGTTTAAAAGCTGTTACGAGGTAGCACGGTGCCTCTTGCCTCTGCGAGTTAGTGGAACCTTGCATTTGAGCTGACTGGGAACGGGCAAATCTCAAAGGACTTGTGAGGGCACGTTTCCTCGAACAACAACTCCAGAACCCAATGTTTTAACAAAATGGGTCTAGCAAACTGAAAAGAGTGGGCTGTTCCTCACCTTGCTGGTACTCGCAGCCTCCAACTAAACTGGAAGACCTCCTGTAATTTTAGAATTAAAATGACTCGTAGAGCTGGTACACAAATTAGAAGCAGAGTTTTGTAAATGTGAAGGCTTCAGTTCAGGTTTCAGGCAAAAGTTCACATCAATTCTCATTCCATTCTCGTTCTTTCACACCAGCGTGCTCAGATCTAGCGGAGCATCTGCTGCCAGCTGAGCCATATTGACACTGACAGAAGGCACAATAAGCTCAAAGTAAATAAGTGAATGATCTGAAACAGAACAAAAAGCCAAAGAAATTCTAATAACTGGAATAGACACAGTTTGAAGGGCAGGTCTGTTCCCTTCACCTGATGAACTAAGAGTTTAATGGGCTTGATATTGCAAACCTTTTCTCGTGTAAGTAATCCTTACTCAGGCAAGGAGCTTCATTGACTGCCTGCCAGAGGAAGAATTAATTTAGCTAAGATTTTCAGGATCCGGACAAGACAGCCATTGATTTGCAATATGAAAGTTCTGTCTGATTAAAAAATGAACAGAGCATTTAGGAGGCCAGTGAATCTTACTGGCAAAAATAAGTCCCTGCTTGCCTGGAGACAGGTCCTAAGGCCTTGGAATAGTTCTCAGGAACAGGGAGAGCAGCAGAGCCCAGTCCTGGATGCCCAGAGGGTTTGTTTGGTTTCATGGGTGAGACTTGAGCTCTTGGCTTGCAGCTTGCTCTGGAACTGAATGGCCAGGGCTTTGTTTTGGGCTGCTCATACTTATTTTGGGCTGCTCATGTTTTCCTATGCAGTGGTTCAGGAAGTGCAGAACCAGGAGTTGTGTCCCTCACAAATAATCCCTCTCTTCAAGCGCCTTACACTTTGGGACATTTGCTTTTCGGACTTAAAATTTTCTGGCAGACCATATGGAAATCTCTAGCGCCCCAGGTGCAGGGGCGCGTTAGCAGCAGGCACTCTCTGCAGCGCCGTCACGACACCAGGAGCGTTGCGATAAGCTTCATCAGTTAGTGCAGCATAACTGTCTTCTGACACCTCTCTGGGAAAGGCGAGTGCGTGCCTGGTGTCACGCATGAGCAAGGATGACGGCGTTTGCGTTACCACCGTTGGGCGTCAGGAAACCGGAGCCAACTTCACTCACCTATTTTTGCAAATCTTGACTTTAATTTATGCTTTAGCTGCCTCTGTGTGGAACAAAGATTTACCGTGTATTCTAGACTGCGAGAGCGGGAGCTTGCTCCTGGGCAGTCGAGCTGGGCCCAGACTTCCTCAGGTTTTTTCTTGGGGAAATTATTGCAGCTGTGATAGAAAAGATCTGAAAGAGCTTTATGCAAATCGTTGATTTCTACCACATTAGTTAATTGTTTCCCGAATTTGCATTTCTAATCAGCGAGATGCCAAAAAACACCTGTACTCTCTAAGTGTTGCACGAACAGTTTATATTTCCTTTAATTACACTTGTAGGAACAATACCAGAATTGCAAGTATTTATCATAACTTGCAGCTCTTAACGACTAAACTATAAATAATATTTTTCTTCACAAAATTATGTCCACCAGCAGTGGCAGGGAGAGGGTATTCCCTGCTCATCAGCCAATAACCCTTGCCCTGATGATACATCTCCCTGAGCAGCACTGATGTGATAGCAGTAAAAGCACGGGTTTATGCACCACCTTTAGCAGAGCTATGTTTCGAGGCCGTACAGTAATTTCTCCGTGGTGAATCCCTGAAGAACGCGAAATTTTCAGCTGAGAGGGAGGCAGTCTTGATCTGCAAGTGGCTTGGGAATATCCGTACTAAGGAAACCAACCTCCTTTTGTGCTGTTAACTGACTGGATGAGTACAGTCACCCTGGCTTGGCTGTGAATCATCTGATGAAGCTTCATTTGCTACCCAACGGCAAACCCTCTGTGCTTGCAGCCCTTCAGTTTATTATCATAGGAATGACAGTAAAAGAAGACAAGTGATTCCCACCCCCCACCCCCCCNGTTGAGCTGTTTTGTTTCCCTCTGGCTCTGACAGTCTTCTAAACAGCAGTTGCTTCTCTTACAAAACAATTGGAGTTAATGTGGGTAATTGTGATAGTTATGGCCTTTACTTTTTGATATAGCAATTATCTAATCTACTTTTTTACTGAATCAAGCCATGTTGGTAAAATTAAGTTGTCATTAGATTCATCTCTCTGGAGACTGTTTGCTACAGTAAGGCCAAACCCAAACAGCTCTACTCTTTCTCAAAACAAATGTTTCACCTAGAATTTAAAGTTTCCTGTGCCTTGGACCCACTCAGGTTCTTCCTCCCACGTACCCACGACGCTGTGTCAGCTGCAGCAAGGTCACACGCATGATGAGGAGAAGAGTTTGGTCCTTTGCCCGCTGTTTTGGCATTTTTAAAGCTCTGTTTGGAGAGAGTCTTGTGAGGTTCTACAGATCATGTAGTTCCTAAACCCAAATCAAAGTACTTCAAGCTGGAGGTAGACATTTCCATTTCTGTAGGACAGCAATATATACACGGGATATGTAAATAGCCCAAATCGCTCTTACGAGCAGAGAGTTTTGTGAGTTTATATTGATTACTTCAAGAATGGATAAATTCCTGAAAAGTGGGTTCACAAAGCTACAGAAAATTTCCTTTCTGTCTAATCTTCAAGGTCCTGAAAGCCTGATAAAATTTTATTTCCTTGGAAAAGGTCTTCTGAAATAATAGTTTTGCATCACTACCAAGCTAATACCATTTAGTTTCTTAATGTAGTTATAAGGAACATATCCGTTATATAGAAAATATGATGTAGAAAACCATATAGAGAGAATAAATATAGATGGACAACACCCAAAACTTTAAGCAGGGTTGTGGAGCTCTGTGTAGTTATAAACTGGACCCTGGCATAAAGCTTCAGCTGAGATTTGGGGCGGGGGACAGGGAAGGTTCCAACAAAAAAACAATAGAAATAGAGATGTGCCAGAGCTCAGGGCTTTTCTCCAAGTCCCAGTCTCTCCAAATGTAAAATTTTTTGGCTCAGGCTCAACCTGGATTTAAGACAGCTTACTTGTTGTTTTGTGTTGGGTGTGGTTTTTCTTTTTTTTCTTTTCTTTTCCATTTTCAAGGAAAGGAAAATTTTAATTTCATAGCAGGAATTAAATTTCGATTCAAGATTTATTTGTTCTTCTTGACTCGTTCAACACTTTCTACTGATGTGGAGATATTAGTCTGTTGCTGACATGGGTGTGTAAGATTTAGGAGGAGGCAATTGTGTCCCTAAAGCTAATTGCATCATCTCTGAAAGACTGGCTGTCAATAATGCTGTGCTTTGGCTAGTTAGCAGTGGAGCATTCTGCTTGAGAAGTTACGTGCATGCAGGCCAGCAGTCACCTGATAATACCAGTACCTCCTTGAAAGCTTCTTCCAGTTTATCACATGTGCAAAGCTACCCTGCCTGTTTGGTAGATATTCTTAGGAGAAAGCTGGTCTTATGGTCAGGCTGTATATTTTCAGTTAATTGGGATATTAAGAGTAAAGAATTGTATTTCTGCTTAGAAAAACCAAGGTTTTTGTGATTTACAGTCACGGGGATCATTCACACCCACATCCAGATTCCATCAACCTCATTCCAAGGCTGTAACCTTGCCTGCCAAGTCCCACCAACGGTTTGTTGTTATGGTTAAGTGATAAATGCTAGGGGATTGCAGTTGGAATAGCGATGGTTGGACACTCAGCAGTCAGTGCAGCCCTTTTCTAACACCAGCAGCTCTGAGAAGGCCCAAGTGTCCTTGGCCGCTGCTCCAGAGCATGCTGCTGATGCAGGCAGGGTCGCACTGGGATGTGCAAATAGCAAACTGAACCCATCCAAGGGAGCATGTGGATGTTTCACACAGTCCCGGTATTTACCTCTCCAAGCATTTATTTTGCTCTCCTCGCTTTCTCTCACTATTAGTGTCACCAAGGAAGTGTTTTATCAGCACACGGTATTGCGCGACACCGTACGTTACAGCGAGCACAGTACAGAGAGCCCTGCCCCAAGCTCCTTTCGTTTCTCAACGTGATTGATAATCCACTGCCAATTCGGAGGTTGCGTACCTGCTCTGGCGCCCGAGTGAACTGCCCTTTGCAGAGTGTCTGGACGCTCTCGCCGAGCCTCCGCGCCGCCCCCCGATGCCGAGCGGCACGCTGCCAGGAATGCTGCACCATGTAGGGGTGAGCCAGGCTCCTGTAATTCATGCCTGCTCCCAGAGGAGCACGGAGACGAGGGTGAGGAGGGATAGAACTGAAATGCATGACCATACGCTGTGGTCAAAGGTTTGCTCTGAGTCCTGGTGGCTTGACGTCTTCTCACAGAGCCTCCCCACGAAGGAAACTGCAGTATCTTTAGCCTCTTCTCCAAACTGATGAGGTAGCTGTGTACAGGTTTATGTTATGCATAATGTGCAAATAGCTCAGGAATTGGCTTGTATCAAAATCTGACATCTCAACAGCTCAGGCACTATTGGAAAAGGAGGTGGGGGAAGATCTGAGACGAGATGGGGAGCTAAACGCTGCAGCTAGGCAGTCTTCCCTGTGCTGAGGCAAAGCAAGCCCCAAATGTCCGTGGGCCAAGTCTGTTCTCATGCACTTAAGCCCACATAGGTCTTGTAGGAGAGAGAGAGAGAGAGTGAGAGAGCGAGAAGTTGGTTAAAAATAGCTGAACTCTTCCTGTTCGGTTTGGTTGCATCCTGGGGAAGGGATAAGAGCAGTAGTAATACTTTCATGTCTCCTGCTTTTTAAATCTCTGAACATGAATCACTGAGACCGCGGTACGCAGAAGGATGAAATGGTACCGCTTGGCCAAGCTACGGCCTGTCGGTGTCAAAGCCATTGCTAACTCCAGTGAGGTCAGGTTTTCCCGCTGATTTTTCATTTGCAGGGCTGTGTTTGTCAGCATTTGGAAGGAGATGAGGCATGCCCTTCTCCACCAGCTCCTTGCCTCCGCTCCTTGATCTCCCTTTCTTTTTATGAGTGTCTGTGAGCGTGTGACACAGGCTAGGGAAGCAACCACCCAAAAATCCTATTCCTCTTCAAGCTGACCTTTTGCTGGATGATATTATGATCCCTTTTGTCCTTAGCAAGCTCCTGGTATCCCACTTAGCAAACACCTTGACATGCAAACGTGCAGAGAGTTCAAAGTACAGTCACCTAAGCCTGGAAAAAAAAGGAAAATACCTCTTTAGGGCCCAGTAATCAATGCGCAGTAGAGCTGTTATCACCGTGGGGTGGAACAAGAAACCTTTCCCAAGATCTTGGTTGTTCTCTAGGGACTTTTCCCCCCTGCCTGTGTGCATTACGGTGGATGAAAGCAAATGAAGGATCCCAGACCAGCCCTCTGCCCGCATCTGTGTACCTGGCACAGTCAGGAAGACTGGTTGAGATCGGGCACGTAGGGATGCAGGAAGATTGGAGATCCACATCCAGTGCTCCACACTGTCGGCGCAAAGAGGATGGGTATTAGTTGAAAACCTACAGGGTTTTTTGTGCCTTATTAAAATTGTTCTTGCTTGGTTTGCATATGAAAGCTTCTCTATTACTTCAACTGACTCTCCTCCAAATTCTGTATAATAATTCCGGGAAGATTTGGCCAGCAGCAAGCCCTGAATGTTTACATCTCAGTTATCATTGCTTTTATTTTATCAGAGGGGTTGGTGATAGGACCTCAAGGACATCTGGTGGGATGTAAATTTAGATTCACCTGTTTGTGTACTTTTCTCCTCTTAAATAAGGCAATTTTCCTATGAAGTGCTTCACAAGAAAAATGTCGAGACACTATCTGGAGAGTACAACATTTCAGTTGTAATGAATCCTGTTACAAATAGATGATGTATTATGATTTTTTTACCGCAGCACAACAGTGAAGAGTATTCCGTAGGGCCTTAGAGAGTGCATGTATTTAATAATCGGTATAGAAGGAAATTGCAGATGATTTAGAAACCATGGTGGATAAAAAGTTGTTTTTTCATTTAAGCACAGGTAACAGCCAGTTAAAAAACTTTCACAACCTCTTTTCATCTTTTATTTTCTTTATTTCCTATTTCTTTTTCCCTGAAAGTTAATATACCTACTGCAACATGACATCAGACTGTTGAAAAGCAAATAAGGTGTTTGGGAGAATTTTATGTAAATTTATTTTATCAGAGAAGTACATCAGAAAAATGTCGCCTTGTTTCCTGAAGTGTACGTACTGTGTTTGTGTGCCTGCTTGGCCATCTGATGATATATCTGACTCTACTCCTAATAACATTAAAAACCATTAGCCAGTTCTGACAAAACACAGCAGACTGAGTGCAGTTTTCAGAGATATTGCATTCCTGCAGTTTTCATGAAATAAGGCAGCTGGGTAAGGAAGAGAGAGCTGACCTGCTCGTGCCCATAAGGAAAGCAACGTTGCAGCGTAGCTTGACTCTTCCCAAACCCAGGGGAAGCCAGTGGGGAAGCAGGAATGCCCTCAGGCTGGGAACCATCAACACGTACGCTTTACTGGACACTAGAGAACCCCACTGCTCAACCCAGCCCCTGGGAAATGAGGCTCTGTTCAAGTAATTTCTTGTGAAACTGATGGTTTTTAAGGCTCAGCCCTTTGTTAGGGCTATTGGTTATCTCCGGTGTATCGGATGCTGCTGAGGATATAACCAAGAGCAGTGTCCGGAGCGCAGTCACGGTGTTGCGCTTTCTCATGGGAAGAAGGGTCAGAGGCAGAGAAGTCTCATTGAAATATTGAGTTTGTCCAGAGGCCAGGAGTGCAGTAAATCGGTATTCTTGGCTACGTTACCTACTGTACAACAGTATTTGATGAGCAATCTGCATCCACCAAGCTGATATATTTGGAATTCGTTCACTGTTGGCTGTGTGGCATGCTAGAGCTCTACTTAATCTGTATTGCTGCTTGTAACGGGCAAAGGTGGCAAAAAATCAGGGTTAGGGCAGCATCTGTGATGACTGTAGGAACATGTTGGTAATATGTACTATTGCTGCAAAGGCTAAATGCCAGTTGTAAGCCAAGATTTGTTGTAGAACAGGTGAGGATTTTAATCATAAAAGCACTCCTAAGTCAATTTGTGAGCTTTAGCTGTGGCCCTGGTCCTACAAGCAGAGAGCCGACAGGGCAGCGCTGACCTGCAGCATTTCTGTTTCCAGGACTGGGAAATGGGAAAGCTCGTATTTGTGTGTGTGCGCGTGTGTGTATTTTAAATGCTTAGCTTTTCCTTTAAGCCTAGCAGATCAATCAAAGTACCGTCGTCCTTTGTAAAAGGAAAGACATTCTCATTAATTTTCATCCCCCACATGTAGCTTATTGCATTATACTGAAAAATCTCATCTGAGAAAATCCTTTCATAATGCAATATGTTGCAGAATAGAAAATGAACCGTTTAGCCTGTGTATATATTGTCTTTCAGGGATTTGGTCTGTTTGGTTGCAGGAAGTGTTTCTTTGCGAGCCCAGGTGCACTAATGTAATTTATCAAGGTGCACAAACATCATTTTTTAGCGCAGCTTTGGGTGCTGGGCGGGGCACGTGTCTGCTCCAAAAATCCTCCACCTGAAATTTGGTACCTTCACCTGCCCTCTCCAGCATCTTGCTGGCATGCCTCATCTGGAAAATGCCTGCAAGTTTAGATGCTCAGCAGAGTGTCTGGAGGTTAAGTAAATGTAACTATCAAAGCAGCAGGTCCCATTTGAAAGTTGGAGGTGTCTATTAGACATGTTCCACCGTCAGTCCTTGTGGTGCCTCTGCCCCACTGCTCTTTTCTGTTTAGATCCGAGCGTGTGTTTTAGCAGCCCAGTGAGCCCCAGAGCATCATGGCAACGTGGTGGTGGTGGCTGGCACTTGAGCTGGCTCAGGGGCACTAGCAAATGTTCTGCTGAGCTGGTGGGCAGGTGTGTGTTCCCCCGACCAGGTGACACATCCGAGCCACCACCAGACAGCAGAGTTCATGCTGAAATGGAGTCTGGGGGTGACCAAGGTGCAGAACGCAGAAGATTTCCCATCAGATGGGGTGAGTTTTCACCCTTCTTGGCTAGTGTAGCCTAGGATAAGGAATGTATTTGCTGGAAGGGCAGCAGTGCATATTCCCAACAATTTTGCATTATGAAAGGCTGGTGCAGGCATTGAGTGTCCAAGACACCCGTGTGTGTCCTTATTCCTGTAGCACAGGACTCCCACTATGCGCATGCGTGCAGTAGATCGGTAGACATGGCTCTCCCGGTTTTTTGGGTAACTGTTTGGGTACCCTTTCCCACCCCAGAGAGCTGCCAGACCTCAAGGTGGAGCCCAGGCAGCCTCCTCTACCATGAACCCCCAGACAGCCTGCAATCCCCACGCTTACCCTCGGATGCTTTTTAAGCTAGTGCACTTCTGGCTTGGGCATCAGCAATTCTCCGCACACCGTTTTATCTGGGTAAGAGACTAAAAAATCCATCTCCTGTTCATTACTGTCATTGACCAGTCAGCAACACCAACGTGGCTGTCCGCTGATGGTGCCCTTCCCCGAGATGATAAAAGACAATCTAATGCAAGGTAGGGCAGGGTTTGTTAACAGAAATAATTATTGATGAAAAAGAAAAGATTAGTTGAGAGAGAATTCTAGCCTGCGCAGCCTCATCTATCTTTCAGTCTCTTTTTCCTTGATATTTTCTGCTCCAAGAGTAAAAACTTTAATGTAAGCCCTACATTTTTGCATGCATGCATATTCAGGGTTGTAAATGAAAGGAGAGTGACAGTTTTGCATTTAGTAACTTCACACCCACACACCTCTTTTCTTTCTAATGCTGACACTTCAGCCTTTGAAACGGCTCCCAAGAGCAGTCCTTGGATGCAGAGAAGTGAGATCTAAAGAGGGAACCTGGATCTGCTACTGTTTGCACATGGCACCTGGCAAGAGCTTTGAAGAAGGGCACTTTTCTAGATGAGTAGCTCAGAAATTGTTTCTCATTAACTCGGGAGGAAGCCTAAAGCCAGTTTAAAGAGGAGACTGTGTGTGAAGTTGTCTAAGGGCTTGTTAAAACTGGGGAGAGAAGCTAAAATCCGGTAGCAGCACCATTAAAGGTGAGCTGGGTGCCCACAGGACAGGGCACTGGCTTCGGTGGGACTCCAGGCGGGTTTTCAGATCACTGGGGCTCCTGCCGGCTTTTACCCTACCGGTTTCCACGGGAGTGAGGTGGATTTGTGGGTACACTCTGCCCTGCATCGCCCTGCGCCCTCAGCAGTGGGGCAGAAAGCTGGTGGGGCTGTTGGTTATATCCAAACCCCTTCTCTGGCGTGGTCCTCACCTTGCAGGGGGGAGCAAAGGGTGAGACGCCGCTTCCCAAGCTCGGGCTGCTTCCTCTGCCAGGCTGGTGCCAAAGACTGTACTTGATTTTCCCTAACTCCTTCTTCTCCTTTTATTGCATCTTTCTTATAAACAACTTGTTAATTTTTACTACAGCTGACTTCTCTTTTCCTTTCTTCCTGTCACTTCCTCCCTTTTCACGTCCACTTTTCTCAATATTTTATTTATTACGTTTCTCCTTCCCCCCTGCCCCAAGAATTTATTACATCCCTCTCTTTGCCGGCAGAGAGGATAGATTTCCTTCCCATATCCCCCTCCCTCCTGTTCCCAGAATTGTTGCAGGCCTGGTTCAAAGCTCGCTGGGGCCAATTGCAAGTGTGTGACTATAAAAATAACAACGTGCATTTCACATTTTGGAACAAAAGGAGCGGTTTGAAAACCTGTTTCTTCTCCCACTTGCTTGAGAGGATACCCTGGCTTAGAAGGGCTTTTCTTTTCCAAACACTGCGCTCAAAATAGACATTTATTACAAAGAAAGTCATTTTCAATTTTAAGTGGGGGTGGCAGGCATACATATTCAACTCAGATTGTATGTATTTTGGGTAATTTAAAAACACCACAGCTAGAAAGCCTATGTGGTGTAAGCCCTAATGATTCTTAGCCGTTCACAGCAGAGCACAGAGTTTCCTGAGCTCTGTTTAAATTAGCATCCAAGTGCGTTTGCCTTTGGGAAATAACAGTCCGTTCCTCCAAGGTAAAAGGATGTGCTTGAGTTGCCTTTGCAAAGCCTTTGGATGAACTGCTTAGGAATGTGATCATCTCTGTGAAAAAGAAGCTGTTATCATTTAAGCACCGTCATTTTTATTCGGAAGTCAGCTTGTTAAAAAAAAAAAGTGAAAATGAGCAAAAAGTGTGCTGCTTGCTAGCAAAGGTGTAGGAGATTTCAAAGTCTGAAAGTCTGGCCAGGGCTTGGGCATTATTAGGTTTGTTATTTTCTTTGAGGGGCCAAAAAAAGGATCCACGGAAAAATCCACAGGTAAAAATAAGGCTAGAAACTCAGCAGAGAATTACCAAAGGGGAAAGCCAGACTGAGAGAGAGGAGAGAGAGAAGGAATTAATAAAGCAGCAGAAAAAGGGAAAGAAAGAAAGCAGAATAATATAAAATATGATATCGAGCAAGTATATTATAGGTCAGACAGCCATCCATCACATCTGAGATTGGGTTATTCTTAACTAAGTATAGCTGGGCAAAGTATTAATTTAGGGTTTTTTTCCACATAGAAAATTACTCAGGGAAAAAGAAGTGTTTGGAGAGAATTAATTAGTGGTAGGGAAAGTATATGTACTGGAAGTCGAACCCTTTGACATGCAGAGTCGTGTGGATGAGCCAGGTGAATGCAGACATCAGTAATGAGGATTAAATAGGAGCATGTTCCCTGTCTTCTTTCTTCGTGGTTTTAAAACATTCAATAATTTCCCCAGGAGGAAATATATTTTCTCCAGAACATGTATATTTTCTCTTTGTGCACCTGTGTATACTTTTCCCTCGGGTCTGTAATGCAATTTGGCACAGGAAATTTTAAACCATTTCTTATACCAGTCTGTGGCAGCAGGACCATTGCCTACTTTTCTCCCACCGAAGAAACTTGCAAATCCTTTATCTGACTTTTTGGTAATGATTTCATTTAGTTACCTGAAAATGAATTGTTCATTTTGAGTGAGAGAATTCTCCGTTTCAGTGCAATGCCACTAGGATTTCAGTTCAGTGGCAGAATTGCTGAAAAAGGACATTTGCAAAATTCTTTGCAGCTCTACGGGAGAGCCTAAGAGGGAGGGTTTGAACTCTCAGTGGGTTTTGTTACTTGCTCGTCCTCCACTCGCTCACGGAGCTGCTGCTGCCGCACGCCTGGGTCGCTGGGGCAGCATCAGTCCGGAATGCTGGTGGGAATGGTGAGGGCATTGCACCAGGCGGCCGCGCTCACCGCCCTCCCTCCCCTGCAATGAGAGGGCTGGGGGAGCTGCCAAGCCGCAGCCCTGCAACACTCAGTCCTTATTTAGTTGGACAACCATTTAATCCACCCCTTGTGAAGCAGCGCTCGTGTTTCTGAGCGAGGACCTGCAGGTTAAACGTGAGCAACCAGGAAGGACTCGCGTCGAGCAGCAAGTGAGAGTGACCGGGTGGCAGCTGCTTCGTTGGGGCACAGGCATCTCGTGTGCGTGGGCATCACCTCGTGTGCGTGGGCATCACCTCATGTGTGTGGGCATCTCATGTGCACAGGCATCATCTTATGTGTGTGGGCATCTCATGTGTACAAGCATCTCATGTGCACATGCATCATCTCATGCATGGGCATCTCATGTGCGCAGGCATCATTTTGTGTGTGTGAGCATCATCTCGTGTGTGAAGGCGTCATCTCCTGTGCACAGGCATCTTCTCGTGTGCACAGGCATCATCTCATACGTGTGCGCATCTTGTGCACACAGGCATCATCTCATGTATACAGGCATCTCATGTGCGTAAGCATCTTCTCGTGTGCACAGGCATCATCTCATATGTGTGGGCATCTCGTGCACACAGGCATCATCTCGTCTGTACATGCGTTTCATGTGCGTAAGCATTGTCTCATGTGCTCAGGCATCATCTCATATGCGTGGGCATCTCGTGCATGCAAGCATCATCCCACGTGCATGAGCATCTCATGTACACAGACACCATCTTGTGTGCACAAACATCATCTTGTGCACAGGCATCTTGTGTACAGGCACCATCGTGTGTGTGCAGGCATTTCGTGTGCGTAAGCACCTTCTTGTGAGCACAGGGATCATCTCATACGCATGGGCATCTCCTGTGCACAGGTATCATCTCGTGTACGCAGGCATCATCTCATGTGCATAGGCAGCATCTCATAAATGAGGGCATCTCATGTGCGCGGGCATCTTGTCCCTGCAAGCATCATCTCGTGCATGGGCCTCTCATGTGCACAGGCATCATCTCATGTGTGCAGACAGCATCTCATGTGCACAGGCGTCTTGGGCACAGGCATCATCTCATGTGCACAGGCATCTCATGTACGTGCTCCCGGCGTGCGCGGTCCTTCCAACAGGCTGAGGACAGCTCTCACTGTCACAAGCAGCAGCCCCCCAAACGTGAGTCTTGGGATCTCCGAAAGGCAGAAATTACTCTTTAATAGCCCCTTTGTGCTAGAAAGCCGCTAGCAGGGTGGCTGGGCACTCTGCGAATAGATGAGTTATGAAATGTCAGGCTCTGCTAAGATCCTAGCAGCTATCACTGAACACTCCGATGACAGATGATTTTCAATATAGTTCATCCTGCTTGATTTTTTTCCCCCCTCTAGCTAAATGAAGGTGTTCCCTAAAGTTTCAAACCTCACTTTGGCTGTGGAAGGAATGGCAGGCATTTTGGGGGTGGTTTTATGTGGGGAAATGCACACTTTTCAGATTTTCCTCAACTTGACGATTATTTGAAGGTACATGTTGAAATTTTCCAGAAATTTTTACATGGGGCTTGACACCAAGGAGTAATGTATCAGCAGGAGTGGAAAACACTCAAGATTGTCAAAGTGGTGTGAAATATGAGAGTAGAGGGTTAGCACAGAGCCTGTTTCCTCCAACCTAAATTAGGTACACAATCAACCCTTCCTCGTGAACCAAGTTGCACTTGCTGGTAAGGATCCATTTATAACCAGTTTACAAAGGGTTAGTCCCTGAGAGCTGAAGATTAGAACTTTTTCAGTAATTTTTGTCTCAACATCTGTAGCTTGGGGGGGGGGGGGGGGTTTTAAAACCTTCAGGAAAATTGCTATTATTTTTCATCAGGCAGGAAGGGCCAACCACAGTGATGTGGTGATGCCACTGTCAGCTCGTGGTGATGCTGCTGTCAGCTCGTGGTGCCCCAAACCGCCCAAGGTCTGGTTCTCCTGGGCTAAACCTCACAGGAAAGGCAAGCACTGTGTCTCCAAGTCTCCAGCCTGGCACCCAGAGCTCTGTACACCCAGACCCACTGGTCCCACCAAGGGGAAGACATGATGTAAGGAGGTAAAAGTAAACAAGTCCCAGAGCTTGTCTACAGGGGAGCGGTCGGACGTGTATAGGTTGTCCCCAGCACGTCCTAGCCACCACGTATGCCACGCCATCGGTGCCAGCAAGGCTAACCCCTCTGCAGGTCTGTGCTGCTGCCAGCGTGGGTGACATCCCTCCAGCCCTTGGCACGACCACACAGACGATGACCCAGCAGCTTGTAGAAGTAATGCCACTTTCAGAGCCCAAAGTGCTACTGTCTGACCTATGGTCTGACCTATTGAGCTGTAGGAGTCTAGCCCTTAAATCAAGAAAGACAGAGATGTAGCTAGATTCAATACAAATTTGTAAGTGCTTTTTGTTCTGTCTGATTGTTTTTATGAGACTTTAAAATACTTTTCGTCTCCCTGCTAAAATTACTTTTCCGTATCAACTGATGACTTTACCTGGATCTGTGCTTTTGTACCCAGAGATGGATTTTCTGAGTCACTGTTGCCCAGGATTGGAGTTGCCCAAGCTCTGTCCTTATCTCCCTTTCAGGAAATGGGGTGGAACCTGCAACATCTTATCAGAGACTTGGTTTTGTGAAAGCAGCGGTTGCTTTTGCACCTTCTCAAAAAATGGGGTCTAAGCACCAGGGTTAAGCAAAAACATTGCATTAGCATTTCTCAGCTGGATGCCAGTGCTCAGAGAAACCCAGCCCTCGTTACCGTCCTACATTCGTTCTCGTTACATTAGCAGTGCGTATTTTGGTGGAGGTTAAATCAGCCCAGCGCTAGCTAAAGAAGGTGCTAATTTAATAATGGTAATTTGCTCATTTAAATAGGGTGGCATATTTTTTTCTCTGTAAATTCCATCTCATTCTGGTTTGTTGCTGTTTGTGTCCTGCTGTTCATTTTGCCCATTTTTTCCATAGTAACAGTCGCCCTGGAGCTGGATTCCCCCCATAGAAGTTTTTACCCAAGCTTTACATTTCTTATACCCATTCCCAAGAAGGAACAAATTAAATTTCTGTTACAGAGAAGCACAGGAAGAGGTTGGTGGTGGTTGAACCAGAACAAGGAACGCCTTCATGGCTTCGTGGCTCTTGGAGTGGTGTTGTTGACTCAGGTCTATTTGAGGTCTCACTTGCTATGGGAATGATTTTGATGCTAGACATTGTGTCCTGCATACAGTTTGCACCTAGGAATAACTTCACCCACCTATTTGAGGCAGAAGAGCAAAAGGCAGCTGGAGGAAGGTCTTGTATCATGACCACACAACCCGGGGGTGACCAGGGCTGCCCACTGGTTCAACCTCTCCGCGGAGATGTGGTGTCACACGAAGGGTGCCATGACCTACCAAAGTTTTGCTGTAGGAAGAAGGGTGATTTTGCTTGTTTCAGCTGCAGTCTGTAAACACGATATTTTTAGGCCCTGCTTGGGATGACCCTCACGAAAGGCAAAGAGCACTTGAAGTCTGTCTCATGGGCACGCTGCTCGCTGGCTCCCTGGGAACAGGGGGAACGGCAGGCGGGGTGAGAGCCAACTTCCCTCCCTTTTCCAGAATTTCGCAGGAAGAATTTTAAATTGCCGATGTCTGATTCATTGTGCTTGTACTCCGAAAGCCACCTGGATGGTAGCGCTTCTCCTCCAATCTCATCTCAGCCATTCTACAAAATAAATTACTGTCAGTCTGCGGCACGTCTGTACTTGGTGCATTCAGACTTCTGAATATTGATAACACGCAACCAATCTTACAGTATAATAAATGAACAGTTAATGTGAAGCCAGGACAAAATTGTCTTTCCAAATCTCAGTTCTGACCAAATGATCTTAGTCCTAAGTACCCGGAGAGTACATAAAGCACTGAATTTGGTATGGCCTCATGCTGCGCCTGCAGAACCTGAACAGTTTACGTAGGGAAGGAAGAGAAAGGGAGATACCAGCCCTGTTTTGCAGCCTGGGGTGGGATGCGCAGGGGGGAGAGGGCTGAGATGATGCTGGGGTTGGTGATGGATGGGACACAGAGGAGCACCCCGAGGGTGCTGGTTTCCCCCCACCTTCTGCTTTTGCAGAGCAGCCTTGGAGACGGTGTGGTCCACTTAGCACTAAATCATTCTTTATTAAAAACAACATATGCTTATCGGGCATTTCATTTTCTGTCTCGCTGCTTCTGAACACGTTGTTGTGGTTACAGTAACCAGTCATGCACTTTTCTGAACCATTAGCTGGTAAAAGCATTTTCTTTTTATGTCATGCAGTGATAAGGGCTAAGTTACAACCTCCCCGAAAGTGTTTTCCTGTGGGAAACAGTCTTCTGCCTATCAGACAACACACTCGCTTTTCCAGGTCAGTCTCTTTATAAGTAATTCTGCGAATCTGTCCTTTTTTTCCCCCCTGATAATAATCAGAAGTGGCTCTATTTCTGTACGTGGAGCCTCTGGACGCATCTTGCAACCTTCTGGTGGGACCAAGAGAAGGCATGCCCAGGACGGAGCTCGTCCAGGAAACTGCTGTATGAGTTAAGATCTTGCTTTTTCTTACCAGGATTGCTTTTCGCAAGGAGAAGTTAATCAAGCCCTGGAGATCTTCCTTACAATTGAGTTAGAGTAGTTACTGCAAATCTCCCACTTTACTATAAAAAGAACCGCTCCGCTCTTAATTGGGAAATGTGCTCTAAGTGCATAAGGGGCAACATTTCAAACTTGCTGGGATCTGAATAGCGTCAGTAGAAATCATTAAATAAAACAGATGTTTTCCGTCTGACAGTCAATCCAAGGATAGCGGTTAGACCCTTTAATGGAACTTAATGAGACACTTAGCAGTCCATTTCCTACTGCTCCTGCCTTTTACTTACAGCATCATCCCCTCAGCGTGCAGCATCTTGCAGACGTAGCTGTGAAGGTCACTAAGCTTGTCGGAATATGCCAGGGGTTTGAGCCCAGCACAGCAGCATTCCCACTCCAGTTCAAAGGGTCTTCTCCCCACAATGTAGTTTTTCCAACCTGCAATAATATTTTCTCTGCAGAGTCTTTGAAATATTTGGAAAGGTGGTGCCGTCCTCAGTGCAACACAGCAGTGTCCCTTGCAGTCGGTGATAGGAAACCTCTTCCTTTAGCAATCAGCTTTCCAGTCCCTCCCAGGGGTTGGAAGGTTGGGAGCAGAGTTGAGCTTCATCCCCCACCAGCGCAGGGGAGGCAGAGGTAGATGGCAAAGCCAGGAGGCAGCACTGGGAGCAGCCCCCGCGTGGGAACTGGCAGGCTGAAGGGTGCCAGGTTATTTGGGTTGGGATGGGCGGGGGGGTGTCACTAAAATCAATCCTGGCATTACTGGGGCTGAAAATGAGTCAAGGAGAGGGGATTTCTCAGGCTCCCCGCAGGGGCAATCCCGTGGCAAGTAGAAAGGTGGTGAAACAAAAAGGAAAATTCTGTGCAGAGCATTGGTAAAGATGCCTGTTCTTGAGCTCATCCTAGCTCTGAGGTCACTGAAAACACTGATACTTTGCCTTCCCAGTCATAAAAACAAAAGGGATTTTTTTTCCCTGCAAAAGGCCAAGCGGTAAAGCAGACAGAATCAAGAATTATTACAGTTCACTGTTAGCCAGGAAGGAAGAGCTGAGACTAATCAGCTTTCATTTAAAAGTATAGCATTCCCACTAAGCTCTTGTTGCTGCTGGTTTTATGTTCTTACTCGTATTAATCACTGCTATTATGAATTGAAATGGATGACAGCTTTAGGAAGATACTCGGGGAGCCAGGATCAGGAATCCTCTGGATGAGGTGTTGTATAGAACCAGGCTGCTCATCCATGAGGATAATCAAAGACGTCGGGAATATAGGGTTCAGGAGAGAGACCCTGGGAGAAAGATGATTGGATTCAGAAGAAAAGCTGGAAGTTTTGATTTCTCAAATTCCCAAGGGAAGATTGTGAAAATATTGTATTACAGCTAAAACTATTTCAACATTATACGGCATTTCATGCTGTATGATAGCCTAAATGAAGCATTTAAAGAATATTAAGAGATGATTTCTGGTATTTTGTTCTGTGAAAAAAACCAAGATTTTTGGTTTTTCATGTTCATTTGAAATATGAACAGATTTTGTCATCCTGGTGTTTCCTGTAGGACTGAATTCATTTATATTGGCTCTAACGATACCTTATCGTTTGATAGAGACGTTGCAAAACGAAATGGATGACTGTTTGAGGAGCACTTGGGCTTCAGAGAAGCCTGTGAAGGGGTTTGTGGTTCTCACTGCAGCTCGGGTTTGCGCGCTGCGCCCCAGCTGGGAACGGCACGGCAGGCGGAACACCACGGGCTGGAGAGGTGCAGCAGATAGGACAGAGCAGAATTTGGATAAGGTTGGTCAGCGCTTTTCTGTGTGCTGCATGACAGGAGATTTGGATATATTTTTGATAGTGTTTTCAATAACAACAGCTATCTTTGATCATTCTCAGTAGATGGACTGGATTTCTTGGGAAATAATAATACTGTGCTTTTGCTCAGAGCGAGCACTATAGATAAAGATGTGTCATTACATAACATTCGCATGATCGAAAGAGGATAATTTGCTCTAAAAAAAGTAATTCATGAATTACTGGCTAGCGGAAGCCTATTTGAAAGACTGTGAAGATACTAGAACTGTCCTGCACACTGAAGTTTACGTTATAAATTCAACACAGATCATCTGGCTTATTTAAAAAGGAATTGATTAAATTACTGAGATAGATAGAAATATGTATTTTGTACAACTGCTCTATTGATTCCTTGTTCAGCCCATTACTGACGGTGGCAAAGAGTATGAACTCTTACAATCTGCATAAGAAGTTGTCCTAGGTATTTCACATTTATAGGCCATGAAAAGATCTTGCCATGTGTGCAAACGCCCGAAAATTCAGAGCGGATCAAAAAGTCTCTTTATTTTTTCAGCAGTCATATTCCCTTCAAAAGGATATTCTTGAAATTCATTGTAAATTCTTGCTTCTGATCAGCAGTCACAGAGTTTTTCTAGCTTTCCCTGTTCTCGCTCAAATCTAGAACAGGGTAATATTTAGCTGAGTTTGTAGCTAAGCTTGTGAAAGTCATCACTGCAAAAAGCTGGAAAAGACAAGGTAGATCTTACCTGTGACTCCTAAGAAGCAGCCAGTTAGCAGTAAAAGAAATCAAACCCCAAATAGAGGTTCAGCAGTTTTGAAAGAGGAGATTTGAAAAAGCAATGTGATTTGTCCCCGATATATCTTTGCCGTGATGAAGAAGAGATGAAAAAGAAAATGTTTCCTTTTATTTTTCAAATATAAAAATACAATAAAAATAGGTCACGCCATTTCGTATGAACCAGGCCATGGCTTCAAAAAACCAGTGCTTCTAATTAGTGTATTTCTTGTGGGTTTTATCACTCAACACCCACGTTACCTAATTATATGCACCTCAAATCAAAACTTCAGCATAGCTTGCTTATTAAAATCTGTCATCGCTGTTAGAAAACATGTCACTGCTACATGCACTTTGTTTCTGGCTTGCCTTGTCACCACCATTGCCACCTTGCCCCCATTTACCCGTTATTTTTCTAGGTGGGTGGGAATGGGGGAGAGCTCAGCTCAGCTGGTTTCTCCCAGGGAAAGAGGCAGCCCTTTGCCTGGGATCTCGCCATCACTTTCGCAGAGCGTTTAGCACGACTAAACAGGGGGGACCCAAAGCGTATGTTCCTGAGATCTGTATCGGTGCAAGTTTCCCAAGTGCTCTGATCTTCTTTCTTTTGAGGGATTAATTACCTGTTAGCTCACTTTTCAAAGCCATTTTTTACTGATGCTATCTTTCATCTTTTTTTCCCTTGTTCTTATGCATACTCTTTCATACTTGTCACTGAGGAATATTGGGACGGAAAACTTTTATCTCTTCCAATATTGGATTTTGCTTCATGATGTTATTGCTGTGTCTGCAACAACCCAATTTCCTCCTCTTCTCTCTATACCTTTATTGCTGAGTTATTACCCAGGTAAATTTTCTCTCTTGTCACTCTGTCATTTGACACAAGGTGATTAATTTAATAACAGAGTTTATTTTTTCGAAGCTCCCTGTAAAGGGTGTCCATTCAGGAGATGGACGAATGTCCGTCCCACCTGCAGTCAGTGTAGCTGTATATCGAGGGCTTTGTTTTAACTGTCTTTCACCCTTGGCGGTTTCGTTGAGCCTTGGATACAATTCCCCAACTTGGGATGTATTGCCCAAGATGGAAGAGACAGCAGTAAGGAAGCAAAGAAGTTATTCATCAAAGCTGAGTAAATATGGGAGGGGCAGGGGGGAGGAATGTGAATATTCACTTGATTTAAAAAATAAATTAGCTTTAGCTGTGTTCTCATCCCCTTTGGCATTTATTTTCCAGAACTCTGCATCCCATCAGATTATACTAGTGTAAATGTTCTCAGAAAGCTCATTTTTAGCTAGTATACTGAATTATTTGTATGACCCCCAGGGATCAGTTCCTTGTAATTACACAAATAAAGTACTTACTTGCAGCTACGTAGTGTAACTGGTGCAGTGTGTAGCTGTTTATCCACATTAACCATGTTTTACTGGTATATAGTGATTACCAACAGATCCTCCCACCAGTTTCCCCTCCCACACCAGCATGGACTCATTTTGGCAGGGGATGGAGAAGCTTTATAGCGCACGGTGCCTCATTAATTTTTAAAACTATGGTAGCACCTTGCATCTGGCATAGCCCAGCTTTCTTTTGATGCCAACCTGGTGCTGGTGCCAACAGTCTGCCGTTGCCAAGAGGTTAGTAGTGTGCTGCCAGCCTCGGGGGGGAACAAGCTTTATTGGGTAAAAATCCCCCAAAAAGTTCACAGCCCTCTTGGGCTCCGCAGTAGGACAGTGCAGGTGGAGGTCACCAGGGTGTTGTTATAGGAAGGTCTTGCTCCAGAAAGCAATAATAATGTTGCAGAAGAGCCAGGCTGAATATGTCATTGTGTTCCTTGGCGTGTACCTTTTCTAAGAAATCAAAGGACAATGCAGCTGCTTCGGGAGCAAATGTATGAGACAGAGGTAAAGATAAATGTAACATAAACGTAAATACAGAGGGAGTCTCCTCTTTGCTGGGGAAGTGTTGCTTCTCTGCAGGCTGGAGGCTTGGACCCTCATTAGCAGCTGCTCCTGTGCCTTTTAACTTTCTAAAAGGGAGATTTGCCCATATTCTTGGTCCACACCTGGCTGAACATGACCCAGCAGTGAGCCCAGGTGGCCAAGAAGGCCAACAGCATCCTGGCCTGTATCAGGACGATAGCGGCCAGCAGGACTAGGACAGTGATTGTCCCCCTGTACTCGGCACTAGTGAGGCCCCATCTTTAACACTGTGTTCAGTTTTGGGCATGACAAGACAGACATGGAGGGGCTGGACCGTGTCCAGGGAAGGGCAACGGAGCTGGTGAGGGGTCTGGAGCACAAGTCTCCTGAGGAGCAGCTGAGGGAGCTGGGATGGTTCAGCCTGGAGAAGAGGAGGCTGAGGGCCGACCTTCTTGCTCTCTACAACTGCCTGAGAAGAGGGTGTAGGCGCGGGGCGGTCGGTCTCTTCTCCCAAGAAACAAGTGATAGGATGAGAGAAAATGGCCTCAAGTTGCACTACGGGAAGTTTAGGATGGAGGTTAGGGAAAAATTCTTCACTGAAAGGGTTGTCAAGCATTGGCAGAGGCTGCCCAGGGCAGTGGTGGAGTCGCCATCCCTGGAGGTATTTCCCAGCTGGGCAGACGTGGTGCTGAGGGACATGGGTTAGTGGTGGGTTTGGCAGTGTGAGGTTGATGGTTGGACTAGTTGATCTTAAATGTCTTTTCGAGCCTAGACAATTCTATGATTCTATTCTATGATTTTATATTCCTTGTGTGAACTTGAGACTGGATGCTCTTCCAGCCGTCCTAGCTAAATCCTGCATGCATATTCTGAGCGTGAAAAGGTTTACAGAAAAAGACAAAAGACAGATTTAGCAATGTAGCAGGAAATAGTAAGGAGACCACAAGGACTGGGGTTATTTCAGGATCTTTTATGGGTTTAAAAACCAATAAACCAAGAGACCCCAAACTTATCTTGGCCTCAATGTGCAGGAGAGCTAGGTGGAGTCAAGGGAGGCAGGAAAGGACTGTACTAAAACCAGTAGTGGTTCGCGGGTTTTAATCCATGCTGGGAGATAAATTCCTTATTAGCCTTGGGCAAAATATGTAAGAACTTGGTTTCCATTTCCTCCTTTGTAAAATGGCTCATGTGGGAATACCACGTGAGCGCTGGGAGGTGCTGCTGGGAGGCAAGTCCTGTTTCCAAAAGCAAGGAGGGAACGCAGGGAGCCAAACCTCGTGATAAACGAGAAGTACATTCCTAAATCACTGCAGCACTTCCACTAGTTTGCCCCGAGTGCTGGAGTTCCTGCTGAAACTCAAATGCACTTCAGCTCTAAACCTGTCTCTTTTTTTTAAGACTTTTTTTAACATTATATTTCTGCCTGTCTCCAAGACCCCTCTTTCCTGCTGCCTCTGATGAATATTTTTCATCTTTATCATCTTTACTCTTTGATCCGGAGTTTCTTAGGGCAGGTAGGTCCTTCTTGCATGTCTGGGATATGCCCAGCACATCCAGAAAAATAACAGAGTAAATGAACAACAGCAACAATATTGCAAAGGCCTCTGATGATGAAAGGCTAATTTATTTATGTGCTAAGGTAGAAAGTAGCCTATTAACAAATTTAAAAGTATGACAGGAATATAAAAGCAGTTCAGTTCAAATGCTTTTTGTTTGGGTTTTTTAGCAGTGAGAATTAAAAGTAGGGGGTTTTAGACCCATTGTGCTTTGCATCTCTGCCTGTGTTGTAGAAGTAGGTTATTAGTAAATCACTGAACTATATGCCATTTTATTTTAGAGGTATTGTATTAAACCCCCAATGATAAGCTACCCTATACATCATTTGATGGTTAGGTTACAAGCTTTTTTGATATGTCACATGAATTATTTAAAAATATATAAATCATCTTTCCCTGTGCAGAAATAATTCAGCCCTTTGCATTCTTGGCTGGTATCGCTACTGACTGCAGCTAATGGGAGCAGGAAAGGTGAATCCCTTAAAAGATTATTTTTTTCTAAGCACACTTCAACTATGTAAATGTGATTACACTCAGATATTATTTAGTAGCCTTCATTTTTCACAACGAAGTGCAAACATTAATTACGTCTCACAGTTGTAATCACTGCTGTTTTACAAAATAAGAAATTGGATATATAAAATTACTCATTTCGGTACATGCAGCTCCCCAAAGTGTGTCCCTGGGAAGTGAGGCTCTAACAAAGAGACTTGTCCCAGGCCACGCTGGGACATGGCAAACTTGAATTAGGCAATTGCCATGCCCTGATCCCAAATTGCTCTGCATGATTTGAAAGGTCAGATGAGTTTGTGTCCACACCAGAAGATGACATCTAGACCATCACTTGGCACACCTCTTTTGTCTTTTTCCAATAATGATAAGGTTTCGGTGACAGCAATACATGAAAGATGGGCTCTGCTGCAAAGACTTAGTGTCTTGTTTTCTGTATAATTACCTCTCCGTCTAGACAGGTCCTTGCAATCTGGATGTTGGGTAGGCAGCTGGTTGGTTTAAGCTGGACTTTTATAATTCATTTTAGAGTGTGTTTGGCAAGGTTGCTTTTAAAGGTGATGTCATAGGCTGGCAACTCCTTTCTTCTCTCATCTGAGGAAACTGTGAGAGACCATTGTGTGCTTTCATGGGATGAGGGATGTCAAAAGCAGAGGCCACCTTGGTCCCAGCTTGCGCTGCTGCCCGCTGCAGTGACCCACCCAGGGTGCAGGCAGGCAGGGGAGCATCTCTGGCTGCTGTTTGTGCTGGTTTCTGTGCCCAAAAAAAAGAGGGGCGGGAGAACTAGGTACACGGAAAGAAGAGGCGGCAGGGAAATCTCAGCGCTCTTTGAACAAACACCAGGAGGGGAGCCCTGGGGACAACCTGGAGGGACAATGATTTCTGCCTTTGGGGCCAGCAAAGCTCCTCCTGTGTTTGAGCCCCCCGGCGTTTAGGGGAACAGGATCTCATACACCCCTGTCTATGTTTGAAGAACAAGAGGCTTCATTATCACGTCTCCTGCTAGCAGAAATAGTCTCTGGAGTGCCAGAGTTAGGCTAGCCAAGCTGACCATGGAAAAGAAACGCTGTAGCCCTGGAGGATTTAAATAGCTGTTGTGAATGTGTACTGCCCTACGCCGACCTGCTCACAGTTAGCTGATCAAGTTTCGCCTACATCTGTAAGGCGTTTTGCAAAAGCTGGTGGCATTCTGCTCATGCAAAGTGTGATTTAATGGATGGGAATTCATGCCAGCGCAGTCTGAAATGTTTTCTAGTCCAAGCCTAATTAAATTTCCACAGGAACCCCGTTGCCAATCAAACAACTCCGGTTTGTTCAGACCTCTGATGCTTTGGTTCGTTTGAGACAGTCGTGTGAAAGACCAGCAGCAGCCCAGGTAGCAACACCTATTAGTAAGTTGGCTGCGCTTCCTATTACCAGATACTATTTTTAGCTGCTCTGCGCTTTGTCAGAATTTAAGATTTAAAATCTCTAAGTTTCCCATTTCAGGCTGAAGTTTGCGGGGAAGTTTCAGCTCTATCACTGCAATTATTTTCAAGAATCAGACTTGGAAAACACTTTTTTGTCCATTTATATTCAGTCAAAGCCTTGGGATGGGACTTTCTTATGTCTCCATAATATCTGAGACAGGAGATTTTCATTTGCTCTGAGTTCAGTATGTACTTGTGCCCTTGCTGTGGCAAAAAATAAAAAAGGCAAAAAAAAAGCTAGTGTTTGACTTTGGCAGCAGCTTCTGTAAATCTCTCTTTGCAGATATCCAATAAAAACATAGTAGGGTTTGGCAGATAAGTTTTTCGCCAACTGAGTTTGCCTTGAGCAAAAGAACTAGGCAGGATTTTTTTTCTTTTTTTCCTGGGACAACTGGGGAACAGATAAGAGGAACGGCAGCAAGAGGCAGGACGGAGAGTGACAGTGAAGAGTGGAAATGGAAGGTGGAGAGAGGCTGGTGGGGCAAGAAGGTTTCCACCTACACAAGCGTGCTGCTCCATTCCCATCCCAGCTCTCCCCAGTTCAAGCGTGATTATTTTTTTGGGCTGGAAATTCACTGACCGAATAAATCTTTACTGCTTTTATTAGTTTGCACAGGCGAGAGGCATCCCTGAGAGGCTGCTCCTCTCACCGCATACCCAGCAGCACTGATGAATGACAGGGAGAGTTTCTCCCCCGAAACGCAGGGCTAGAGGTTTTGTGTATAACCTGCGCTGCCGACTCCGCCATAGGATGGTTTATTCTTCCTTTCATCACATGCTGGAGAAATACCAAGTCCCTCAGAGGAATCCAATCCTCCCTGTCTCCCTGTTGCAAACTCTCTACCTGCATCTCGATGCGGGATGGGCATCGTCACTCGTCTCCGCCCCAGGACCTGCCCTTATCCCCCTGCCGCGTCCCCTGCCCGACGTGTCTTCCCTAGCTTCCACCTGAGCAGCTTTCAAATCAGGGATGTAGAAGCCCACGGAAGAGGACCCAGCTTTAAGGCAAGGGTGACGGGAGGATTGTATCCCAGCATGGCAACGGTGTGTTTTACCTCCGTTCACAGTGTGAATATTTTGGCTGTCTAGTTAAGCTCTCAGAGAATGCAAATTTGTCAGCGGCAGCTGTAGGAGCTTGATGGTGGAAGAACAAAGTAGGAATTTATAATGTGCATATAATTGTAAAAAGAAGGATTTTTTAGTGAGAGATCAGCGGTAGTGCAGAGTAATAATCATCTTAAAGGGTGACTCTCTAGAATTAGTTGTTATTTTGTTTGAGTCCTTTGAAATCGTTTCCATACTATATAATTATCTTAAATTTTAAGTGCTTCCTGCAGTGATAATGTGTGCATTTTTGCATTCTTATGTAAATGCTTCAGCAGTTCCCAGTGTAGAATTGGGTATGTCATTCAAAAACAGGTAATGGCTTTGCAAAATCTAGGGGAAGAAATGAAGCTTTTTCTTCCACATCGTTTTACAGTTTGTATTCTGTGCTTGTGTAGCTGTGTTTTCAGCTCTGACAGAAGCCGCCTTTCAATAACAAACATCCAGTGATGGGATACACCGAAGCAAAGAGCTGAATTTCACCAATCTGAGCTTAAAAAGACAGGAGACCAGCAGCCAAATTGTTATATCCTACAGACAGAAAGTAATTACTCTGTATACTCAATTAGTCTGCACTCAGACACCCTAGGCAAGGCCAGTAAGGCATAATTATAAAAACATTCCACTGCCATGAAAGTCTGGGAATCCCTGATGATAAGATGATAATTTTTACGTGGTGTTGCTGAATTAAGTGAGCACGCATAGCTGGTCCCTCTGATGGCCCGTGGAGGTGGCGAAGGGCTGGGGTCAAGGGCCTTGGGTGTCACTCTTGAAGGCGTCCTGCAGGTCAGGGAGCTCAGGAATGAGTCCGGACCAGTCTGGCCACCTGGAGCTCTGCCAGCCCCAGGCTGTCGCACTTCGCTTCCAGTTTAACCCAACGTCACCCTCCCACCTGGCTGTGCACAGCCTAAGCCCCCAGTTGCAGGGAAGGGTTAATTACCCCTTGAGCTACAGGATGCTAATTTTACAAATGCAAACACAATGCCTAAAGCGATATTTGACAGTTCAGTCTGAGTCCCCTGAAGGTGCCGTGTAGGAACAAGAAGGGATATCGATGGGGTCGCTCTGGGGAGGTACGTTTGCCTCTTCAGCCATCAGATTATTTTGTAGGAAGGAGGAAAAGAAGGAGCCGACGGTTTCCCCACGAGGAGAGCGTCCGCTTGTGATGCGAGGGGCTCACTTACACTGTGCAGGGCGATGGTGCAAGTTGCATTTGAAGCAAAGAAACAAGGCAAGGGTTCTGCCTTGTACAGAAATGTGATGATTAAAATATGAGGTTTAAAAGGCACTGTGTTTCACGAAAAAGCTAGGGCTTAGTTTTCAAAGCAGGCTGGGAGTTCAGCTGCATATCCTTCTATTTGTTTCAAGGAAGGATTTTTGTCTACCTTTGCCGAGCTGTTTTGAAAATTGACATAAATTCTTACATATCATTCGCTTTTAATAATTTAGAGCTCAGTCCTGGAGCACTAACTCAGGCAAAGTCGTGATTCATTTCAATGGGAGCTTTGCCAAAATAAGACTGTAAGGTCTGGGGGCTGTTCCAGTGAAGGCGAAAGAAATCCCTGTAAATATTGCAAAGTGAAAACTGTATCTCGGATGTACCCAAGGTAATTTCTTTCCATTTCAGCAGTCAGACTGCTGAAGCCAAGGCTGATCAGGGACAGACTTTCCCTGGCTTGGATGACAGCAAAACTGAAACCTAGAGTACTGCATCCAGCTCTGAGGCCCCCAACATCAGAAGGACATGGACCTGTTGGAGAGGGTCCAGAGGAGGCCACGAAGATGCTGGGAAGGCTGGAGCCCCTCTGCTGGGAGAGTTGGGGGTGTCCAGCCTGGAGAAGAGAAGGCTCCGGGGAGACCTCAGAGCCCCTTCCAGTCCCTAAAGGGGGTCCAGGAAAGCCAGGGAGGGACCCAGAGCAATAGGACAAGGGGGAACTGTTTTAAACGGAGAGAGGGGAGATTTAGATGAGATCTTAGGAAGAAATTCCTGCCTGTGAGGGTGGTGAGACCCTTGCCAGAGTTGCCCAGAGCAGCTGTGGCTGCCCCATCCCTGGAGGTTCAAGGCCAGGTTGGACGGGGCTTGGAGCAACTTGGGCTAGTGGGAGGTGTCCCTGCCCAGGGCAGGGGGGTGGAACAGGATGATCTTTAAGGTCCCTTTCAACCCACACCATTCTCTGATTCTGCGATTCTATGAAATCCCCTTCTATACAATACTTGGTATTAAGACTCACTTAACCCATCTCATGTTGTGACAGGGGACAGTAACTTGGGGCCACCTGGGGACAGTCTGTGCTGGTCTGCTGAGCCACAGTGTACTGGGATGGATCCATTCTGCTGAGGCTCCCAGCAGAGCTCACAGACTGGCTTCACCCTGACAGTATCGCTGGAGGAGGAGCAGTGCCAGCACCTCTGCAGCTCCGTTTGTGGGTTGGTAGGAAAAGCCTCGTCCCCCCGTTTGCTTTGCTTTGTCTCTCACCCCTCTCCTCTGCTTCCATTCCCATGTGGGTCCCTGGCCCATTCCCATCCCTCCCACCCCTGTCCTCGCTTCCCTGTGGTTTCCCTGCTCCCCTCTCCCCACCCGCAGGACACCGGCCCCGGCCGAGCACTGGCAGTGCGAGCCCTGCTCTGCCAGCGGCTCTCTCCGGGCTTCAGGCACCGCGATGGCACAGGGCACGGCAGTGCTGCCCTGGGAGGTCACACCTCTTCTCAGAAAGGACCAGAGGCTTTAGCAGAGCTCGGTTTGTGGTGTAGGAGTCAAACACAGCAGATCCACCCTCCCTTATCCTCTCCAGAGGTATTTTATCCCAACTATCTTCACTGAGGACAGGAAAATCCCAGACTGACCCAGCTCCTAACTTTGGTGTTTCTCTTCAGTGCCTGCGGGTAGATGAGATGAATCAGAGCTTGGACTTGTGCACGCAGGTCCAGATTTGGACTCAAATCCTCAGGGTTCTTTAGATAGATGAATTCCATTTATTTCATTGGTAGTCTTATATTATTTTAATGGTAGAATTTAAATGGCATTTAGTTGCCCCGCTTAGTCTCCACAGGCTTAGTCTCAAAGTTTTCAAAGTCCAAGGATGTCCAAGGAGTCTTGCTTGGCTGCAGAAAACTGCATTTCTGCACTTGCCAGCACATATTCCATGTGGTACTTTGGTAGGCAGGCGGTAGGACTCATCAGCGTTTCCCTTGGAACTTTGATCTGCTTGTGTCTTCTTCCCTCAGCCTTTTTTGGTGCTTGTTAGGTTATTCTAACAATGGGTAGCCCTGGACAGCAAGATGGAAGATCAACCAGTGGGTAAATTGAAAGACGCTCGCCTTTTCTGACGGACAAGCTGACCCGCGTACTTTCAATTGCAGCGTGGTTTAGCTCGCCGCTCTCTGCCTGCCTGGCTGCAGCCAGCTATTATTTGCTGACTTGGAAATAGATAATCAGATTTTAGAAGCAGAACTGATCCAAGGCAGTTTAGATCCTCAAGAAAAAAATACAACAGCAGTTTTCAAACTAAGCCTTGGCCTTATCTTTCAGATTCCTCCTTGCAGTACAAAGCCCAACATTTGTTCATCTATTGTCAGAAGTTCTTTGTTTTAACTGAGGACTGAGGGGGATCTCATCAATGCTGATCAATACCTAAAGGGAGGGTGCCGGGAGGAGGGGGCCAGGCTTTTTTCAGTGGTGCCCAGTGACAGGACAAAAGGGAACGGGCACAACCTTGACCATAGGAAGTTCCATCTGAACGTGAGGAGGAACTTCTTTCCTTGGAGGGTGGCAGAGCCCTGGCAGAGGCTGCCCAGAGAGGTGGTGGAGTCTCTGGCTCTGGAGACATTCCCAACCTGCCTGGACGCCATCCTGTGCCACCTGCTCTGGGTGACCCTGCTCTGGCAGTGGGTTGGACCAGATGATCTCCAGAGGTCCCTGGCAATCGTGGGGATTCTGGGATTCTGTAACTGTGCTTTAATGGGCTTTCTGTAGCAGTGATCCAAGGTTTGGTTTTAAAATCCAGGTGCTCAGACCGTTCAGCTTTTTGTATGATTCAAGGACTAAGATTTCTTTGCACTAGAACCCTTCTAAATCCTTTCAGGAAGCTCCCTGTCAGTTCAATGGGTAATACTGTCAGAGAAATTGAGATTGAGATTGAGATGTTAAATGTTCCTTGACTCAAAGTCTCCGGGAGTCAGAGAGACTTGCTGGTGCAGCTGTGTAAGGCAAGGAGTGGCCATGCCTGTGTGTGAATTTAGTGTTCTGCTACTTTTTTCTCTGTGAGGTAACTCAGCCTGGCAACAGCTCTCCTATCGAAATATTGTAATACGGAGACCTGCAGCATTTGGCTCATGGAGCAACTGTTCCACACCGTTCCCAGAAATCTGCCATTGCCATCCAGCCTATCTTAGGTTAGGGTTTTAAATTGCGCCTCCCAGAGACATTTGGGTGTCTTCCAAGTTTAAATTAGCTTTGCAAGTGTTTTACCGGGGACCCATTTCTCCTCTGCCGCTTAGACCATAGCAGCACGGTGTCTCCCAAAAGTCTGGCTCCAGACTAATCTGTTACACAGCCCAGGGAGCCGTAAAACAGCCAAATGGCAGACCCTCACAAAGCCCCTATCACTGTGTGGGAAAGAAAACAGAGCTTTATAAGCTTATCGCTGTGCTCAGGCTGTCTCTGGGAAGGGCAGGGGTTCCTATTAGATTGTGTATTTGTTTTAGAAAAAACTTCCTGTAAATCACTGAAAAAGAAAGCATGTATTCTTAACTTCATTAGGACAGTTGTTGGAGGAGCGTTAAGAGGACATATAATATTCATCCTGTGCTAATGGCATAGCCGTTATCGTGAAATGAGGTTCCTGGGGACGTTTTCAGGCTTTGCCGGAGAGTGCGCGGCGGTTCCAGCGCTGACTGTAAGATGAAGCCTCCCATTTCTCAAGCTACGTGCTGCCAACTTGCTTGTTCGAGCAATGCCGTCTTTTAAATGCCAGTGCATGACTTCCCCGAATTGCACGCAGGCGTCTACGTGCTCCTGTTACCTGTGCCTGTTGCGGGGGGGGTTGGGCTCTGCTCTGCTGCTCGGTTTTTCACGTGCAAAGTGCTGGAAAACTTCCCCAAATTTGAATTTCCATTAATTTGACCCTCAAAAAATGCATATATGTCATTCACAGAGAGAAATTTAGCCTGTTCTCTGCATAAGTGTCCCTTCTTAGGTGGGGTGTTTATCTGCTGGAACAAATGTTTTCCGCCAGTCAGCGTTAACTCTCAAAGAAAGGGTCACTCTTACATCTCATCTGCCTTGTGTAATCCTTGATTATCTCATTTTAAAAAGTTTTTTGCCATCTGAAATCTCTCAAATCCCTTAGTTAGCCTGCCATCTAATACAAACATCCCTCTGAGATCCTCTTAGCAGCATATGTTCAATAGCATAATTTAGGGCGGAGGAATTCCAAAGAGCATCGCCGCTCTATATCAAGAAGCCGGGTTTGGCTGCCAGTAATGCCCTGGCACCGTCAAACTACTGAGGTCTAAAAAACATCCATCCATGGCATTCATGAATAAATGGATTGCAGTAAATCAAACTCATTTGAAAAGGTCTCATTACCATTTGGTCAGGGTAGAGCTAACCAGCTCCTTGAACTTGTGACATTCCCGTTATTATTAAGCTTAATCTTTTTTATTCGCACCTCGTAGTCGGCAAGTAAGCTGAATTAATAGTGAAAAATACCAAACAGCCTTGATTTCTTAAAGCAAGATGTGTATGTTTCTTTGCGGACTACATGAACATTAGAAAGCTAACCAAAATGCAGCAAAGGCATGGGTGGTATTTCCCTTGGTCATAAGACATTTTGGATTAGGTCCTGGGAGAGTCACTGCTTTTATTCAGTGTAACGACCTGCTTAACTTTCCCGACGCTGACATTATCCACGTTAAAAATTAAGCATGCGGCGTCGTGCTTTGCAGAATAAAAATCTAATTAGTAGGCTTATTAGTTTGGCATTAATATTATTTTTAGTATACAATGCCAATCCAAAGACTATGCTGCATTTAGCACTTCACAGTGGGTTCCCCAAACCTGTTGGGTGGTATAGGTGCAGGTGAGGCACCTCTACGGCAGCGATTCCAGCCCGGGCAGTGCAGGGAGAGAACAGCAGCCGTCCGAGAGCGCTGCCAACTGCCCACGAGGAATAACAGCAGACAGGGGTAATGCCTTTGCCCAGAACTACAGCGTAAAAGGACAGTATTGAACGCCCAAGGATCGGCTAATCCATAGCGCCATAAATATACATCCACATTAATAAAATATACAGGCCAAATGGCAGGGCTGTCCTTTCGTGCGGAATAGACTCTGAGCTGACAGTGAAGCAAGGACCTGTTTGATGTAATGTGGCATTATTTCTTCTCCTGCTGCTCATGCTGTTATTTATCTTCCACTCGCAGCCTCTCGCAGTCAGTGAGCAGAGGCAATTTCTAGCCTGCAGAAAAAGAGCTCGTTCAGCAGCATCTGTCTCTAGGCGCTTCCTCTGGGGCAGACCCCATCTTTCTTCTTCAGCGCCAGCGAGGCGGCTGGTGGGAGTCTGGGGAGGTCCGAGCTGGGCTGAGGCTGGGCTTGGGCAAGCTGCCTGCCCAGCCTTTGGCTGGAAAAGCACCACCTCCACGAGTTTGCCATTGGAAACTCAGGATGATGGCACCTCCCCAGAGCAGCAGAGGACAAGGAGATCACTTCCATGTTGATTCACCCATCGTAACTCCCAGCTTTCAGCCAGGTTGCAGGTTACCACAGAAACAGCATTCCCCGTTATCACCTATTCCCACGGGAAGAACTGTAGCACTTGTTCTGACTGTTGTTCGTTCAGCTGCCCTCCCCCCCAAAAAGAGAAACCTCTGCGGGCTTTCCTTTTTTCCACAGAATTTTAGGAGCATTCGCTGCTAAAAGGGTCATGTCCCTGCTTGTAATTAAACAGACAGATTTAGAGCTTGCTGCAAACACTGATTAGATTATTGTTTTTCAGCACTTTAAGATAAATCTGCATGAATTCATGGGTGACAGTCTGAAGGAGATCTCTTCCATCTCCTTACCCTGGGGCTGATGTCCTGTGTCTAGGATAGAGCAGTAAATCCTGCGTGCTTCTAATTAGTCCTGCTACTTCTGCAGAGCTTGTCTGGGGAACTCCCCACTGCCGGGAAAGCTGCGACCACCAAAGCATCAGGGGAGGGTTTGGTGATGCAAAGTACCAGCATCGCTGCCCGTCCTCTCCGCCGAGGCCGGGGGTCCCCCGCTGTGGCTGTCGTTGCCTGCTGAACCCCATCCCAGCAGCCCCTCGCAGCCCGCGGAACCACAAAGCAGCATTTCGGGATGGGACAGCCAAAGCACTCAACGTGGCAGCAGAAAGGTAGAGCCGCCCTTCTTGCCCCTCGCTCCCGGGTGGTGATTTAACAAATGCCGGCCAAGCCACCTTGTTCCAGGAGCAAATTAACCCCCGGCCGCTGCCCTGCGCTCCGCAGCCCCAGCAGCAGCAGCAGCAGCGGTGTGGGTTTCCCCCAGTGGCAGCGACCATGTCGATGGATACAAGAGGAATCGTGTAAAAGGGCTACTGGGACAGGAACGTGTTTTCTTTCTCAGCTGCTCCTGCCAGCTCGCAGACATCTCGCCCTCGCATCGGCCGGGCTGTGACAAAGCGATGTCTCTCTGTGCCGCCTGATGGAGCGACTTCTCCTCGGTGCGTTCTTGCCGCAGCGCGGTGGGAGAGACCAGGCTTTGCGTGGTTTCTCTGTCCCCCGTGTCCCACACAAAGCCAAAGGGAGAGCTGGCGGGGCAATTAGCAGCTCACAGGAGCAAACCACAAGTAGTTCGCTCGGACAAGACAGTTGCAGTGTCTCCTGAGGCTCAGGCTCCTCTTAGTCCTTCAGCATCTCATGCCACCGGCCACGGTCAGCGAATGGCGATGGGCTCAGGGCTTGGCCATTAAAACGAGCGGGACGCAGGGTTGTCCTTAACTGAAAGCAGAACATGGGCCCCACACTTCAAAAGGACTTCTTCAACTTGAGTATCTCTTTTTTTAAAGTAACGCGTGGCACACTTAAGCTGAGGACATTCTGCACAACAGCTGTGTCAGCGAGATTTGACAATACTGGGATTTGATGGCAATTATAACTGCTAGAAATCTGATTGCTGTGGCAGGCAGGTTATCTGTGTAATAATGGGTACGTTATAAAATAGGTTGCTTAGCATCTTTGGGGCTCTCTGCTCTAGTTCTGGGGAAGAAAGCTGTCCTATCTGCCTTTGGCTTCCTTCTCTCTTCCTTTAAATCTTAAGCTTGGGTACACTGAATGATCAGAGGGTCAGAAATACCATCAAATTGGACCGTATCTATCAGAGATGCAACTTAAAAGATAGAGAACTTTTCTACAAGTGCGCAATAGTGAGGCTGAGCAGCAAAGACTGTTTCACTTTGTCATAAGACAAATGACTGAAAATATCTTACCTCCGTTATGCAACGCAGGGGTACAGCCTCTTTTTAAATGTTGTGCTTCAGTTCTGGAAATGATAGAGTGAGAAAAAAAATGAAGGGATTCAGTGAAGGGTAATGAAAATGATTAGAGGCACAGAGAACCTTTCATATGAGGAGAGATTTAAAAAGATTAGGCCCGCTTAGTTAAGACAAGAGATGAATAAGCAGAGACAGGATAGAGAGATGTGGGGTAGTGAATGGCACAGAAGAGGCACACTGGGTACTTTTATGTGCTGTTTTCCAAAATTAAAAGCCGAGAGAAGAAAGCTGTAAAAAAAAAAAAAAAAAAAAAGAGAGAGAGAGAAGAAATTTGCTTACGATAAAAAACAACAGCAGACACATTTTAACTATGTCTTCCGCAGTGCTGGCTTCACCTGTGGAAGCCACTGTTGCAGGAAACGGAGATAATGAGCTTAGGAAAATTATGAAAAGGACTGGTTGCTCTGGGGAAAATCATGAGCCTACTGAGAGGAAAAAGGAGTTCTCCTGTAGGTTTGAACGGGAGCAGGATTCACCAGCTGGCATGATCTCAAGGCTGCTGAAATGAACCGCCAGCCTCAGTGGGCTCTGAGTATTTATACACTATGCACTAGGTGTATATAGGCAGTTACCTGCTTCAGATGCCTTCAGTGATGTAAGGTGACATGGGTTTTTCACCCGGGTTGAGCAGGAAGGCTCTTTCCCAGCATGTTTTCAGGGAGCCCATCTTTTCCAACATCCCTGTTTTCGGTAGTGGCCGTGCAGGTCACGTAGTGAGGCAGCTCGAGCTTTCCCGTTGACCTGCTCGGAGGGTAGCTCGGTGCTTCGCTCAGCCAGGAAGGTTTAGTTCCTCTGCTTGACTCCGTCACATGGGAGGGAGGATCATGAGAAGTTGTAGCAGGTCAGATCCAAGGTCCAGCAAGTTCACTGTCCAAAGATGATCCATGGCACATACCTAGAGAAGAATATGAGATGAGAGTGTGGAAGTACAGCAAAAACGTGCAGGATACTTCCATCTCCTATCTTTCAGCTGGAGATTACCTTAGTTAGAGACTCTAGTGGTGTTGACCAGTCCTCAACCAGTCCTGGGAGTGCAGCGCACGTATCATGGGGCTTTACAATGCAATAAAACCTTTGGCTAGACATTGAGAAAGTTATTCTAATCTTTTTCTTTTTTTTAACCCCAACCCCATGCTTACACTAGTGGAGAAGATCTCTCTCCAAAGAGGCTTAATTGCAGATTAATATATAGGCTTCCCTTTACAGATTTAGAAGCAGTAACAGGACTTCTGTATGTGTGAAACAATAAAAATTAAATATGATTTTAAAAACAGCTTCTAGATAATAGTAGAATTGTATCACAGAGCTTTTCTCTGTTAGTCTGGTTTAGAGCCCTCAGACAACCTGAGGGGCACTTACTGCTTAATGAGCCTTTCCAAGTTTCACAGAAGAGGCAATGTTTAAAGAGTAGTTTCTTCCTTTTATCATATTAGAATGTCACTGATTTTGAACTAGAACAGACAAGTCAGGTGCCCTAAAGCCACAGAAGTTAAAAGAAGGGTAGGCACAACTATTAGAAGGTATTAAGATATTTATAGAGGACCTGATCATTCAGGAAACTGCCGAGGTTTTACTGTACAGTGCTTCCAGGATCATCAGGTTCCGTGCAGTTCAGCATTGGTGCGGAAGAGAAGCATTTGGGGGGCAAAGTGGATCTTTTCTCTTTCTTATTCACATGAAGTAAATTACATCTCATAACTTTGTGGGCCAGATGAGGAAAGGGGCCTGTGCTTGACAGCTGTGAGGTGTTCTCATGGGCATCTTGCAGAACTTTTAAACCACGTTACAGGCTTTCTCTAACAGGATTAATTTCCTCTGCAGTAATCAGAAGAGCATCTTCTTTCTGTATGTATCCTGCATTAGTTCTCTTGCCCCAATTAAAGAGTGCTTTGGTTAATCAACCCCATCGTAGAAGTGAAGCATCACCAAAAGACAGGGGAACAATAATACGATCATGCATAGTTCCTATCTCAATTAAATTTCAGCATTGTTTACAGTCAGTGAGTCTTCTTCCCTGGGGTCATCAGGCAGTACATCCATTCCATGGGCAGGGCATGCTGAGAGGTGACGCACCAAGCTTTAAGTAGGTATTTATCGATGTGCCTAAATGCCCCTTAAAAATCTGGGCAAAGATGACTTGGACAAGTTTTCACAACTGAGTCACGGATAAGGCTAGAAAAAGAGTCATGAACAAAACTTAGACCTCTCAATCTCTGTATTTGTAATTAATGTGTTTTCTGCTTCAGTTCACTGTGTGCATTCTCTTTCCGAGTTTGTGCATTTGATTTGCTGTGCAAAGGAACAATGTCGAGGGAATAATTACAGAATCTTTTCAATGCTTTTCTCATGCATTCAGAGAATACCTAGCGACAACCTGAAATCTTACTCTGGAGACTCAGGATATCCAGCTGCTTCCTTGGGCTCCATTTTACTCTTTCTGGAAGCTCTGTCCAAAATAAATTTACACACCCCTGACAGTTTGCGTTTCACTTGATAAATTCCTGCTGATTGCACTATCTCAGGCAATTCCATCCTATGGAGTTGTTTGGGATCACCTTCCAGGAAAACTGTGCCTTCTCATCACTCCTGCCAGTAAGTAGGTTTCCTGATGAAAGAATTTAGTGTATCTTTTCCACATGATTTTGAATCTAATTTTTCCCTTACATAGTCGCATGGCTGGCAGCCATGCGTTCAGACTGCAGGGGAATTACAGCCTTCCACAAATTCCTGTTCAGCAGTCGTTTTTGGGGGTTTTTTTGTTCAAGCAGCAGCTAGTTCAGCTTCACAGCACCTCCTGAGGGCTTTGGGCTACCTACAGTGTCTTTGTGGGAACTCACCTGGAACAGACATAGCCAAAAACGAAGCTCCTTACTTCAATGTCTTCAAAAGCCCACACAGCTCTTTGAGGAGCACGTCTTTTGCTGTGACTGGCAACCGTCGTACACAGTCACACCTGCATAGTCAAGCGGTCTTCCCTAATTACAGTCCTACAAGACCTGTACATATTCGTATATTGTGAGCTGCTCCCACTGACATCACCGGGATTCCTCAAAATAGGTAAATTTAAGCAAAATGGACAATATTGTGGGATTGGAACCTATCTGTGGGAACGGCAATATATCTCATCCAGAATAAATCGCTTCCAGATAATTCTAAGTTTCCATTCCTATAGCAAACAGCTTTTGGTGGCTTCAAAAAATACAGGTTTCTTCAGAGAGTCTTCTCACACTGGTGATCTAAAAGCTGTTATTTCTGATAAAGTTAAAGTTGAAGTATTCACATCTTGTGCTGTTGATATCACTGCGTGTTACAGGGTGATGATCCAGAGGATATACCCTGGAAATTCACATGCCAAGATGGAGAAAATCAATCTCTCTTAATAAAAAAAGGCAGGCTCAGTGGCGCGGAAAATCACTACTCTGGAGCCTTAAAGAGGCTCCTTCAAAAATGCATGATTATAGAATGGAATCCTGGGCTACATTATAGTTCTGAAAGAGATCAGGATATGAAGGGAAAAAATCCAATTTTCATTAAGTGGAGAAAATAAAGAATAAATCCCTTATGCAGACATAGTCATTGACCACCTGGAATATAATTACATGCTCAATATATAAGAACATTTTCCAAGTTTTCCCAAGTACCCAATACCTTTCCCCAAAACTTTCCAAAACTAATTATTTTTTTTTCTTGTTGCTTATTCATGGTCCTAGCACTAAATCCATCTGAATAACGTTTTGGATTATTCCGGTCAACTGCTGTAGGGTGGCTGCAGGACATTCAACCTACAGACATTTAACGAACTAATTTGACTTAATGACTTAAACTGACTACTCCGTAAAGTATTTGGTGATGTCCCCTGGTGATGGTATCCACCATGCAAATACACTACGCAATAAATAGCAGAGAGGAAACATCTTTGCCCTCTTATGTGCACTGTGCCTACAGCCATCCCAACGAGAGGCTTCTATCATATGACAGAAATGTGAAGACACTAAATACCTTTCTTAAAGCAGGTTTCCCATTTTCTGTATATGGGGAATATGAATTCCTGCATCATGATCTTTTGGGGACCGGAAGAATTAATATTGAGTCCTGCATTGTATGTGGGCGTGATGGCTGGTCTTTGGCTTTTGCACAATTAGAGCAGGAAGAATTCCAGCTTTGCTTTTACAGTATTTCAGCATTCATCCTTGGCATACCCGTAATGCAGTATTTGTTTGGAAGAGACTGGATTATTTTAGATGTAATCTAGTCAGCTGCCTGGAAATACAGCCACTCTAAGTGTATGCTATGAGGCCTTTTTACCATATTATCATACACCAAATTATTCTTTTTTAATTATTTTTCACGTATTTAATGCAGCTGCAGATCTATTCATGAAGAAACATTTCAGTCGTTCAGCTGATCAGCTCAAAACCAAGAAGAAGCTCCTGACAGTTCATCTTCTTGCTTACTTAAGCATGGCTGAGTCATGACTACAGCGAATCCAGCACTTTCTTTAACTTTTATTTATTCATTCATTCATGCATTCCCTCATTCATTGTTAGGGTGCACGTGTGAGGGGCTTGGGTGAGTGCAATTTACTGCCGTGTGGGTGCCATCATCCCTGACTTCTGAGGTAAGCTGAGACTGAAATACTATTTCACACAAATACCTATTTTTCATGTTTTGCCTAACAAGTTATTCATAACATTGGGCTTCTCAGAACTCACTGGAATTATTTTCATTGCAAAGATGGACAAAGAGGACAGCTGAGAGACAGGAAAATAACTGGTCTTAGAATTCAACACAATTATATTTATAAATTTTCAATAGGACTATATGAGCTGGAAACGATCCATTTTAATTGGAGCACTCAGCCCTCTTCCAGCTTTAACTTGCACTTCCTCAGTACGTTATTAAAGGATTTGCCAGCAGAGATAACACAAGGACCATTTTGCACTTGCTGCTCTGCGCTGTGCGTTGAACTGATGTGCTGATAGAAGCTCTGCCCGTCCCCAGTTGGGCTGGCACATGGGCTTGCCAAGCTCCGAAAAGTACATTTTAATTGTAATACCCCCCAAATCAGGAGCATTCCTCGCTCAGGGCTTCCCTCCGCAGTCCTTCTCCCCAACTCTTTTTTTAATGAGCGCGAAGGATGCACTTTGGGTTAAACCAGAGGCAAGTGATGGGTGGGAATAAATACTTGGAAAAGGTAAGCAGCTGCTTAGCATTCAGGAACAAGCAAAGCTCTTCAGCTTCTGCGAGCACCTCATGTGGGAACAATTTTTATTTGGTGAGGAGGATGTCCTCCCCACCCTGCAGCACCCTTCTGAAGCTGCAGCCTGTAGCCGAGGAATTTAGCAGCCGTCAGTCAAGACAAAGCCAGGCAGGTGAACGAGGTGGGGCTGCTTTGGTGCCGGAAAAATTGGGAAGGAATTTGACATGGTAACTGCGCAGAGAGTTACCATGTCAAATGGGTGAGGTGTCAAATGTAGAGAGGTGTCGTTGTTTGCGTATCCCGCTGTTTGTCATGAGAAATCACAGCCGTGGCAGTTTTTGCTGAATCGTGGGATGCTCCGGGGAGGGAATTGCTGTTGGTGATGTCCATGGGGGACCAGCTGGTGTGCTGGTGTGCACCCTCACGTCAGTGTCTGCCTCTACACGGGCTCGACTGCAAACTCATGGCAGCACAGCGCTGCTGCCACAGCTTGTTATCACAAACCTCACAGCCAAGGTAAAAATCAGGGGTGAGGGAGTTTTTAGCATCTGTCCTTCTGTCTCCTCGCTGTTTCTGTCCCTCTGTTTCACGGGACTCCACGGGCTCTTGGCTCCTGCTGCTCACACTGAGGTTAACTTGCTTCCTAAGAGAGCCGGAGTAAATGTTGTGGTTGTGTTTGCGATCTGACCCTCCTCCACTGTGTACAAGCAGGCTTTTTGTACCCAAAACAGCTCCAAATTACTGTACATAAACCGTAATCTTCCAGTGGGAGCACTGTAGTTTTCCATTTTGCCACTAATTGGATGACACACACGCAATAGGCTTTGTTAACATGGCTAGCGCTGGGCAGGGTACAGTGAGGGAAGGCTTTTATTTAGAAATCTTGCAAAAATGCAGTGACTGTCCCCACTTGACAGCAATTGAAACCAATCGTCAATTAACTAAATAACAGCCAATTAGCTTGAAGAAAAAAAAAAAGAAAATTGCTTACTTCACATTCTTTGTTGAAGCAAACCGTCAGTCAGAGGATGGGAGGCTTTTTTCTCCTATGAGAAGACAAAATGGCAAAAGATGTGCAGAAAATGCACAGTGGTTTGGTTTTTTTAAACGCCATCTTTTTCTCACACAAGAACATTTGAGAAACTAAATTAAGAACATTGTATGCTCCCAATACGTTTCATTTTAAACTCAAAATTACAATCATTATGCAAGTGCAATTTTTCCTCCTTTCTTTCGTGCCGCCGTAGGACACTTTATGCACCAGGGCAGCTCCCCTGAAGCTGGCTGCCTTCATGAGGGAGGACCAGCAAACAGCTGGCTGCCATGCGGTGTGACGACAGGCAGGATTGCGATATTAACATTTGCAGCACCAGACCAAGCCGTTCTTCTTTCATATTTTATGGACTTCTAGGGGTCCGTAGGTGTGATATTGTCAGAACTTGTGATGTTAAAAAAACCCTGAAGCACCCAAAGGCCTTGGGAAGCAGCTGAGCTGTGCTGTCAGGACTGGTGTCTCGGTCTTAGATCCCTCTAAGACCCATGTTTCATGCCTGTATCCTTTTTTGATTCTGGGCAATCGTGCCAAAAGGTATTGATTGAGTCAAGACCATTGCACAGGGAAAACCAGTCACACCACTGGCAGGAAGAAAAAGTCTCTCCTGGATTATTGCTCTTTATTTTCACTGTTAGCCCAAAGAAGCCCCGCTTTTCAAGATGAAGACTTAAAGCTTGATCCCATACACCTTCAGCTCTGGTGCCGTTTAACTCCTGCCGGTCCCAGAGGAAAGGGTAATATCTGCATGGGACAGCTGGGCTTTCAGTGGAGGATGCGCTGGGCACAGAAAGGGCATAGATTGGAAGAAGAGGACGCTGCCACAAGCTAACTGAATATTGCTGGGTTAGTAAGAGACGACCATTTACTCGTGGCACCCTGGCTTTGAATTTTTACTGTACTTTCCTCATAAGCAGTGAAGGCCAGCAGTTAATGCACAAAGGCATTATGTAGCCTCGGTTCGTGCCTGAGGGGCTGGACCACAGCTGGTCCCTTGGGGTTGACATCAGGGCTGTGTCTGCCGGGGATCCATTACTTGCATCAATCGATAATTCTTCACTTAGACTTTTTACTCGTTGTTCAGAAAGATTTTATTACGCTACTTTGAGCTGCTCCCAGCCTCATTTCACGGGTTTCAAATTGTGTTACTCTTTTGTTAATACTTTTAGGGCCCGTGTTTCATAATTGGATAGTGGAGGGCGAGAGGTACGTCTTTTAACCATCAGGAAAGCAATGAATATTGGATGCTTTTTCATTAACTGATGTGAGATTCAGCACTGAGCATATTGATCTGTTACTTTCTTACAGGAACATTTTACACCTGAATGCAAGTTCAAAGAATCAGTATTTGAAAACTACTATGTGACGTATTCTTCAATGATCTACAGACAGCAACAGTCTGGCCGGGGTTGGTATTTGGGTCTTAACAAAGAAGGAGAAATAATGAAAGGAAACCACGTGAAGAAAAATAAACCTGCAGCACACTTTCTTCCAAAACCATTAAAAGGTAATTGCTTGGGTTTGCTCCTTCTATCTGAACTGACATTATCTTGTGTCAGAGAAGTTTAATTCCTGTGCATGCATATTTGAAGGGCTCAGCTACTTATAGGAGTATAATGTTCTGTAACACAGTGTTAATGTAACCAGAGATGCTTTTTTTAGGTTTCTCTACATTATCTCTGCATTTCTCTAATCTAACCAAATACGTATATTAGTTTCTTTGTGCACAAAGTCCACAATGTCTTCGTTGTAGATAACAAAGGCTTTATCTGGAATGGCTCAGACATCTGCTCACAGGCCATGAGCGACTTGCTATATAGCTTGTCAATCTGCGCTTTATGATACGAGATGTTTGTTTGTCTATTTTTGCCTGAGATAAAGCTCTAATATGTGGTGCTGCAATTAACGTGGCATCAGCATATGACATGAAAAGTAATAATGCATGTTGCACATGTATTAAAAGCCAGGACCTAGGCTTATCCCAGTTATCTGAAGGATCTGAATCAGGACTGTGATCAGACTCTTTGGTCAATGCAAAGGAGATCTCAGTCAATGTATGGAGGTGGTCTATTTCTTCAGAACTGCCTTCCCATATGCTCCTTCCTTAAGAGGAATGAAGCCTTCTGCTTCAGAGTTAAGCTCTTAAGGCAGTGTGATTTTGAAATCAGAGAGGATATTTCAAAGCTGCATAGCCCTGGGTGGATGCTGGACTAGTCTGGCAGTCTATGTTTAGGACTAGGTGTTAGGCAGCTCATGTCGAGGTTGGTCCTCACTTGTAGTGTGTGTGAAAACAAAGGAAACAGACGACTAAAAATCCATTTTTGCACCCACCTGCTTAGGCTACATATACAAGTAAGAGGTCAAATCACAGCTGTCAACAGTGCTACTTCACCACTAATAAGGAAATGTCGAGTTATACCAGCTTAGGTCCATCTCGTAGAGTTTTGTAGGTGCAGTGGGTAGGTGGGTGATTTAACTGGGAGAGGGAGGGAGCTGTGGCTTCTCCCTTCTCTGAAATGTCATTCCCTCAGAGGGAACTTTAGGGAGTGTTTGAAATGGAAGAGGCCTCCTTGCCATGCTTCTTTCATTCACTCCTCACCTTGCATATTGCTGAATGAACAATCCCAACGTTTCGCAGCCGAACTTTGCACCCCTGTCCCGAGTAGCCCGTGACGCGTGCTGACGTGCTGCCTCTCTTTTGCTTTGCAGTGGCCATGTACAAAGAGCCTTCTCTCCACGATCTCACAGAGTTCTCAAGATCTGGAAGTGGGACCCCAACAAAGAGCAGAAGTGTTTCAGGAGTGCTAAATGGGGGTAAATCCATGAGCCAAAACGAGTCAACGTAGCCAGGTTCAGGCAAGCCAAGTGCTCTCTAAACAGAACCTTACCTCTGGGTGCAGTTGAATTCTTACTAGCAGTCTTTCATCCAAACGTTCAATTGCCCAGGACAAGCCACTGAACTTGCATAGGTCACTCGTTTATCAGCCATTAGATCTACTGGTTGTCAAAGGATATACCCCAATAATGTAGAATATGCTTGTGCATATCACAAGGCACTTGGAAACATAACTGCGGAATAAATCTCGGAGAAGAAATGTCCAGCTCTTTCTCTTTCTCTCTCTTTTTCTCTCTCTCTTTCTTTCTCTCTCCTATGCTTTGTGGAATACGAAACAAAAACATTTCACAGCATTCACTGCTGATAAGAATTTGCTTTCCAACTCAGAAAAAGACCACTTTTGCTCTTCAAAGGAAATTTTAATGCTTGTATGTTTTATAGGGGCAAACAAAAAACAAATATGTAAACTCTGTTGTTTCCTTGGCTTACCGTTTTATATCTAAAGCTTGATAAAAAATGTATCCTTTAATTTGGAATAGTGCAACTTTTTGATTTCTGAACTCCAATGGGTCTTTAAAGCTATGTCTTTAAAAAAATAATTAAAAAATCAGGGTTGGAACTGAGAGTTGGTGTCTCAGGCTCAAGCAAACAGTGTTCTTGTGGTTTTAAACACAATGAAATATAAATTTTTATAGATTTGTAGTTTCTGGTAAAGTTCTTGTGCTAACCCCAGTCTGTAGGAATTGAGTTGTTTTGTTATCCCAAGTGGAAGTTAACAGAAAGGGATAAAATTATCCTCCAGTGTAGATTTCTCTTAATTCCATTTTGTGTGTCATGTTAAACTATTGTTGTGGCTTCTTTTCTAAAGACAGAAACTGTGGAATTAAGGTGACAATTTTTTTATAAGAAACGTCTTATTTGTAAAAGTCCTTCTTTCACTGTAACGGGCACGTGAATATTGTGTAGGAGGAAGCGTTAGGACAGGTTACCCCTAAACAACATATACTTATACATGCTATTGGAAACAATTGTTTAAAAAAATGTAGTTAGGTTTCCATTTAGGTCATCATGTCTGTTGCATGGGAGAAAGTTGGAATATTGGCATAGAGTTGCATGATGTGTAAGATTTTGTGCACTAATCATCGTTGGATTCTGTGCTCCAAAACTGACATAGTTCTGTACAGGCAGCTTTCTGCCTCGTACGAAAAGAGTTGTTTATTATTTGTTGTATACACAACCATGCACTGAATAAACTATTTATATTAAGATGTACTTTTTAAAAAAGCTTGTTTGATTATATGATGTACATCCATGATTAATTTCAAGGGAAAGGGTTGGCAGTTAAATTAGAAAGTTACTGTAATTAATGTTCAAAATGTTTCTGTGTAATGGGTTATTCCCCTGTAATGCCATACACGATACAAATGAGGACATGTCGTTTCTTTCGGATATTGTTAGAACTGGTCTTACGTGCCCAGCCGAGATACTCAAAACATAGTGACGATTAAGTGCCACAAAGTCTTGGTGACGGCCCCTCCGCCGGGGGCTGCTGGAGCCCCGGTGAATTGCACTCCTCTGCGTTGAGCTTCTCCAGCTTCTCCGTGTCTGCCCTCCCTGTTAGACTTCCCTTAGCGCAGCCGCGTAGCGCTGCCTCGCAGCACGCCTCCCCACAGCCCTCGGGATGGGGGAGCCCAAAAAGATCGGGGAGGTCAAGCACTGCTCGTGCCAAGGTGGCTCCTTGAGGACGCTCGGAGGCTGCTGTGCATCGCTGCAAGTACACCTTAGGGGCCAGCTTTATCTGGTCTCGAGGAAAAAGGCTCCTTCCTACGCCTCCTGCCTTTGTGCACATGCTCTGGGGAGAAAATGTCCTTCTCTCCTGCCTTTTCTCTCCAAAAACACCAGGGAGAACTTTTCTCATCTGTAACATCCAGGCAGCTCTGACAGGTGAGCTTCGCTCATCAAGGCGTTTTGAGAAGTCCTAGGAGGAACAAGTTTTCATCATGGGTGGCTGAAGGACCAGTTCTGGAAGGGAATAACGGAAATGGAGGCAAAAAGCTACCTATAACTGTCAGCCTAAAATTAAAATCGGGTATTCCACTGTCTGCTCTGCGTGCCTCCCACTTGACCAAGCTGGAACTAGTCTTCAGACCAGGCTGGGACAGTGTTAGTTTTTTTAAGGTTGGAGCTGAGAGAGCAGGGAAGGAGATTATGTTCTGATTAAACCCACAGCTTTGTTTTGTGGCAAATAGTAGGCAAAGAGCTCTGCCTTGCTGAGCAACTGTGCTGGGGCAGGGTGTTGCCCTCCCCAAATACCACCACCTTGCTGTCCCTCAGAGAGTTTGGGTGTCCTCAGCTCATCACTTTCCAAAGGGTGAAGAAGGTGGGGGGCAGAACCGATGCCATGGAAATCCTTAAAAATTGAAAATGTGGCCAAGATTGCTCCAGAGGTTTTGATAACTCAGTGGGTCTGGAGCATCTGTTCCCTTAAACTACGTGGGGTATCCCCTTGTGGAACACTTCTCTTAACCCTCCCAACCCCAAACATCAAACTTAGTGGGGTGCATGTTCCAAAAAAGGAGTCCGAGTGCCTTAGGAACAAAAAACCTGATTAAAAAATAGCATATTTGTGGCAAAGCTAAGCATTTATTATCCTAAGGATAACCAGAGGTCTGCCGCTGTGATTTACAGCCACAGTCTTACCATTATTCCCCATCCCCAGTACCTCCAACCTTGAAGGTCATTTGCAGTGAAAGGAAAAAGCTCAACTCATATATTGTCCCTTCTGAGGTCTGCAGTCTGACCCATCTTTCGTATTAACGTTGGCATCAGCTGTGGGCATTCACTGCCAAGTCCCTGGTTTCAAATATATTTCCTTAGCCTTTCAAGCTAAGAAAGGCCACTCTTGGATTAAAGATGAGAAGAGAGCGGTGGTGATAGATGAGCCATAAACAGCCGTTTCTGACAATTACATGACATTTCTGACAAACCTGACCCAAATGCAGTTTTTCCTTCAGAGTGCTGTGGACTGAAAGGGGAACGGTCTTGGCAGACTCCATGTACACTATGGGCAAAGTGGGGGATTATGTCCCGGGTTTTACAGGTAGCCTCTGGAGCCACACTGATATTTAATAAGGAAAAATAGAGTTAAATGTGCCTTTGCAGACAGCGAAGTGACGATGACATTGCGACCCAGCCAGCAAACTTCCTTCAGGTAGACAATAATGTGGCTTCAGCAGAGGACCAGACTTAGGAGCCGGACACTGGAGAATTTATTTATCCTTCAGCACCCATAAATTAGAAAGAGAAACAGATGACACCTGAATAATACCTTCCTTTAAGAAATCTCCTAGATGTTGGAAAAATGCCCACATCGATGACTGCCTATCAAAAGACAAGTTATAGCCACTGGTCAACCCACTTTGCCACATGTACAGTGGCAGAGAGCAGTAAGATGCACACCTGGAAAAAGGACAAAGCCCAGGGGCAGGTATGAAACCAAGCCCCACGCTGGCTGTGAGCCACCAACCATCTGCAGAAGGCTTGGTCTCAGGCCCTTCTGTTATTGCCAATGTGGTGGCTGATGCCTTTCATCTGCTTTTTCCCTTGTCCCTGCCTCTCCAGCGATGCTGTCCACGCTCCGTGCAGCGTGCCAGCGGGCTGGAGTCGGTTCAGGAGGTGCAAAACTGGCACAGCAGCTTTGTGATTCACCTGGGCTTCTCTTGGCAAAGCCCTGAGCCACCGCAGGGGCTGTGCGAAAGCCTTACGAAAGCGCTGACAAATAATACCTGCCAACCCAAAGGAAAAGAGGTCACCCATGAAATTGGGAGGAATACTGCTAGGAGCACACCTATTATGAGGCAAAATTGCTGCCTTTTTGTGAGGCACCTGTCAGAGCTGCTTTCTTGGAGGTTGTTGCAGGGGGCTCAGGCATTGCCTGCTCGGCCTGGTTTTGGGGTGAGGGAGGGTGGGAAAAGCTTTTCTCTGTACCACAGAGATCTTTCTTTTTTCTTTTCCTTTTTTCTTTGAATTTACCTCATGCTACCTCATATCATGGTTGTATCTCCGTAGCCACTTGCTCAGCCATGTTCATCGCTGGCACGATGGAAGACAATTCCCTACTTGGGGAAAATATCTCCAAGTTATCCCAGGGAAGAATGGTGCCCCTTCTGCAGCACCGTCTAGTGTCCCCACCGCTGGTTTCCAGCCCACGGGCCAGGTTTTCCAGTGGGATAAAGATGGTGTAACAAGCTCAGGGATGCTGTGGTACGCCAGGCCTCTCCCCAGCTGAGCACCAGCACGAGAGCCAGGTCTGGCAGAGCTCTGCTGTGTCTTGAGTATCTCTGCGTGGAGACCAGAGCCAGCTCTAACGGGTTTAAATGTCTCCCTGACATATCCGTGACCAGGACACTTTTGCAGGACAGAATCTGTACGTAACAACCTCCTATCTTCTAATAAATAATTCTCTCTAAAACTGGCTCCTTCTTGTCCCGGCTCTGATTTTTATCACTGCAGCTATTTAAGGGTTCTCCACTCCGGCACCAGTGCGCTATGCCATTGCTTAGCTTTCCTTGGGATCTAGACCCTTCGGTGTCAACATTCTCCTTTTCCTAAGTCTTCCTTGGGCAACTTGGGTGGTCAAGACAGGACCATCACAGATGGATCGTTCATCTGCTGTAGCCCCACGTGGTCCATGGAGGACATGGAAAGTGTGGTGCATTTTACCAGCTCAAGGAATGGCTACTTTAATTATTGGGGCGCAGTTTCCTACATGGTGTAAGACCAAAACAAAAAACCACCATGGCTTTGTGTGACTTTGGCTCTGCAAAAATGGCGTAAAAGAAGAGTAGAAAGTTGATCGAAAATAAATCAGTTTCTTAGGAAAAAAGCTCTACCATGCAATTTACCCTGAATAACACTAGCTTTGGGCTTTTTTTCAGCTCTTTTAGGGTGAAGAAGTTCTTGACAACTTAAAATTCCCAACTCAGATCATGGGGTAAATTTTTAAGAAATTCCCTTCCCTGGCATGAGTGAGTAGAGCTGTGGGACCCTGCCCTTTCCTGGCAGGTTGGCACCAAGGTCCATGCCTTTTGGAGAGTGGGGTCCTCAAACAGGCTGGGTTTGCTGGTTCATGATAGCTTTTATTGCTTATCAGGTCAGGTAGCAGAGCTCTGGGACAGCACCACGTCAGTTTGAGGAGCACTCAATCACGCTGCTCTTCTGCCACTCTGCTCATGGGACAGTTTAAATATTAAAGAAAAAGCCAAATTTGTAACACGTTTTACATGAATCAGAGAAATTGGAGTAATAAATTATTCCATCTCATCAGGAGCTGGAAGATAGTTTATAGGATTCCCTTCAAAGATTGTTATTAATGATTTGGAAGTTAAGATTCTTAAATACCACATATGGAAAATTACTTTCAAGCACCTGTAGGCCTAATTTTCTTCCCCACATATGTTTGGCAATTCTCACCTAACCTCAACAACTGGAGGGGCAGGATGGATGCCTTCATCTCCCGTGGGTTTCTCAGCATCACACACTGCCTGTCACACTCCTTTTCCGAGCTTGTCCCCTCACCGAGGACAGGGCCAGGGGTCCACCCTCCACCAGGGGCCATCACATTTGTATACTGAGGAAGCTTTGTCCCTGTCCCAGCGTTTGTAGTGCACGGAGCTGGTTGATTTGATGCGATCAGGGCGGAGCTGAGCTGTCGATGGCGTGTTTTGGGGGACACACAACAGACAGACAGAGCAAAGAGCTCTGTCTTTGCTCCCGTGCAGAGGCCGCTCAGCTCAGAGCCTGCTCCCAGGGGAGCGTGGGGTGAATTTGGGGGCTTTGCAACGAGAACTGCTTGGGCACCGAGGGCAAAATTCTGCTCACTGTGACTGAGCAGCCACGGCAGCAGCAGCGCTGAGAGGACCATGGCTGGCGCCTGTTAAAATTAATCCATTAGTGGATAGACTGCAAAGCTCTAAAAAGCCATTTGTCATGATTTGTCACCCACACCTTAAAGAAAAATAAGTCCTATCCAACTGGGGTGAGCAGCTCATTTTTTTGCCCTTCCTTCCTTTGCGTGTTGATTTAATTCAATTATTGGACCCGGTTATACGAAGCACGGCCCTGCACCTGGAGCAGGGGCACAGACTCCGCTGTCCAAACCTTTGCAGCAGGGAAGTTTCAGATAGAATTCAGAGCTCGTTTAATGTTTTCAAGCAATACTGTATATATTTTGAAGAAAATCACAGTGATGTCTGAGCCAAAGTCGGTGAAAACTGCCTTGTCTTTTTCCTACTGTGAGCTCAAGAACCGCCCTACAGCCAAGACCTCAGAGAGACAAGTCTGTGGAAGGAAAGGTTTACAGATGCCCTCTCAAGGGAAACGGGAAAAAGAAAATGTAGAAAAGAGTTTACATGAATTAGTGTTGCACCCAGAAACCCTCCGAAGGACACTTGGAACATCCCTGGTGCTGCACGTAATGGGAATAAAGTGTCAGAAAATGATTCCCGTTCAGGGGTGGTTCTGGTGACAGGAGCTTCACTGCAGGTTCCTCCAGGTCACTGTTACAGCTCTACCAGAGATGCTTCAGACCAATGAAGCAGAAGTGTCACTTTGGTTCCGATGAAAAGGACGGGGCCAATAAAGGGAGGTGAAGGAGGGGATGCAGCCAGAGGATCAGAGAGCGGGACGTGTTCGCCATGAGAGGCAGCAAAACCACCTGCGTTTAGCAGGACTCAGCTCACACCCTGACCTGCAACCAGGACAGCAAAATGACATGGCACAGCTCAGAGCCTCTGTTGTGGATGTCACAAGGCCTGGTCCCAATCTCGGTTGCAGAATACACCACCGACTCCGCGGAGTCTGGAGTCCCCGTGCTGATTTGAAGTACCTTTCTCTAGACCAGCAATTCACCCTATTGCTGCAGGACCTCAGACATTACCTCATGCATAAATATGTTACAGTGGTTAATCTGTGAAATATTTTTAGATAACAAAATTAACCGGTTCAAAACTTAATTAATCCTATTTCCTTCCCAAATGGTTTCCTTCAAATGGTACTTGAAATAGTTTTACTTTCCCCCATTGTCTGTCTAATGCACTGATGAACTTTTCCTTCTGAGCTTCTCCTTATTTTAATTGTCTGCTCATCCAACCATCTCTTCTGATAATTAAGCGAGTTAATAATACAGAGTGATCTTTAAAAATTAAACTTCTTTCATTGTTAAGCAAAAGCCGAACTTTTGTTGTTGTTTAAAGGGGCGGGTTTTTTTTTAACTTTCCTCATTTAAAAGAACAATTAACGCCTTTGGAAGTTGTGGCAACATTTGAGAACCCACCTGCTACAGAGGTGTCAGTGCAAATACTCTTTGCACTAAATAATACAAAGGTTTTGCATTAGATGAGCTTTTCTAGGGAGTTTGAATCAGCAAATCTCACAGTCACTTAATCAGGGTAGACTGAGCAAAACAAAGAGAAAGCAAAGGAAAACATAAACCAGTCAGGAACAGCGATGCAGCCAGTGTCCTCTTCTGCTTGGATGATCCCTAAGGCTCAACCTATGAACACATCACCAGTCTGAGCTGGAGTACTACGTCCAGCTCTGGAGTCCCCAACATAAGAAGGACATGGACCTGCTGGAGCATGTCCATAGGAGAGCCATGAGGATGGTCTGAGGGCTGGAGCACCTCTCCTATGAGGAGAGGCTGAAAGAGTTGGGGCTGTTCAGCCCAGAGAAGAGAAGGCTCCGGGGAGACGTTATTGTGGCCTTCTAGTACCTAAAGGGGGCTACAGGAGAGCAGGGGGAGGACTTTTTACCAGGGCATGTAGTGACTGGACGAGGGGGAATGGCTTTAAACTGGAAGGGGGCAGGTTTAGATTAAACATTAGGAAGAAATGTTTTCCTTTGAGGGTGGTGAGGTGCTGGAACAGGTTGCCCGGAGAGGTTGTGGAGGCCCCATCCCTGGAGGTGTTTCAGGCCGGGCTGGATGTGGCCTTGGGCGACCTGGTCTAGTGGGAGGTGTCCCTGCCTATGGCAGGGGGGTTGGAACTCCATGATCTGCAAGGTCCCTTCCAACCTAAACCATTCTAGGATTCTATGATTTCTGCCTTGCCTCACCTGCCAAAGGCAGCTGCCTTGGATGCACGACGTGGAGCCCAGGCATGTGTCAGCCTCCCGTGGCATGTCCATGCCATCTCTGCTGTGCATGCAAAGCCAGCGTCTCATGGGTGTCTCCCTGCCAGAGGTCACTTGCTGAGCGTCCTTCTCCTCTCAGTGTGGCCCCTCGCAACACGCACAGCGCAGAGCAGAGGACGGTGCCTACCCAGCTCCACATCTGGCTCCTGGGGAGCTTTGGCAGCCACTCACCCACAGCAGAGCTGGCCCCGGCACAGCTCTCTGTGGCACGTTACTGAGCCAGCTCTAAATCATTTTCACTTTCAACGCAGACAAAGGCAGAATTCTGCCCATCACGCTCCGCATCAGACAGACAGCAGCCCACTCGGAGTTTAGATTCTGCCAAGGAGGAAAATGTCTTCACACAAGCACAATGAAATGCATTACATATACACACACAAAAGATACATACATACACAGGCACACATATACACACATATAATTACATACATATATATTTATATATATGATAGATAGACAAACATAGATAGATAGACAGAAATACATAGATAGATAGATAGACAGACAGACAGATTAATATATATCACCTCATGTTTGTCATATGAGAGCTCCCTGGCAAACAGCCTGAACTGGTGAGAATGGGGTCAGGACCAGCTAGCTCAAGGAACGCTTCACGGTGCAAACAGGGCTTAGAGCAGACAGCAATCCACCTTGCCAAGGCTGTAAAGTGGAAAATGTTTAGGAGATGAAAATCCTGCTAGCCTTCTTCGTGCAGGCACTGTCACAGCTCTCATATTCCCCTTGGTCCTGGCTGAGCTACCTTGTAAGTGAGCAGGAAGGGCCGACACTTTGCTAGAAGTCTTTTACTTCTTGATCAAAGTTTGCCATGGGAAAAGCTTTGATCAGTCAGGGCAAAGCCCTGAAGAATTGCTCAGCAATGGCATGAAAGAGGAAAGCAGACTCCAGTCCCTCGACCAACACAGCAACAGGGAAGGGAAGCGGCTGCTAAAACTTCACAGGAAGCTACACAAAGATCTCAAGCCTTTGAAAACTGCCACAGAATTGCAGAAGGGTTTGAGCCGCTGACAAAGATTACAGCACGGGATGGAGCTTGCCAGGCAAGATGGGGGGAAGGTTAATTGCCAGCAGGGTTAAAGGAAATTAAAAGTATATGTGCAAAAATGTGCTGGGAAGAGGGAGTGGGCCTAGGAATAACCACTGAGTGGGATGGTATTAATGATGACTCAAAAGTGGCGAAGAAGTTACTGAAAGTTGGACTGCCTACAGATCTAAGCAGTTGTCTTGGTACCAACAGTCTTAATTAAATGCTAGTAAAACTTCCAGCCGTCTGGTTCTGAACCACCCAAGCTGATCTCTGCGCTGATTGTCCAGAGCACAGGGCAAGTCACCCTCCTGGTAAATGGCTCAGAGAGGAAAAGGCACTGTAGTTATGGAAAGGTCAACCAAAATGAATGAGCTCATCAAGCCCGAGTGTATTGCATCCTGGAAAAACAGGCCTGGGGCGAGTGGCTGAGCAGTGGTGGCTTTAACCCGTTTTATTTATCATCCGGACCTTGGGTTAAAACCATGTTATTGCTCTATAACCAGAAGGAAATCATTGATTTGTAAGCTGAATTTGTAATCAGATGGTTTGTGTTAGTTCACATATGTAATGGATAACAGTGCTCTGCCAAATACCTCATCTGCGTCCACATGGACTTCAGGCTATCATTGTAAATTATCAGGAGAAGCATCTAGAAGTTTACCAGCAAACATGTACATTTTCCTACCCAGTAAATACTCTTAGAACAAAAACATCCTAATCCAAACAGCTCGAGTATCACCCGCCCTTCTTAAAAGTCAATGCTGTGCTAAAAAATAAAGTGAAGTGTGCCTAAAAGGGCATGAAAAAGAGAGCACCAGAAAAGAGCAAAAGAAAGACGTTGTAGGTATGATAAAACAATTGCACAGAAATTACTGTAAAAGTCCTTTTTCCTGTTAAAAAAAAAAAAAAAAATTTGAACCACTGTGTGGAACACCTGACCTGCAGATGACAGAGAGATGTCTGGACCAGGTGGCCCTGCCTCGCTGCCCTTCATGTGCTAAGAGAGGATGAGGAAAATAATGAGACAAGGAAGTTTTTCCTCTTTTGGAAACACCTAATGAACAGATAGAGAATAAACATTTTCTCCTTGCTATAAAATAGTGTATCATGGGGATGATTGGCTTGGGAGCACAAAGGCTGGGCAATGGTCCTGATGGCCACAATCTAGTCTGGCTTGACTGCCTGGGAGAGGCATTTATTGGGCTGAGCATACCTGGAATGCTCTGGACAGAGAGATTTGTCTTTTGCCTGCATAAAACTAGCATGAAACATAGTAAAATACCGCATTATATTGTTCCCAGCTCTCTCACTAATGTCAGAAAACGAACCAGCCAGTGACTTGACAGAGGAAAATCTCTGTGCTGTTCCTCACAAGCATTAACGTAGGCAGGCTTTTGGGATAACCTTTATGTGTTGAGCACCAGCAGCCAAAGGGGATGGTAGTGCGAAATTCCCTTCAAGAACCCAGCCATAGCAGCTGAGCACTTATTTGAACAGGACCTTGACTTGTTCTGATGAAGGCAGCTGTCAAACCACCCAGGGAGCCGTGCTCCGTAAGTAACCATGATATTTAAGCCCCACAACCTTTTAAAAAGTGCACGATCTGGCTTAAAGGGCAGCCTTCCTGAAATAAATGACTCTGAAATCTCTTAGGTCAGATTTTTTTTAAAAAAAAATCCATAATGAACAGACATCACATTATTTTACAGTGCGAAGATTAATCACTAATATCTGGCAATTGATTCGCAAGCTACATTTATTTATGATGTGTTTGTGCAGCACCATGCACACCCTTATCTATTATCCAGATCCCAAGGAGTTACTTAGTGCAAATAAATCAATGCAATTTATCGATTAAATTATATAAATACCCTTGGAACTTGGACAAGTGAAAGTTTCTGCAGTCATTCTCAGCTCTCTCGTTTATGGGCTGGGAGCTGGCAAATTATGGTCTAAAGAAAGCCAAGGAGGCTGGTGAGCTCAACATGGAGCCTGGAGCCGGGTTCCTGCGGCTGCCCCTGCTTTCCCGTGCCATACAAGTCCTCATTTTGCTTTACTGGTGCACGCTGCAGCCCAAGCACAAGAAGGAGCAGGGTGATTCTTCCCTTCTTTTGACCAGGCTGCAAGATACCTACACAACGTACCAGACTCCTCTTGTGACGGCAGCAATGACCAGTAACAGGCTGCCATCTGTGAACTGGTGTCTGAGCAGCTACAGAGCAAACGCATGGCGAGAAAGCACCCACAAAGTCACATCCCTGTTTCCCTTTAGCTGCTTGCTTTAACATTGCTCGGCTTTGCCTGTGCAAATCCTGGCCAAGAAGGCATTCCATGTATCCTGCCATCTTCCCCCCTTCTCCTCTGTCTGGCTGCTGTTTCTTGTCTCGTGCCCTGGGAAGTGCTTTGGGAAGTCCTGCCCTGCCACTGCCCAAAGACACAACAGCACTAAAGGAAGCAAATAAACCGTATGTGCTCGGAGATATCAGGTCTTGAGCATCTCGAGTTGAACATCCCAAATTAATTGACATTCTTGACTGAATCTTTCTGCGTCTCTGTTCCTTATCTATAAAGCGATAATGTTTCTCCCCTGCCTTACTGGGCTTCACAGAGACAAATTAATTAACAGTTTGCATGTGAAATAAACAAACACGACTGGAGTAATGAGTGTCAGGGAAAAAAAACCCAAGTGCAAACAGTATTTCATCTTTACAGCACGGCTGAGCAGTGTGCAGTAAACAAGGGCTGGGGCCACACGCTGAATGACGGGAGGAAAACAGATTTTTGAATTGCTGCCCACTGCTTTGCACCAGGCAGCCGGCTCAGCCACCGAGGCAGCGCCCCCGTGGAAAACCAGCATTTGATCATGTAACGAGCCATCGCGGGAAGCCCAGGAAAGGGGCTGCATTTCAGGATAAGACTTTCCCTGCTCCTCACACGCTTAACGTTGCAGTTTGAACACCGTCATATAAACTTGTCTGTTAGCTTATATAATTTCATAGGAATTTAATAAAGTTTACGAAGCTTATCCGTACTATCGCAGCTGTGTGCGGGACTGGGTCCTTTGGAAGTGCATTTGTTAAATGTGCAATGGTTCAAATTATCCTGACAAACGCAAAACAAAGATCTTATGCAATTCACTGCATCTGGCAAAGATAAAATTTTACATGTCATAACAACACGTATCAAAAGAATTCTGTAAAACTCACCTGTAATTTAAAATGTCACTGGAATTGCTTCGTAATTAGGGCAAGGTCTTTAAAAGGCTCCCTATGGAAGCTGAAACCTCTGTGGCAGAGACTCCGCTGAATGTGTATAGGTAAAACACAAGTGTAAGAAACCGTACTGGCATTGTATGGTGGAACTGGGAGCGCCAATGGCATGGACACAGCCTCTGTGCCCAGCAGCACCAGCTGAGCTGGAGGTGGCCTCCACACCCTGAAGAGATGCTCTTGGGCATGCCCTATAGGTCATGGCTTCTTTTATAGGCAGAGGGTTGTCAAGTTCGGGCACCACACACTGAAACTGCTGCTTAAAGACAAGCTTTGGCTGCTCCGTGATTCACAGGACATCGTGGTCCTTCCAGCCTGTCTCCCATGCCAGGCCAATGCGACGGGTCATGCTGGGGGTGGGGGAGAGACAACGTGCTACAAGAATTGGTGGGACCTAGAAATGTCTTATTCTTCATTAACTTGTGTGTTCAGCAGAGTTTTACAGGAATTGAAGAGAAGAAATGAAAAGCGGATGACAGGGAACAACTTAGTGACATCTAACATCAAAGAACAAAGAGATAAGAGTTATTATTTAGACCTGTCAAGTCTCCGCCATACCCAAAGGGAAAAGCAGGCGTGACCTACTTGCAGGATTAAGAATTCACCAGGAAATGGGGTTTAGGATTCAGGAGACAGTCCACCTTCTAAAACCAAATTTCTGTTGTGAAAATCCAGCTTTGGCTTACAAATTGCCTTGAAATGCTGCGTCATTATTTGAGCTCCACTCTCCTCCTGCCCGGACGTGGCAGCTCTCCGGTCACTTCACGGTGCGTGGAAGATGATGCTGAGCGGCGGTAAAAGGTTCTTGTGCAGGCGGGGGCTCTGGCCCCAGAACAGCAGCTCACACATGGCTCAGCGCAGCTAATGCACCTTGCGACGAAACTGGGGAAAAACCCCAAACCTGCCTTCCACAGCCCAGCGAGCAGTCACATGTTATTGTATACACAGTAAAAAATGGGGCTGAGATGTGGGGAGCTGGAGGGAAGGAGTCAGGGATGCGGCTGTGCAAGTGGCGGGTGGCTGGAGCTGCCAGGAGCTGCAGGGATATGCTGTCCCACGTCCTCCCCCAGCTACTTGAACAGGACTTGGCAAGAACCGGTGAAGAGACACACAAGCCTCAAATTTGCAGGTGCAAGATTCCAATTTAATCATGCAGGTGCAAAATTTAAGCAAAATTTTTGGCTGTGCTCATGTGGGTGGATTTCTGTCCTCCGCAGCGGGTCTCTCCTTCCACATCATACCTCCGAAATGCAACATCCTTGCAGGACAGGCTGAGAGAGCTGGGGTTGTTCAGTTTGGAGAAGAGAAGGCTCCAGGGAGACCTTAGAGCCCCTTCCAGTCCCTAAAGGGGCTCCAGAAAAGCTGGGGAGGGACTCTGGATCAGGCAGTGGAGCCATAGGACACGGGGCAACGGTTTCACACTGAAAGAGGGGAGATTTAAATGAGATACTGGGAAGAAATTCCTGGCTGTGAGGGGGGTGAGCCCCTGGCCGGGGTTGCCCAGAGAAGCTGTGGCTGCCCCATCCCTGGAGGTTCAAGGCCAGGTTGGACAGGGCTTGGAGCAACCTGGTCTAGTGGGAGGTGTCCCTGCCCAGGGCAGTGGGGTGGAACTAGGTGATCTTTAACAAAACCAACACAAACCAAACCAACACAAACCATTCGGTGATTCTGTGACCATCAAAGCTGCCGAGCAGCAGCTCTGCAGGAGCACCAGTTAGGCACAGGACACTGGGCCAGCCAGCCGTGAGCCTTTGAGGGATCTGTCCAAGCACAACTCCAAGTTCTGGGCTGATATACCAACTTTCTTTCATCATCCACCTTCCTCTGTGTGCAGCGGAACAAGGGAATATTTGTCTGTCTACAAAGAGGGCCTGACCCTGAGCACCTGAACAGCACTTGTCTGGGGTGAACAAAGACAAAGTGCTGAGCCCACAGCCCCGTTTTCTCCCTCTCCTCTTGGGAGATTCACAGGAACAGGCTTTCTCTGGGCTGGAGGACAAAGCGAGGCAGCGCTACCAATAGCATCAAACCCAGAGGGACTCCTGCAGAAGAAGCAAGCTTGAAGCAGGAGAAAGGAACAAAAGGGGAATGTTTTGCTGCAGAGGGGCATCGGGACTAACCACGGCCAATGGAAAGAAAAGATGGCCCCGGTGATGCCGAGGAAGGGGCATCCCTGAGTACCAGAGACTTTGGAAACATTGCTCAGGCGTTGGTGCCTGGGGGCTGGGGGGGAGAGGGGGAGGGAAGGATGTTTAATTGCTCCATCTGGCCACACACACACTTGTGCTCTAGTAACTGAAGAGTTTGGAGCTCTTTTTTTCCAAATTTGAATCTTTTTGCTTCAGCTGTTAGGTTAACTTAACCTGAAGAAGTGGGTTGTACCCAGTGTTGGAAAGGGAAAAGAAGGGATAACTGGTTGGGGGGGGGGGGGGGGGGGGGGNGGGGGGGGGGGGGGGGGGGGCAGGGGAGGTGGTATTTAAAGAACTGGAAGTCTAGAGCTGGCAGTGTCTGTCTCAACATCTGTAACATCAGGGCTGTAACTCTCAGCTGCAGATGTTAGAAACATCTGTGCATCGCGAGCTGCCCAGAAAGCTGTGCAGGGGAAATTTCCAGATATTGCTCAGTTTCCCAAAGCTTGCCAAGGCCCGAAGCCAAACACACCAGCCTGACGACAACCTGCTAAGCTTGATTTCTGGCTGCTGCCGGTCCTGCTGTGTTCATTGCTCTCCTACAGCCTCATCACATTTCCTGGATCCTCCCCCAATCTGTGGCACTGGATAAAAAGAAAACATGAAAACGAGAAGCAGCAAAGTCACAGCTAAAATTCTAACTCTCAAGACAGAGAAGAAAAGCTGACTAAAACAGTAGTAAATGCATTGCAAAACCCAAGTAGACCCTAACTTCCTTATTTTTAAGCTTCTGACTTTTAAGCTTATTTGGTTGACCTTGTGGTTTGGGATTTAGCATCTTGATTTCCGTTAACAGAGCATCAGGTTCATTGCACCACAGTATTTGGCCATGGAAAGCCATCCTCTAACCTCAGACGCCACGGACATCACGATTAAAAATAAACAAATGCCCATTAGAAGCCCCAGAGCTCGTGGCTGGGCAGAACTGAGCTTCGCTCCGAAGGAAGATGAGGGAGCAGGGGAAGAGGGCTCATTCGTGTTCCTGTGAATATTTATGGAAAGGTGGGAAGTGAGTAAATCCACTGGAAATCAATAGGGGTTTTCTCCATCAGCTTCAGCAACCTTTGTAGCTATGGGATTCCCTGTGGATCCATCCTCCGCAGGTCTGCCGGCCGCTGCGGGGCTTGGGACCCACATCACTCCGGGTAGCACTGCCTCCTTCTTCCCCGGGGCACCAAAGAAAAGCCTCTCCCATGCCTTGTCGACAGCCTCTGGGGACCACTTAGAGCCAGCTGTCACCAGCCGTGTCCTGGAGACACCGGGAAAGGAGATTTTATGTATTTCATGTTGAACTGCTGAAGTCTGTATTTCTTTTGTTCCTGTGCTGTAGCTCGAGGGGCGATGCGAGCGAGCGGTGGAGGACCGGGCTGGGTGAGTCAGCTGCTCGGAGCGCCGGGGACGGTGGTTTCCCCAGCAACGGGAGATGGGAGAAGGAGAAGAAAAAAACCCCTTCGGAAGAGCTTTTTCCCTGTAAACAGGTTCTCGCTCTTCTCAGCAGCCTGCATGCAGACCTGTACATACACACACACACACTCTCCTGCCACTACAAAAGAAAGGCTTAATTTGCTGATCTGTTTGTTGTGTTGCCTAAGTTTTTTATTATTTTTGAAGGCAAAATGCAAAGCAGGAATTGGCATGATCAAACCCGAGCCATTTGAGACCCCCACATACGTCCTTTAAGCAGAGAAACTGAGAGATGCTGCAATTATTTTTCAATCAAAGGGTAATTATTAGCAATTCCTTATAAACACATCCGCGGCACTACAAAGCTGAATGTAATCACAGGTCCTGACGCTGGGCTGTAGCAGACTCGTGAGTTATACAAAAGGCAGAAAGGAGAAACATAAGGCGAATTACTAGATACCTAGTGAATTTTGTATTTGGGGAACAGCCCTCTCTAGCCTCAAGGGCTTAGCGACCTAGCTCTGTCTGATCCAGAAGACTCAGAAATGCTGGTGGAGACTGCCTTGTTTTGCTCCTTCTGCTCTTCTCTCCTGCCCCAGGAGGAAAACTGCATCTGAAACTCCTTTCTGCCTGCATTAGAATCGACATCCCTCGGTTATCCTCACCGCATCTAAAAATAGCACGGGGAAATCCGCCTGAGATCAAAGCGATTCATTTACAAAGCGCTGCGTGAGGACAGAGCTCCGCGATTCTCATTCCCATCACATCCGCGCTAGTCGGATGGCAGGAATCGCACCAGCGCTTTGAAAACGCCGGCATGGCTCCCTGCCTCTCCCCGCCGCCTCACCCCGCCGGCGCCCAGGAAAAACAAGTGGGCGGAAAATGATGCGGTCGGTGCACGGGGGCTGGTGGGGACAAGGAGAAACGGGTTTTCTCTGCACGAGCCCCAGGTGATGCTCCCATCCGGGCTGGGCTTCAGCAGCCCTGCGCAGGCTGGAACAGGAGGGAAAAGAGCAGGAAAAGGGGCACAGCCTCAGCACCCAGAGAAAGGAGCATCCTGCCACCTCGAAACGTACCAAAGGAGCCAAAATGGTGCAGTGCATGAGATTAGAAATAAAGGCTGAGCCCGCTGCTCCTCCAGCAGCCAGCCTGCCCTGGGAGGTGGGGCAGGACCCCTCCGTGCTGCGGGAGGATGCTGCAAGGCTTTCCTGGGGGCTCTTCCCACAAACCCCCACTCCGCAGGCTTCATTACGGTTGCTGCCTAATTGAGCAACACAACGGCGGTCCAGTATTATGTCTTCAGGATAGCTAACCCCCTGCTTTTTAATGCAAATCGCAGGATGATTTGGCAGTTTACCCAATAGATCCTGGTAGTGGGATATGCCCCAAGAAAATTTCTGCTTTTTCTTCCTTTTACATGAAAACGTTTATTATTAATAAAGTTCTGTGGGAAAAAAAAACCATTAATTATAGTCAGTGAGCCACTTTTAGAGGCTCAGAAACTAGAAGACAAAGTAGAACGGCTGCTCAGGTAAAAAATAAAGGCATCATTTTTAGCCAGTTCCATGATTTGGTTGGACTCGATGATCTTGAAGGTCTCTTCCAACCCAAGTGATTCTATGATTCTATGATTCTATGCTTCTATGCTTCTATGATTTCTGAACACTCAGGGGCAGCATTACCTGAAGGGCCATGCTTCCCACAAAGCGCGTCGCAGGGCTCCCGCTTCCAAGGAATGGCAGAGGTGGCTTCAGGTGGCTCTGGCACAGGGCACGTGGCAGGGTGGGCATGGTTGCCCTCCCTCCCGACGTGCTGCCCTCTGGCAAGCATCTCCCCCAGGCTAATGGCCAGCAAGGCTTGGTGCTTCACTAACAACATCTTGCCAAAACACAGTCACCAACAGCCAGATTTTGGGGAGCTAGACTGGACGTGCATTCCGTAAAGACAAACAGACAGACTTTGTCATGAATGACTTATATGGTCTATATTGGTCTTTGACCGTCAAAAATAATTATTGGGATAGTAAATAGTGCATCATAAAGCTGAGACAGAATTTACCTGAGGTTTTTCAGTTTTGCCAATGACATTTTTCAGCTGGGCAAAATATTCAATGAACAGGTTGTTTCTCAACTCTAGCTCTTCTTTTCTTGCCTCATGAATTATGTCCCACAACTCCACTATTCATAAATATCAGAAGTCACTTCCCGGTTTACGTTAATATAGTGCAGCCAAAAACCATCCTTGCAAATCCTTCAGCTATTGACTGCGGTGTTTGCTGAGTCCAGTGTGTGCCGCCCAGCCCGCCAGCAGGACTGCGCTGCAGCGGCCGTGCTCCGCGCCTGCACAGCCTCAGCCCCCTGAGGATTTTGGGATGACCAAGCAAGCGCTTCTCACACACAACCACTGAGCGGGGTGTCACCCCTCATACCCCCAGCCACAAGTTTCCTCCTGCTTGATGCCCCTGAGAACTGTTTTACTGGTGCTCGAATGTCTCAAATACCCTTTCGCAGGGAGCGGGAAGATGAATATTCGCGAGAGTGTTTTTGCAGTATTCTCTCCAGCGATTGCAAATCACTAACACACACTAAAAAAAAATAAATTAAAAAAAAGCCAGCATAAACCCCATCGTCATCCCAGTTTTCACTTCATTTCAGATGCCTGAGGGGCACAATGTTTTGTTGAGGAAACTGCTACTTATCGGAAGAATATTACAGGGTAATGGCAAGGCCATCGCCATGCCCAGCACCCAGTGCGGCCGTTTCGGACACATTAACACACACTAATATTGTTTACATGCCAGAATCTCATCATAGAGAAAGCAATTACCACAGACTGACCAGGACGCAGGTCTGAGCTGCCGATTGCAAATGCTAATCCTTCCCTGTGAAAAGCAAAGCTGTAGCCATAGCAAAGGGATTTGGGGGGGGGAACTACTGGGCACAGAGGAAGGCGCCGAGGCGGTCGGAAGGCTCTGCTGCAGCTGAGCGGCTCCGGCTCCCGGCGGCACGGGAACTCCTCAGCCTTCCTGAGGCTGCACAGCCACAAGAGTTGGCAGAGCCCTCGCTGCCTGCAGTCCCGTTTCTGCTTCAAAACACACACCACTAGGAGTTTTTTCCCACCTGACCGCTGTCCCTGGGGAGGGATCCGGTTGGAGGCTGAATGCAAAATTTGCACACCACGGTCCTTCGCTTTTTTTACACGAGCTTTGGTCAAGGAAAGTCTGGAGAATGAGTGAGATCCTGTGCTTAAAGGCCGGGGTGAGAACGGGCTGCACGGCTGGCAAGGCAGGGCTCTGAGCTGTGGGGCTCAGGAAAAAGACACAGGCATTCAGCTCCCCCCACCCCAAACTCACCCCCCCGTTGCCTATAACTAAACTATAAACTATAACACTTTTTTATGTGGACTATTGCTTTACCTGTTTGGGAAATTTAAATATCTGAGACTTTGTACTTAAGAAACCCCTTTAAATATTTCCTTCTGTATATTTTTCATGGCAATGAGGCAGACAGTCCAACTGATCAAAGGAAAATGGGAAGTTTATTTTTAGACAGCCTGAACTGCTATCGGTTTGTAATTAGTTCTTCATCAATGAAGAACTGTGGGAAGGACTGGTGACCGAGTCATTGCTTAAAAGGTCTGAAGAGAGTTTTAGCATTTTTTTCAGATCCTTCTCTATTAGCACTGCAAATGCCACATACTTTCATACCTTTGACAGTGAGATTTGAGCCTGTCCCAGAGCAGACCTTGGGTGCGCTGCCTGCAAGCTGCATTTCAATTGCAAAGAGTGTGTGCAAACAAGCCTTAATTGAGAATGTCAGAGACTCCCAGCTGACTTAAATAAAAACATCATCAGACTAAAAACTCAGCACGTCCCTCATCTGCCATTAAATCTGTCAGGATGGCATAGCATCGCCTCTGCCCGCGCAAACCGCCATCGCAAGGTCAGGTAGACACCAGGAACCCCCAAGCTCTTCCTTAGGCGCTGGGAGGAGGGGAGGCACAGAAGGGATGCTCTGCTGGGAGGCGGCAGACGGGTTGGAGTGGGACTTGTGTCTGCTGATGTAGACGTGGTTATTCCACACACCAGGTGGTTTCTGACTTCTCTTGTCCTACATACGGATGGAGACGGAGGCACAATATGTTTGCCGTGCGGCAAATGTAGAGGAAATGTAAACCAGCCGAGGTAGAGCCTTTCTAGAAATGCAGCAGGAGTTTTACACCCACACATCAGCGAGTGGAAGAATGGTCTGTTTTGTTGCTCCAACATTCTCGTTTATTGCTAAAATTCCTTACGCTGCCTTTCATAAATAAGATGCTAAAAGTTTGGGGAAAATCAATGTTAATAAGAACTTAACTACATAATCATTGAACTGGAGCAAAGGGGTATTTTGCCTTTGATGAAGTCATTACCAACCCCCCTGCAGTACCAAATATTTCTCTCTTAAATTGTTCGTGAACAATAGTGTGCTTTGAAATACATGGACAAAAACATTGTTCCTTCAACAAAGAAAAAACAATCCATAATCCACCTTCGGGACTGCACTTTTGTTTGGTTTGGTATTTTTGTACGTAATTAGGAGAGTACTGTCCCTTAGCTAAACAGTGCCTGGGACAAACTAGCGAAACACAGCAAAGGAGGGAATCGATAGCAGGCTTGGGATTTAGGATTAGTCAATATCCTGAACCTGAGAAAGTCACTGATAAGCGTCCTCTTGAGAGTTCAGAATGAAAGGCATCGAAACCATTCCTGCGCCCTCCAATATCCATTAAAAACAAAACAGAACAAACCAAACCAAACCAAAACTAAACTAAACTAAACTAAGCAAAACAAACAAAGAAAAAACCCAAAGAAACCCAAACTTTGCGAGCTGAGCCTGGCAGCATCAGACTTGTTGACACTACGCGACCCCTCGTTGCTGGAGAAGAAGCATGGGGGCCCTCCAAGGTCTGCCCCCAAAGCAGGGGCAGAGCTGTGCTCCTGCCTCACCTCGCTGCTGGGAGAGGACCAGAGAAGTTCAGGTCTGTTCTTGCCAGATCCTTCTTTTTCTCTCAAGAATTAATGCGTCAATAAATAAAGAAATTGGGTCTTGGACCTGGCAACCCTCTGCGGTGCCAAGGAGCATCTTTATGCTGGCGTAGCTTTCATCCAGCAATTAAACCAAGGCTGTACTGACCCTCATCTGCCTGGGCATGAACCAATGAATTATGGATCATCAGAGAGAGTGGTCACATTTCAAATATACGGCTAATACTCGATGGGAAATGACTGCCCCATCATGCATTGTTAGAGCAGCTCCCTTCAATATTAAATGAAGAACGGCCAGGCACACCATATTAAAAGCTCGATTCCTCCAAACCTACTACAAATGCCAGAGCTACATCGTCGCTTGCCTTCCCAGCTGGAATAGGCATATCCAGAACGGGTCTGTGACGGCAGCGCTTTGCCATGGCACCACAACACTTACCCCCACGATGTACCACCTGTAGCCAGGGGAAAATCTGGCTGTGGAAAACTGGGATCTACAGCAAAGCCCCTGGCCACTAGGCTCTGGAGGCAGCCTCTGTTCCAAGCTTAAAACCTACAAACTTCACTTGTGCCCAGCAGAAGAGGGCTGCAAAGACCTGTGTCCAGCGGCATCACAGCAGGGAAGCCACCTGGAAAGGTCTGGGCTGTTGCACAGGTGGCTTTTCCCCCTGCGCAGCCAGCAGGAGAAGAGGGGACTCAGCTGCTGCCACCTCTCCTCTCACGATGGCATCCCCTCTGCTGGCTCCAGCTTCTCCCAGCCACCCCCCACACAAGCAGAGGGAAGTGTCGGGACCTGCTGCATGCAGCAGATGGTCTCCAGGGGTCTGGCGCAGGATTTTGGGGCAGTTCTGTTCATTCTAGCCATTAATGCGCAGAACAGACCTGAGCTGCTGCACATCCCTGTCTTTCCTCACCCTCCACCCACACACTCCCGGGACGGATCCATTACACGCTCCTGCTCACACCTGCGTTTTGCAGAGCTCCCTGTAAAAGTGGCAGCTTTTAGCAGGACTGTTTGCTGTCGCTAGCGTTATATACCGAGAGGATAAACACCACATGCAGGCGTTTTGTGGGTAGGCTGTAGAACAAGATGATCAGTATTATCTCCACGTAACTTAGAGTCCTGCATTTAGTGATCTCCAGTTTTTTTAAAACCAAAAAACAAAAAAAACCCCAAAAAAACAGAATCAAAATAGAATTTCGCACTGAGTTTGGGCTAAAAATTGATATTTTGAAATGGGGAAAAAAGAACCATCCGTGAAAACTTTATCAGCCTTTACTAAGAAAAGAACTCAAATTACAGGAGATGTGGTTTGAGCACCAGCCCAATAAACCGCACACTGATTTTTGTGTGCTGTGTCAGTGGGGATGGCTGTGCTGGGGACACGGCTCCTGTCTGCGTCTTCCAGGATGCTGCGTGATTACCGAAAGGTTGGTTACCTGGTCCCGAGAGCAGTCAGACCTCGATCACGAACGCCAATATGTGTAAATGCAAAATCTGTACAGTTTGTACATTTTGTTTGGACCCAGAAAGAATCTTTATTAACTCTAAATACAAAACGTAGGCAGTGTGTCCACCTGGCTTCAACACAGGCAGAATCTTTATTAACCATTTCTACCCCTGATCCTCAACAGGGCTGTTGGGGTGGCAGCCAAGTGAAAATTCACACTCCTAAGTGCTCTGTCCCACTTAAAATTGCCTAGTGGCAATGCCAGCTCGTCTCTGTAGGTGTCAAAACCGCGTGTCCAATTATAACTCCCCAACAATCACGGCGAGGAACAGGCAGATGGCTATCATATGCTTAAAGTATCGTTCCTCCAGTAAAGCACCATTTGTTTGCCCTGTCAAATTAAATATTTTCCTGTTTGATTTCTGTGCGTAAGAGCGAATTAGGAAAACCTGCCGGTGCTGCAGAAACATTCTGCGGTACCTTGGCAGGGTCCCCACCGCCGCAGCCAGAGCGGCTCGGGGAGGGGAGGGGGGGGGTCCGGCTGCCCAGATGGTGATTAGCAGCATCTGGCCCTTTGGCAACCCATTTGGGCACCCCGGCTGGCAGCCGGGAATTTGCCGGAGGGGAGATGTCGGCGCTGAATGTGTTAGCGGGATTGCCTTGACCTTCCTGCATGACATCCCCGTTTGACTGAGCAGCCTGCCAGGGGGGTATTATTTCTTTTCCAGTGTCAGGGCTCACGCCGTTTCAGTCTGCCACCCCCACCAAGGGGGCTGAAAATAAAACCGTGGTAGATATTCCTTTATGATTAGAGCTAAAATTACGAGTCTAGATTGAAGCAGGCTTGCCTGGGGACTCGGAACAGCTCTTCCTTCCTCTCTAGCCCTTTACAGCAAAAAACTTCTAATTAGAGATGGGGGGCAGGGGGTCAAAATCGGAAATATTTCAGTAGAGTCTGAATTCTAGCGGAATATCTAGCTGTGGCCAAGCCCTGGGCAAAAAGTGGCTTGTTTATGTACAATTCCCAAATCCACTGCCCCAACAATTGCATGTGCCCAGTGGATAAGGTAGTTAGGGTACCGTGCACTGTGCGCTTGCTGCTCACCAGACACAGGAGAGGGGGACGAGAGGCTGAGGTCTGTGCAAGCTCCAGGAGAGGGAGAACTGGAGAAGGCAAGGCTCATCCATGCCAGCCAGGGTCCAAGGGAAGCAGCTGCATTCCTCAATCACTACGTGTCATGAAATGGTGCAGTGATGGTACTCCCAGTCCTCCGTTTTAAACATGTACACTAATTATTGCAATTATAATAAGCCACGTAAGAAACTTTGTGGTGCTAAAAAATATAATCTATGCGCTCCCCTCTTAGACATGCAGTAAATGATTATGAGGAGTTATGTCTACATAGTTGATCTAATAAGCGAACATTTATTGGAAGTTTTTAGAAAGTGCCTAGTTAGAGGAATTTCCTTACAAGAAACTACTTAATCATTTTACCTTTCACACATCTGTTAAATTGGCGATGTAGTCCAAACAGAAATCATTTTGCTGTACTTCAGAGTTACCCGGTTTTAATGAGTCTCTGGAGGTATAAGGATGGATTTTGCTGCCAACTACCATTCAGCCTAATCTCGCAATGGAAACATCAAACCAGAGGAACTCAGTGTGTCCCCGCTGTCAGACCGCCGTGCGATAAAGGCAGCACTCGCAAAAAGGGAACAAGAGGCATCAAGGATAGACAAGGGAAGGAAATCCAGCAGAGAGATCCAGACCTACTTTCTCAGCTGAGCTAACTGAATATTTTTCTTGCCTATTTGAGAACACGACCATGTAGCGATGTGTTCTGTTCAGAATTAAAAAAAATAATAACATGCTCTGTTCAGACTAGAATAAAGGCCAAAGACAGAGGTCCCTTACAATCTATATTATTCTATGATCCTAAGGAACTGGAGAATTGAATTGTAAGTAACTAGTTTTTAGAGGAAAGAATAAGGAGAAAAAAAAAAACCACTGGACAGCAGTTTGCTTCATTTAGGACAAAACACCCAGCTCTCTCAACAGCGCTGGGACAAAGCCCAGTGCGCAGGCGGTGGCTGTTTGCACCAGTAACACCACACCACGAAAGCAAGCGTGGGTACAGTGATGGAGACACCGCCCCTCTGTGCAAAAGAAAATGGCTCAAAATTATTTTGGGGACCTTCAGAAGCCACAGGCAAGATTTCTCCTTATCCACTAGGAAGACAAGATACGGCAGCAAAATCTCTGGACACAGCCCACCACTGAAGGCACTTCGTTAGGCACGAAGTTCGAAGCCCGATGAAACTACAGCGTGGTCTCTTCCTCTGCATGTCCTTACACATTAACACTTTCTTTCTAGTCAGCTGAACAGTTGATAAGTGTTAAAAAAAGATCTAAAGCAGCTAAGTATGGGATATGATCATTCCTATTAGTGTAGCTCCACTTGAGCAAGAACTCAGCCTCCGGAGGATGAAGTGCAGAGGCAGTATCGAAATCTAATCAAGAGAAATATTCTTTCCCTGTTAAAGGGAGTGCTCCCCCCACCCCCCCACCCCCATATTGCTATCTCTGCAAAAAACATTGCTAAATCAGTGGTGACTTTTCAATCGAAAATCAGGGTTCACCTTAGTCAGTGATATTTGTGCACTCAAACCACAATCACACTTTAATGAAGACTTTTTATTTCCCTCTTTCAAAGGCTCTCATTTAAGCACATGCTTATCTTTAAAAATGGAAAAAAATCAACAGGATGCAGTAATTAAGAGAGAATTGCAGGCTTACGCTTCAAATCTCTAACAGGAAATGGAAGACTAAAGACAAAATTAAATGAATAATTTCCCAAGCTCAATATATATTAGATAATTATATCTAATAGAGAGAGTTATCCGCTGATTTTTGCTCAACATCAAGAAACTGGAAAGTCATTAGAGAGAAGAGACTTGAGATAATCAGCTAAAAGCCTTTAGCTGGATTTTGAAAGTTCAGAGGAGAAAGTATGCTAATTTTTTTGAACCTTCAGAAGAACTTCAGAGAGTCCTCTCCTACCAGCGAGAGCTGCAAAAGGCAGGCAGAAAACCACACGCGCAAACTAGTGAACAAAGAGACGCTAAACCCCTTCTGAAACGGCTGCAAAACCATTTCAGGCTTTGAACACAGAGCTCCCATGGTGTCTCTCCCCATACCTCCCCCATCACGTGCTGGCCACAGGTGCCACCCTGCTCCCAGCCTGGGGAGCACGGCCCAAAGCAAAGGTGAGATGCTCCATGGTCGCTAACGCAAGAAAACGCTCCGAGAGCAGAACTGCACTGAGGAGCCACAAAACCTGGGAAATACTGCCTTGAACTGGAAGGAGCGTTTTTCAGGTATGGTCCTGCCTCCAGACCTGGCACCCCAGCCTCCCCAAGCCCAACCCTGGTGCCAAGGATCTCATGAATCAGCATTGTTATCAGCCCTGAGGACAACATAGCCATGCCCTAGACATGAGACCTGATGCTCCCATGATGGCAGACCATTGGCACGATTGCATCTTCACATCCAGTGTTCGAGGGCTGCCCTTTCTACAGAGGAGCCCTTGTCTGGCGTTGATGAAAAGCACTTCTCTGGCAGAAGACAATGACACCGTCACCAGCTCAGCCTTACAAAACCCACTTGTAAGAGATATAGGAGAGCATCAAGTGCTGTGATAGACTTCATTAATTCCAGTCACTTGGTCAAATGCATTTAAAGACTTGTATTTGGTTAAGAAGGAATACCAGATTTGGTCAGCTACTGTCCATTGCGGGGGCAAGTGCAAAATTTACTGCCGCTTAAGTCACCACTCATTAAGGGTCTCAATTAGCTGATTTGTGAGAACAATTTCAGTATGGCTGCTGGAATCAATAAGTAGGTTTCAGAGCAGACAGATAGATTGCATTTTCTTGCGTATCTTCCATTTATAGAGGCCAAATGAGGCTATCACTAGAAAATCTTATAAAGCCCTAGAGACTCTTAGTTAGGATCTAGTTAGAAGCTAAAATTCCCCCCTTCATTTAGCCCCTTGCCTTGCCAGGGAGAGACTGTGGTGCGTTTCTTAGCATCTTATAAAGGGTTACCATCGAATGAAGTGGGTTTAAGAGATTCTGATTAAACCCATTCATCTCAGATGAGATGGAACAGAATCAAAATCAAATCCTGGGAACAATATCGTTGTGGAAGGCAATGCATATAATTCAAAAACTAAGATTCATACACAGCAGCCTGCAAAGCGTAGGGACATACCTAGCAATTGCAAACTTCTGTAGGGTTTAATACATTACAGCAAGAAGAAAAGCAAAGAAACCATCAGTATAGCAAACAAGACCTTCCTCATCCTCCTCAAACCCTGAGGATGGTGCTTCCCTCGCCTCTTGAGCATCCCAGCTCTTCATGAGCACAGTTTCTCCCTGGAAAGAGAGGTCATTCGACTTCTCTTTGCTGGCTAAGGTATGGAGGTTAAACTAAGTCTCAATAATTTTTTGCAGGGCTAAAACAGTGTAAATAGCCAGTTACTAAAGGTGGCCATATGTGCATAACTTGGGTTATACTCCTGAATCTTAATATTCACAATAAATAACGTTAATAGAGTATTCAGAAAGTCTAGCAAGGAGCGGGGTCCTTACTGGTTAGTCCCTATGTCAATACAGTGTCAGAATCTCAGAATGTGTAATATAGAACATCAGAATGACTTTCCCTGATTCCTTTTAACTCTCTATTTACATGTGAAGTAACTATAAATTGTGAATTGTAAATATAATTCCTTACATTTGGAATAATGATATTAATTCTGGACAGCCAGTATTGGGGTGGGGATACTGGCATTTGGCAGCTCTGAAGGCATTGCAACACTGCTTCAGGCTGAGCCTTTTGCAATCCAAGTACATCGTTGTAAATGGCAATTTTCCTAGAAGAGCTGCCTTGGCTTCTGCGCCGTCAAAAGCCTTTGAAGGTGGGGTAGGAACAGGCTTTCAAAGCACAAAGATGATTCCAGCCACAAATGTCCCGCAACAACAAAATGAATTGATGAATGAAGTGTCATTTCTATATCCAGGGCTGTATTTCCAGGAAATTACCATTTAGCACGGGGTGTATTGAAGCAGTTGTTAGCCATCTTCTTGGGCAAACTCTGACCTCCAGGTTTGCTAATTCATGGTACCGTTCATGGGTTTCATTCAAAAGTAGACTTAGACAATCTGACCTTTAACAAGTGAGGCTGAAACTGTCACCTGAGGAACATCAGATCTTGTGTTATGGACTGGAAAAGACACAGGAGGAGAAAAAACCTAAATGTAGTCACTGACTAAAGGATGATTAAAAGACAGCAGTGTAATTTGAGCACATCAAGCACAGCCATCATCCCACCACAGGCAGGATGGCAAAGCTTGCCCTGAAAAGCCTTGCAGTCCTTCAACCCTCCTCTGCCAGGCCCTGACTGCTGTTTTGCAGGGCTCTGCAGCAGTGCAGAGGTGCATGATGCACTTTTACCACCATTATAGCCTGATCCAAAGCTAACTGTAGTCAAAGAATGGGTTTCCATGACTTTTATGAGGCCTTTTGGCTCAGATCCTGAGGGTGTGGAGGACCAGTGCAGTCCAGCAGCCTTCCAGTATCTGAAAGGGGCCTAGAAGAAAGCCCAAGAGGGACTTTTAGAAGGGCACATAGTGATAGGAGAGGTGGAATGGCTTCAAACTGGAAAAAAGGAGATTCAGATTAGGTATCAGGAAGAAATTGTTGCCTGTGAGGGTGGTGAGCCCCTGGCCGGGGTTGCCCAGAGCAGCTGTGGCTGCCCCATCCCTGGAGGTTCAAGGCCAGGTTGGACGGGGCTTGGAGCAACCTGGTCTAGTGGGAGGTGTCCCTGCCCAGGGCAGGGGGGGTGGAATGAGATGATCTTTAAGATCCCTTCCAACCCAAATACTTCTGTGATTCTATGATTCTATCTCCCTGGTTGGAAAAGTCTGAATCCTGCCAAAGCCAAGCTCACCCGATGCCAAGCAAACCCCAGGCTCCCACGCGGGCGCACTGGCCAGTGGTTCACCACAGGGTGACCACTGCTCGTATCTCTTGGCTGCCTCAGCATGAGAGGTCAAGCTGGATTAGACCCAGCCTAACCATTAAAGGGAAGCAAATCATTCGCCAGCTCAACTCTGCCCAGCAGGGCAAGTCCCTCTGTCCTCACACAAGGCAACCCCTGCAAACTGAGGGATGATTTTTTTCATAAAAGTGCCTTAAGTAACTGAAGTTTTTCTCAGTCTTGTTATTAATAAAGAAAAAAAAGAACAAACAAGCACAGAGCACTCATCTGATATGGTGTTAAAATCTGGAAAACTATGAGCTCAGTTAAAGCAATGCAAATTAGGGACCTTATGAACTTCTGGTGAGAGCCTCAGCCCGGTAAATACAGACAGCATCCGGGCACAGAATTTTTTTTAAAGCAAGATTTTAATAAGGCTGAAATCTCCAATTAGGCTGAAAATTGAGGAAGATGAGAAATGCCTTGATGCAGCCCAGCCTGCAGATTAGGCAGATGCTGCCTGCCGCACAGGAGGAGAAGGGGCTTCTCAGCCCCTGAAAGGGGACAGGTCACATCATGGCCACAGCCGGCATCCCGGCATCTTCCACACACATCTTCACCACCGCAGTGTCTCAGCACACCCAGGGTGGGGTTTGACCAGAAGCACAACCACACAAACTCTCCCCCTGCCCCTGGTCCAGGAAAGGGAGGGCTGGCTTTCTCAGTGGGCGCTGACCCGCTCACTGTCCTCGTCACTGCCCTGCTTGAGGGGGGACACGGGGCAGAGATCCTGCGCGGGGAGCAGACAGACAGACAGATGACCTCACTGCAGGAAAGCTAAGTCAAAGATTTGTCAGGTTTGTATTTAGCTGTGAAGTCCTCAAGGCATCCAAAGAGGCTTTTAACTCTTGATTAATCTCCTGGGGATGCTAAATTTAAGCAGTTTTCTGCAGCCCTTCATGAAGCAAAATCCCCATTCTTGGCAACAGGAATGGCCAGTTACAGACATCTGAAGCTAGAGGAGTTTCAAGCTAAATCAGAGTATGAAACCTAAACTCTTTTTCTTGCAATGAAAAGCAGGGAAAACATTTCCTGCGAGAGGACTACGGACTGCCATTGCATAAAACCTCGAGTGCCTTTCCTGTCTTGGGCTCCAACCGCCCTCCTGCATCACCAGTGCAGAAAAAGCGAAGGAGTGAAAGACAGCAAGAGTGTGAATAATCTTATATAGTTGGTTGAACCCACTCCTACAAACATTTTGGTTCACCAAGAAAAGCACAAGGGAAAGTAGAACAGGCATTAAACAACAGCTTCACTTTGCTGGCGCAGTTTTAACAGAAAGATATACCCCGAAGACAGAAAGCCATGTCCTATTTGCAGAACACAGTTAGCTGAAAGGTGTTTATTTTCCTTGGTTCTGTTCCTCGTCTGCCCCTGAGGCAATCAAGGCATGTTCTGAAAAACAGTTTTATTCACTTGCGCAAATATCTATGTATGAGCATACATTCATGGTACTCCGTTTTTCCTGCAAAATATAAATGCTGAACCAAATTATGGTCTATTTTTACCTAATCAGCCAGGCATGTGTATAACACTGATAGAGCTACATCCATCTCTACCTCTCTTTATAAATGGCAAGGCAGGCTCTGTCCTAATCTGGCCGTCTGAATAGATATATTTTAAAATAAAGCCCGCAAGACCCTATTTTTATTCCCCCAGATTTCTCGCATGACATCTTAGTGCCCTAAGTAGATTTTAAATATGGGATAGGATTTTCCCATCTCCCACTCTTTTTACTATGAAAGAACTACTGGCAGAGCCCCACTCTACACAGGTTTTAAAGGCAGCTGGATTTCCTGGTGTGGTCCATCTGTACCTGAGGTCATCCTGTTTCTGCTGCTGCCAATTGCCAGCACGACAAACGCAAACAAAGCCACAGGAAAGAGACCCTCACTGACCTTAACAGTGAGCAACAATAACCTTTACTTCTCTGGGACTCCTTTTTTCTGGCTTCTTCATCACATTGCAGTCACATCTGCAACTGCCTGCGAGGAGGGGTCTCAGAGCCCACCAAGGACCTCTGTGATGCCTCCCTTTGGGAGCGCCTGTCCGAGCTCGAGTTCCCGAGGCACCATTTCTCCATGGCACTGCATGCCCAGGGAGAGGTCCAACGCTGCTGGGGAAAGGGACACCCCGGCGCGGCAGTCAGACAGACCTTGGTGGCCGCAGTCTTTGCTGCAATGACTCTTTTTACTACCTGCAAGCTCCTGGTCTAGCCTAGAGCCCACCAGAGGTGGTCTTTTGAGTACCTGCAAGCTCCTGGTCTAGCCTAGAGCCCACCAGAGGTGGTCTTTTGAGTACCTGCAAGCTCCTGGTCTAGCCTAGAGCCCACCAGAGGTGGTGGGCATAAGGATGCTGGTCCGTTAGTACTGTGGGCAACGCAATCTTAAGGCTTGAGGCCAGTCAGTGCAGTGGAACAAGGTGAGCTACAAAACAATTGCTGCTTGAGCTGCGGCGGCCACCCCCTAACAGCCGGACCGTAACCACGCTGTGTTTAAAGCAGTGCATGTTACACAGCACGGAGCGATCAGCTTTAATCTGTGAGTTAAAGCACGAGGGCACCAGCCATTGTCCGAGCCAGACAGAGTAATGGTTTTCTAAGTGGGAACTGAAAAAAATGCTGGTTTCTTAATACACGCCAAGAGATGGGTGAAAAAAGAAGACATTTCACTCATTATATAGACACATCCATTTCTTCATACTCCGACAGGACTCCTCTAGTTTTGTTCTAGACCTAATTAGATTTTAAATGAGATTCCAGCACTTATAATAGCTTATTCTGATTGTTCTTTTTATATCATACAGGCACTGAATATTCATTGTGTTCATATGATTAAGTACCAAATCAATAGATATGACTACTGGACCTGTTAGAATTTATGCTTTGCCTTATAAATACAAAGAATGAAGTCGTATCTGATGTACAGTTCAGCCTCCCTCTTTGAAGAGTGGCTGTGACTGACATGGCTGGTGATCACAATGAAAGTGGGGGAGAATGAGTAATTTAATGAAATTTCGGCATTCAGGATTAAAGTAACCAAAAGGGACTGTTACAATATGGGATGAGTTTCCCAGGCTGTATCATGGATAAAGAACAATGTCGCTTGAAACAAACGCAAAGGGTCACTGCTCCTAAAGCTGCAAATTCTGGAATCTGTCCCCTGGCAATGGGCGCCTGGGTAGGAAGGACGATACAGCCGCAAGCGAATGGTGCTTATGAAAAACAATTCAAAAGAGAAAGGAGAAAAAGTATTTTTCCAAGGGCAAGTCACACGTTCTTACCTATGAGAGGCAAAGAAAAACTCACTGTGTCTTCTCTCAACATGAGCCGGCAGTGCGCGCCGGCAGCCCAGAAAGCCAACCGTATCCTGGGTTGCATCAAAAGAAGCGTGGCCAGCAGGGCACGGGAGGTGATTCTCCCCCTCTGCTCTGCGCTTGTGAGACCCCACCTGGAGTACTGTGTCCAGCTCTGGAGTCCTCAACATAGAAAGGACATCGAACTGTTGGAACAGGTCCAGCGAAGGGCCACTAAGATGATTAGAGGGATGGAGCACCTCTCCTATGAGGACAGGCTGAGAGAGCTGGGGCTGTTCAGCCTGGAGAAGAGAAGGCTCCGGGGAGACCTGAGAGCAGCCTTTCAGTATCTGAAGGGAGCCTACAGGAGAGCTGGAGAGGGACTCTTTGTCAGGAAGTCTAGTGATAGGACAAGGGGTAATGGTTTTAAATTGGAAGAGGGGAGACTTAGATCAGATATTAGGAAGAAGTTCTTTGCTGTGAGGGTGGTGAGGCACTGGAACAGGTTACCCAGGGAAGTTGTGGAGGCCCCATCCCTGGAAGTGTTTAAGGCCAGGCTGGATGGGGCTTTGAGCAACCTGCTGTAGTCAGAGGTGTCCCTGCCCATGGCAGGGGGGTTGGAACTTGATGATCTTTAAGGTCCCTTCCAACTCTAACCATTCTATGATTCTATGATTCTATGATTCCTTGGGGACAAGAGTCTGCCAGTTCAGCAGGATGAAAGAAGGGAACCTATGGTGATGTTCCTATTCAAGCTCATTGCAACGACAAACGTTTTCCATTGCTCTATCTCACATGGCAGTTCCCGGCTCTGACCATGATGCAGAACCACAAGCAACCCCTTCAGTGAGCCAGTGCCGCTCACTGGTCCTCGCCTGGCCCTCAGGTCTCCACCGCTGATGTCACTTCATCTGCCCATCACCGATATTACAGCACTGAAAGAGGGACCACACATGACCAAAATATTTCTAACCTTACACCAGGATGAAACAACTTCCCGAAGCCATGATATACGCTGCTGGCAGCTCAGCTCACGGAGAGCAGCCAGTGAGTGTGTACACCACTAATAAAGGAGCAGCAGCTCCTTGGCACATTGGTTTTACAGTCAGGGATTTGGTTCCCAATTTCGATAACCTGAAAGGCATAAATTCCCAACCACACCCAAGCGATTTGGACATGAAAAGAAGTTCAGAGGGCACCAGTGCCATTGAGGAGGCACCAGGAAAGCCGTGCGTGGACGGTGTTTGTGCACAGGGAAGGGCAGTGCCAAGTGGAGGCATCAGCCAGCGCAGGTGGCGTACGGGCAGGCATTGCATGGCTTCCAGGCAGCAGGACACCAGTGTGGCACCAAAGTGGTCCTGCTTGGACTTAAAAATCCTTCAATCTCCCTCCTACATGACCCACAAATGATCTGCAGCCCCCATGTTGTTGCCAGTCCCCCTCCTTCACAGATGAGCCAGATCCTCCCTGTTTAGGAAATGCTGCCCAAGCTAATAAGGCTGTCTTGTGGCAGAGTTAATTAGCTCAGGTTTAGCGCTGCTGGCTGTGTTGCCTCCAGCTTCCAATCCAGTCATTTGAATTAAACTTTAGATGTGCACTTGCAGTTCAGAAACAAAATGTCGATAACGGTAATTAATACACCAAAATTACTGCTGTTGTTCAAAGTCAGGCAGTGTGAACTGAAGGACTACACCAAAGCAACAACAGCCAGTTTTCTGGAGAAGGGACATGGGGCAAGAAGGAAATATACCTGTTATGTCCACAGTAATCCACACATGATTCAGTTGCCCTGGATAGCTTTTTAGCACACATTTTCCTTGTCCATAGACTATGGCTACAACCTCTGTCATTTCCACATCCACCATGGCTTCAGCAGTGGGAAACCTTTAATTTTGTCACCCAGTTGGGATCTTAGGTTTCACCTGACAATTTTTCATGCCTGTTTTCTTTTGACTAAAACATTGTGAATTTTGTTTTCAAATACAATTGGAAGCTTTGGCTTCCATTTGGAGTAGTCAAAAATGTTTTCATTTATTTTGTTACCGTGGAACAGAGAGAAAGCGCCTTCCAAGACTTTTGAGAAATTAATTGTCTCATGTTTGCACAATACCCTGCAGAACCTGGACCAAATCTACAAATCAGATCATTATAGCATGACTCACCACACAGGAACAAGTGCACTTTAAGGTGGCTTGATTGGGAAAATCAGATTAACATAAGCAGTCTGGATCTTTATTGAATGCTAAAGGACATTCAAGCAGTGAGGTAAACATGGCACAGGGAATCTTGTCAACCACATGCTTTAAATCACCCACAGAAAGTTAGCCAAAGTATTAATGCAAACCTATAGAGAGGATTTATGCAGCCTAAAATGAGATAGGCAGCCCAGAGGAAAAGTTCTGGAATATTTTTCATTACTGTACCAACATTGGTCACCACTAAACACAATACCAAATACTGTGGGTCAACACTCCCCAGAGCCCCCATGTCTTGCATCGCTTGACAGCTAACCTGCGCTGTATCTAGATTTTGGATTTCCAATCCTTCTTTCTGCAAGGGGATATAGAGGAACGCGGTGTCCCTGATTTCAGCCATTTATCCTGTTGGGAAGCCCCATTACTCCTCGGGAAGCTGCCACACAGGCAGAACGGCACCCTGAGCAAGCTGCAAGATCCACGAGATGCAGCAGTGAACCAGCCTCACCCCGTCATCCTGGTAGTATCATGTGCAGAATTAAACAGCTTGCTTTAAAAGCAAGAGCAGAACTTGTTAGCAAGCTACCAATGAGTCATGCATATCTACAGCAGAGTTTATTAACTAAGCTTATGTGGCTGCCTGCCTTATTTAAAACCACTAAGGCATCTATATGTGCTATAAAATTCTCCTTCAAGCACCATGGCCAAGTTTTCTGGTAACATTTCTTCATGCCCATGCAGGGAGGTCTGTTTGCTGGGATTCCAGCTGGTCGGCAGCACGTTCTCCTGCAGCTCATCCACTCACACACACTGTCATAAAGCCCAGAAGCATAAAACTCTGCCTTAGCGTTGGTTCGTCTCCTCCCTTTCCACAGCCCTTAAGAGCCATTGCAGATAGGGGGGCAAAAAGGATTTCTTCCACAAAGCAGTGATATAAGACAAGTATATAACAGATTTGTATAGAAAGTGAGGACCAAATAGGATTCTGTTGGGAAACTGAAGGAGGTATAACTCTCTGCAATCCCAAAATCCCAGGTTTTCTGTAGAGAAGTAAGCCCTCTTCCAAAGGGAGAGCCAGGCCAGCCCAAACAATGCAGTCAGCTCCGCAGTATCCCAAATACCGCATTAAACCAAGGATTCCCAAATATACTTTACTCCTACACTGCTGCTATCTGCAGTGGCGACAGCCTGGCACATGCTCTGGATGCCAAGGCACTAGGTGTCTTCACCAGATCCTCCCCCACTTCGCTGGGGCACACGTATCGCTGCCAAAAGGGGCAGCCCTCATTTAAGCATCAGCAATGCCACTGACATCGCCACCGACATCAGGACACCAGGGCCTGTCTGGGACTTAGTTTTCCCCAGGGGACAGAAAGGTGAAGGGACAATGCGCACCTCCTTAATGCCCAGTGTCTCGTGGGCTTGGTGACCGCCTGGAGTGCAACTCTGTCATTGCTGTGTAATAAACCGTGACACCTCTAGCTCCAGGTCCTGGATATTGTGACACTGCTCTGTGACATTACTGCTCTCTGCAAAAGCTGCAGGAAATTTTCTTGTCCTGGAAAAAGCCTAGGGAATCAGTCTGGCTCCTGCCCCAAGTCCTGACAATCACATCTGAAAATTGTCTTTCCCCTTCCTTTTGCATCTACCCATTCCTAGAACTTTTTTCTTTGATTTTTTCCATAAATCCCATGTGGGTTTTCACAGCACATGCAATCCTGCTGTCTCCTCTGTCAGCCCGATCCCATCTCTGGACTGTTCCTCAAATGCAGTGCCTCTTCCAAATGGAGTTTTGATTAATCTGGGATTGAGCAGCCCTGGCCATCTGCTGCCATCAGAAGAGGGATGAGGCACCGCACTGTAAGTGATCATTTCTCTGGTGTCCCCCAAGGAAAGACAAGGGGCCAAACCACGCCGTCCTCACTCAGACTTGCCCTACAGGTTTCACCCCTCCATCTGGACACTTTTCACAATTTCAGTATTTCTGCAAAATGTCTAGTTCAACCAATTAGTGCAGAACACAGGGTCCGCTCCATTTTGTATGTTTCAATACAATAGAAAAGCTTTGCTTTTATTGATGAATCTGACACCCCAGGCAGGATAGTAATTACATTAAAAATCCTTCTCCAACTCCCACTGATGCATCTATTTCTGGAAGATGCTTAGTCTTGTTGTTTAATTCCCTGTCTCCAGACAAGTTAGAGTGTGAAATTTTAACTACATAAGCTACTTTTACCTACAGATCTACAGCGTGCCTCCCTTTAGCTGGTGAAAATTGGTGCAATTTCATTTTCTCCTCAATTTGTATCAGCTGAGAATCTGGTCTCTTAATACTATGTTAAATTATGCTTTCATCAGCTATTAACTTTCATGCCATATTCAGGTTGCTCCTGCTGTTACACACCTTGGAGATGCTGATACAACTGGAATCCTGTGAGTCACCTCTTCTACGAGGAATGAAAACTGGCAATCAGCTAGAAGATCATGCAGGGAGAGGGTGAGGGAGACAGAAGAAGTGGGGGAGAGGTGACAACGCCGTTGGAACAAACAAACAAGAAGACAAAGAGCACTGCCGGCTACCATAAGAAGAATTAAGCAAGACTGACTGAGGTGGGATTAGACACTGTTAATTTTCCTTCAGACTTCTACAGCCCCACATTAAATTCAACACGGTCTCCTTATCACTTTGAGCAATAAGACTATTAAATATATCAAGCCATGGGGTGATAGGAGCCCGTTACGCACATGGACCTTTGTGGGTGAAAGACTTTCCTTTTGAGTCTGGCAGGGCTTTCTAATTACATTTTCTGAGCCTGACACCTGTATGTTTTGGGAAATTAGCACTTTAAGGCGGGAGTTTGTATTCCCAGACGAGGCTGAATTTGCTTCCAGTAACTCTGATGTTTGCCAGGTTTAAGTTTAATGACATTGGATCTTGCACAGGGAAAACCTCCCTGTCTTTTGCAATGTGCTAATTATAAATGGGATGTCTCAAGTGATGTTTGCTGCTGTTGTTATATTTCACAGAGTATTTCCCTGAAAAGCTGCAGACCTGGCTCATGTTCCCAGCTCTGCTGTTGATTTGAAGGGTCCCCACCTACCTGTAGGCTGTCTTTAGACCATGAGGTCTTTGGGACAAGGAGCTCCACCTCTGGGGATCTGCAAAAAACCTGGTGAGAGCCAGTCTCAACCTAGGCTGGAGCTCGTGCTGTGGGTACACTGTCAGTGTGCTATGCCCATTACACACTGCCCATCCACCCTCTCTTCTACCAGAGATCACTTCTGGTTTTTTCCTATGCATTCTAAATTCCTAAATAGTCATGCTGGAAACACAGCAGGAGTGGTGTCGCTGGAGCAAGTAGGAACTTCAGGATAAGCAGGGAATCACTGCCAGGATCCCCAAAAAATAGTCCAAGACCCTGCATGAGCAGGGTGCCATTATGCTACCACTCATAAGTCAGCACAGCATCCAGGATCCCAGATTACCTCTATGCAAAGACCAGTTTGCTGGAACAAGCTCCAGTCTCACCAGCATTTTGGCGTTACCAGGGTGCAGCACCAGGGCTTTGGGATCAGCAAAGTTGTTCAGGGCCCCTTGGAAGTCAACAGGGATAAACGTGTGGGTTCCAGAAGAGCTGATTTCTTCGTGCAGGCTACCAAGGAAACTAGATTTTAGCTAAAGTTGGACGAGACGAATCCCAGCCCGTTTGGCCAATGCATCCTTGCTGGAGGAGAGCGACTTCTGAACTCAGGTTTGTTCTTTACCTGCACATGAGCATGAAGAGCATGGTGGCAGAGAGCACACTGACCAGAGTGAATCATAGACTCACCTAGGTTCAAAGAGACCTTTAAGATCATTGATTCCAACCATCAACCTCACACTGACAAATCCACCACTAACCCATGTCCCTCAGCACCACGTCTGCCCGGCTGGGAAATACCTCCAGGGATGCTGAATCAACCGCTGCCCTGGGCAGCCTCTTCCAACACTGGACAACCCTTTCAGTGAAGAATTTTATCCTAATATCCATCCTAAACCTCCCCTGGTGCAACTTGAGGCCATTTTCTCTCATCCTATCACTTGTTTCTTGGGAGAAGAGACCAACCCCCACCTGGCTACACGCTCCTCTCAGGCAGTTGTAGAGAGTGCGAAGGTCTCCCCTCAGCCTCCTCTTCTCCAGGCTGAACAACCCCAGTTCTCTCAGCTGCTCCTCAGGAGACTTGTGCTCCAGACCCCTCACCAGCTCCGTTGCCCTTCTCTGGACTCAGTCCAGCACCTCAATGTCTTTCTTGTCATGAGGGGCCCAAAACTGGACACAGGATTCAAGGTGGGGCCTCACCAGTGCCCAGTACAGGGCGGCCATCACTGCTCTAGTCCATCTCCTAAGCCACTGCCTTATCTGCTTTGACCTTTCCTTCCTGGGAATCTTCTTTTGGGGCTGCAGAACAGACTTGCTGCTCAGGCATGCCCAGAAATAGGGCACTTATCTCAGTTGGGCTGCTCTCACCATCTTCTGGAGGTCAGCCGTGGGGCCAGCATGGCCTCTCCCTTTCAATAGGCAAGTTTTCTTATCAAAATAATGTTCTGCCCTAAGAAGTTCCAGAAATTTCATTTCAATTTGATTTAGATATGCGGCTTTCTCCTTTTTGAATGTGAAAAGTTTGATGGGGGTTTTTGCAAGGGTGCCTCTTCAGCTGAGCTGTGGTGGCGTGGAAAAATAAATAAACCCCACAAAAACACCTTGCACTCACTTTTCTCCTCCTACTCTGGGTTTTCTGCAAGCAGGTAAGTGCAAAGAGCGGACACAGAGTAGAGTATGTGGTGCGGGTGAGAGCTGTTCCCGTGGCCGACTTTTGTTTACACATTTGCCGCCCTGCTCTTGGGTTAAATCACCATGTTGCCTTTGCCTCCCTGAGTAGAGGGAGATAAGAGTACAGCTTCTCTCATTTTCCTTATCTCATGAACATCCTCTTTGCTTTGCTGAACAACCTCTCTCTCTCAGCCAGCTTAGGCAGGCTGATGGCAACAGCAGAGGGGCAAAGGGAAGGCGCGCACATTTGCAAAGCAGAGGCGTTGGTCGCTGCCTCCCACACTCATGTATATATTTTTCCCAGTTATGGAAAACAGATTTTTTTTTTCCCCACATGCAGTGGTTATCACTAGATTCCAGATACTGAGGAATTTGCTCAATTGGTAGACTTGTATCTGCGTTGGGGTTGCAAACTGAGTCCCTGTTTTGTGAACCACACTTTATTGCACAAACAATAACAGACTAACTGTACAGTGAAAATATTTTCCTTTGATATGTGCGATTAATTTATTTATTGCTAGAAATCAAAACAAACCACTCTGAAGTGGAAATATTATTCTGCCCTTTAGATTTTACTTTGATGAAGCCTACAATACCATTCCTGTTAACCATCTGTTTAAATCTTAATTAAATAGTGTTTCCATATGAAAAACAATCACATCATCCTCTATAATACAAGGTTCTATAATTGTTCCAAAACAGAAATGCTAAGCTTTAAAAATTGTGTCTCCAGTATCTACAGGATTTGTTGGAGGTTATAAATTGGTTTTAGTTTTATTTGAGTCTTAGCAAGGAAGCACAAGTTGTAATGACGCTTCATGTGTTTCACAGAATCCCTGGGGTTGGCGGGTACCTCTGGAGGTCATCCAGTTCAACCCCCTGCCAGAGCAGGGTCACCCACAGCAGGTGGCACAGGATGGCGTCCAGGCAGGTTGGGAATGTCTCCAGAGTCAGAGACTCCACCACCTCTCTGGGCAGCCTCTGCCAGGGCTCTGCCACCCTCCAAGGAAAGAAGTTCCTCCTCATGTTCAGATGGAACTTCCTATGGTCAAGTTTGTGCCCATTCCCTCTTGTCCTGTCACTGGGCACCACTGAAAAAAGCCTGGCCCCCTCCTCCCGGCACCCTCCCTGTAAGTATTTGTAAGTATTGATGAGATCCACCTCAGTCTGCTCTTCTCCTAGGCAAAAGGACCCAACTCCCTCAGCCTTTCTTCATAAGAAAGAGGTTCCAGCCCCCTGAGCATCTTTGCAGCCCTTCGCTGTCCCCTCTCCAGCAGTTCCCTGTCCTTCTTGGACTGGGGAGCCCAGCACTGGACCCAGCACTCCAGCTGCCCCTCCACAGGGCAGAGCAGAGGGGCAGGATGACCTCCCTCCACCTGCTGGCCACGCTCTGCTTGATGCACCCCAGGATGCCATTGGCCTTCTTGGCCACCAGGGCACATTGCTGGCTCATGGGCATCCTGTTGGCCACCAGGATTCCCAGGTCCCTCCCTGCAGAGCCGCTTCCCAGCAGGTCACCCCTCACCTGTACTGGTGCGTGGGGTTATTCCTCCCCAGGGGCAGGACCCTACACTTGCCCTTGTTGAACTTCATTAGGTTAAATTACTTCCAGCTGCAGAGATTGTTATCAAAGATTTTAAAATGTTTGTTACAGAAGATTTCCACGCTGCAAAGAGATCTGCATATGTGAATTGTTCTTTCCTTGATGAGTGGGTGATTTCAAAAGTGGGGTTTTTTAAGTCTTCCCAGAAGCAGAAGTGATACTTAGCAATTGGACCAGTTCCTTCAGCCTTTCCCAAACATCAGCCTAATGACAGAGCAGCTCTCTCCATCCCAGCACGCTCGTGTGCAGTACCAGATATTAGAGAAAGACCCTGGCAGTTTGCACGCAGCATGGCAATGACTGTTGCCAGCCCTCTTAATTCATCTGCTTAAGCAGCTGCCCCCCACGAGGCGCCGGATATTTCGGGACCTCTCCAGCAGGGGTATGGAGGGAGCACTTTGGCCAACTTCACATAGACTTCAAATCCCTGCGGCTGGAAGTAATTTGATTTTCAGAGCCCAGCCTTTTCCTCTGAAACTACAGCAGAGAAACCCGGAGGAAACCTCGAAGACAGGACTTATCGATTGAAATGTGTCTGACTTCAGGTTTTATCTCGTTTTCTAAAAGTACCCTCAGGCAGAAAGGTTACTCTTTTATTCCATGGTATAAGAAACAATATGTCATTACCCTACCCTTCATTTGTTTCCTGGAAATACCTTATGCCAGTGAGTCACCTGCTTTGAGCTCAATATAATCACACACATTTGCTGAATGCCCTTTTCCAAACAAAACTCAACTTTGTGCAACAACAAATTCAGTTAAGAAACTGAGAAATATTCTTTCCTCTATGAAAAAGCAAATTTTCCAAAGCAAAGCTAAAGCGTTATCTCCATTTGTCCTGCTCCTCCTCCAGGATTCCCATTTGAGACTGACTTAAGAATTTTGGGTCAAACTTTGCTCTCACATACACCCACCTAGAAATACTCTACCAACGATGGTTTTGATGTGCTTGCCTAGAGAAAGCAACAGGGTTTGTAGAAAGAAAAAGCTTGCTGAATTCTTGGTTTTGCAGGCACCGCTGTGACACCACTCTGTGTGAGCTTGCCCCTAGGTTTGCCTGGGGAGCAGGGAAGAAGGAAAGCAACCAAGAACAGAAATATCCTTCCTCACGTGAGCCTTGTGTCCACCAAACCCCAGGGGTGGAGCAAGCTACTTGCCCTGACCACGCTGATGCCAGAGCATTCTCGTCTGGCACATTTTTGCCATCACCTTGCACCTCTGAGAACCTGCTTTTGGTGAAGCTCTTAGGATGCCGTGACTTGCACCTCTTACAGGGTCTCTCCCAGACTGGGACCCTGCCAATCTCACATCCCATGAGGCAGGAGAGCACTGCTGTGTCCCTGTGTGGAGCCGGGAAGCGCAGACAGCCTCAGCTCTGCAGAGAATGACTCCCCCTTGCTAGTCTTGGGACCTTGCTGCTGCTCCAAGAAGGCTACAGGTTTGGAGGGAGGCTGCTAGGACCCACTCCGATTGCTGACAAGCACTCTGAGTGTTTTGTGGAAGTTTTCTAAGTCTATTAATTAATAAAGTTCTCCATTTTGCTCATTTTTAAAGACCACTTCCCAACAGGACCCAGCTCATTCTCTCCAATGGGGCATTTTTAAGACAGAATCCCTGCAGCATCACTTTCTGTGAACACTTTGTGGGGATCTGAGCTCCCCCCTCATACCCAAAAACACCGGAGGTCTGACCCAAACAGACCCCTGGCCCTTTCCAAGATTTCCATAAATGTCCACTCCCCACAGCAGCGCTGCACCTCTGGGTCACAGGACGACGCCTGCAGTTCCTGACAAGGCCACCAACCTCCAGCCCAAAAGGGCTCTTTTTTTTCTTTTTTTCTTTTTGGCTAAGCAGAAGCAATCCTACATCTGTGACATTTGGCTGGAGGATGCCAAGATAGTGCCATAAGCTACCTCCGCCAAGAACATAGCTGGCAGGGGAATGTCAGCTGGTGTTGTGCTGCCTCCTTCGGTAGTAAAGTAATAAAGAAGAGGAGCAGACCTCTCCCTCTCAGGCACACACAACTCTTCAGGCTCCACTGCAGTTGCTATTTGCAGACCAGAAATCTCACAGTTGTACGAGAAGGGAGCAAAGCATGGGCAGAACTCTGATTTCACTGCTGTCCATAATCCTTCTCTATGGATGCAATTCCTCCCTCTCTAAAGACTCATCAATAAGTGATTGCCTCCAAGCCAGCGTGGAAATGGACGACAGGCAGAAGATCCTGCCCCAATCCCTGAGCGAGCTCTCTAAGATCCCGCAAAACCGCTTCTTGGTGTTTCCCTCACAGTTACAGGCTCGTTCTAGCGGTGCATGTCCTTTCCTTTCCCAGTATTGGTCTGTCAGGAGTGGGACAGAGACAACCTTGGGGAGAGCTGGAATGAGCTTTCGCTGCATTAAGCTATATTTTAAGATGGAAGTTTGCACCCAGCATGACAATGTGCATGCTAAATTTCCCACACCGAAAAGTAGCTGTTTGATGAAAACTGGAACTGCTGACAACAGTGACAATATAAAGCCATCTTAGTCACTTAAATTACACAGTGGCAGGCTCAGATTCTCACACTGAGAAAAGGAAAAGTGATGATTTGGAGCGTACAATGAAAGCAACACTTTGCTTCTTGAAATGGATTAGTTTTCTTTGAGATTAAGCCAGTATCCAGAACTGCACAACATGTGCTAATGTTACTGGCAAAGTCCAGCTTATGACAACAAAGTGGTCATCTAGTAACACAGAATAATACTGTGACTCTGCTTTAAAGTACTTGCCTAAATGTAACAGTTACAGTTCAGCTCTCAGCAAATGCAGTTTTTTCTTGCTACAATGCCCTTAAAGCACCGATTTGGCGTCAGCCTGTATGTCGGTTCCCAGCCCATGTACACCAGCACGTTCAAGCTGGCCTGGCACAAATTTCGCAGTGTCACACGTGAGCCAGGCTAGGGAAGGACACCCGGGAGCCGGTCATACAGCCAGGCAACCGCAGCCCTAGCTCAGCTCTCCCGGCTTGTTTTCTCAACCTTCATGGCACGTGGAATAAAATAAAAATCGAAAAACCATATTCGGGCCTACAGAAAACCCTCCCTTCGAGGCATTGCTTAAAGATCCAAACCTGAAGGGCACTTTTAGGTCTAGGGAAAGTAGGAAAAAAAATATGTTTTTAGCACCATCTTTCATAATCTAGCCGCCATCCTCAAAACCACAGCATCCAGCAAGTGAGAGCGCCCTGCCACAGGCTGCTCCGATTTCGGATGCCTTCGGCGGGGAGAGCAGGGCGGTGTGACTGCCACGGCTGTGCCACATGCGCTACCCGAATGTCTCAGTCCTGTCCCACCCGCGCAAGACTCAGCTCTCACTTCCCAAAATCAACGGCAGCGCCTCACCCCCTTGTTGGCTGCGCGTGGCTCCAAGCGCAACCCACACTCACATTCCACAGGTGCCTCCCGTTTTGGGTCAGTTTGCTTTATTTTTGTTGCAATAGCAACAGCTATTGCAGTTGCCTTCGAGAGCAGCTCTTACCTTAGCAGGAGGCAAAGGGAAACCTTGGGATGCCGCAGAGGGGACCTCCTCCTCCTCCTCCTCCTCCTCGGGGATGTGCTAGTTATCACATTGCCATGGCAACCGTTCCCAACGGTGCCACTGTCCCCATGCAATGAACGGGAAATGTCATAGTGCCCTGTCAAGGAATCCGCATTCTGTGCTCAGAGAGCGGCTGCCGCTCTGCCAGCCTTCCCAGTCCTCACTGGGAAAATCCTTGGCTGGATCTCTCAGTTCTGCAAAGCCCTCATCACCAAGGCAAATGCGAAGGGAGCATTAAAAGCATTCTGGGGATTCCTTCACCTCCTGAAACACCTGCTGCCTTGAGAGATGCCTGTCCTGGCAGCAGGTTTAGAGCAAGTAAAAGGAAACGACATTTGACAAAGCCTGTAATTGAATCTTAGAACTTTTTGCTACAGGATTTTGTAACGGCTAAAAACATAAATAAGCTCATAGGGAACTTGGGGAAAATCATGGAGTACACCTCCACTGCCTCACCGCACGCTGGCCTGTGGGCACAGGCCACTCCAGCCAAAAGAGCTGATGGCTGGAGGCTGAGAAGAGGAAAACTGGGGAGGGACTCCTCTAAAAACACCCCACTTGGATGCTGTTTCCCCAGCACCGGTATGGGCTGTGCTGGAGACCGGTCACAGGGTGGGTAAGCTCCAAGTCCAGACCAGGCCAGTCTTTCTGGCAGGAATCTGTGATTCCCAGGCAGATTTCATCCCGCAGGTTGCGCGGTGGCACTCTGAGCAGCTTGTCTGTACCCTTTGCTCCAGCTCTTGGGGATGCAGCAAGCACCAGCACCTCAAGCACTCCTCCTGCCCCTTCCCCCCTCTCCCTGCCCCACAAATCTCCCCGAGACACACACACTTTGTGCAGCACCCCAAAACCCGGCCTGCAAGAACCACTGCTCCCCACCCAGGCTATGGCCCAGGCACCTACAGCAGCTCAAAGCCAGCGAGAAATTGGGGTCCCAACTGCCGGAGCAGCAGCTCAGAGTCTCGTCTGCATGGAGGTGCCACCAAGGTCACACTGGCCGGACAGGCTTTGAGTCCTGGGGAAAAGAGAGTGCAAAATGGGGAAAAGAGAGGAGGGAAAAATGTAGGCTTATAGACAAGTTAGTCCTTTTCATCCTTTAAAGAAACTCAGGTAGTGATTTGCAATTGCTTTTGCCTCTAATCATTTATTTTTTTTTTGTAGACTGACCCAGAAAAGACTGATTTAAACATGCAGTTTAGTTGTAATGAGGATTTGTTTGAAGATACTAAACAAGAAATTCTCGTAAAACTTTTTCCAATCTGACTCAGAGACAGCTAGCCTGAGGCTTACCTCATAGAAAATTTAGGCTACTTTAAGATTTATCAGCTGGGCTTAATGGAATATTTTCTCTCTGTAATCGTGTGTGCAGATGCAATTCTAGCTGTAAGAAGTGAGCACAGTGTTTCGCATGGCTTGTTCTTACTCTCCAAGTCAAAAAATTAAGGATTTGCCCTCACTATTGTAAAACAGCTTCTAAGGAAATCCTCTGTTCTGTGGAGATCAATTGATTTCCATAAATCCACACAGCAGCAACACGGTTGAAGGAAAATGCTTGCAAAAAAAAAACCTTCTCAACACTAAACTAGCTCTAGAACCGATTTATTCTTGTTCAGGCAAGATGCCCTTAAAACTACTTCCAGGCCTAAGGAGGAACAGTTCAAAGGGAGAGAAAACCAGTGACCCCAGCTACTGTTGAAAAAGTCTCCCCTGCTTCTAGCTATAACCCAAAGCTCTGCCCTTGCTTCCCCTGGGAAAACTAAAGCAGGGAAAGGCGACTTCTAATTTGATCATTGCAAAAGCAATTTCCCCGCTACGAATGCAAACACACGCCCTACTGAAGCCCAAATTCATGAGAATAAGGACAATGTGACCTCTTCCCGGCAGCTTTCTGAATTACTCCGAGGTTGCCCAGGTCCCGCTCTCAGCTCCTGCACCTTCTGCAGAGCTGCTTGGTGCCCCACGCTTCGCTCAGAGGGGTCGGAGATTCCTCATCCTGTAAGAGTTGGTGCGGGAGCCGCACCGGTGACTAACCGCAGCGGTGCCACATCTTTTCCAGGGAGGCTGAAATCCCTCTCCTGACAGTTACTTGTTCTCCCACTTGTCTTTGCCGTACTATTTCTTGCCTCACCATTTCTTTTCTAGATTCGTTCGTATGTGAGTCTGGTGCATACATCTGTCCATACCCCTCTATCGTGCTATAATGAGCTGTCTCACGCTGTAGCTTCCGTCTAGCTGCTAAAAGGAGTGTTTTAAGTAAACACTGAATGTAGACTCAAGAGTGAGGAAGGAGATTTTTGTCTGGAAGGGAAGGGAAAAGCAGATGAACTCATGTTCACAAGGAAGCACTGGTAGAGCAGCATCCAGGAGGGTGAGATTGGGGCTATTTCGACAGGCTGTTCTCTGTTCACAAGGCAGACCTGGTCACTGCTGTGACAAAAGTCATCCGGATCTGGTGCTAAAGTTATTTAAAGAAAAAAAAAAAAATAGAAGGAAAGAGCATATGTGAGAGGTCTTAGTCATATATGTCACGGGGATACGGAGCAGCGGAAAAGTTGTCTCAGTGAAACAACTGGGCAATTAAAAAGGAAGTTTTTCTAATAATTTTTATAGTGGTTTCTAAAAAGCAGAGAGCAAGAGAAATGCTGTCGGAGAGGCCGAGCATGGGAAACCTGGCTCGTACCCAGAACAGCAACTGAGGGCAGCTGCTCGCCACAACCCCACACCGCGTTTGCAGCCAGCCGTGGCCGCTGCCCCTCAAGGGTTAAAAATCAGCGGTGCCAGCTGAAAGGAAAAAAAGAATAAAAATCAAGGCGACACTCGCTTGCAGGCAGGCAATGCCAGTAACCCAGCGGCCCTGAGCAAGGCGCTCGGCTGGGTGCCGGGTTAATAAGGAGGCTTCCCCTCTCGCTGCCGGAGGCTGTAGGGCGGCAGGGAGAGGATCCCCCTCGGGATTGTCCACAGGAGGAGAGATTCCACTCACCCTCCCCATTAGCTGCAGGTGATTCTGAAGTCGAGAACTGCATATTGAAATCACCAGAAAAGCGATGTGGTTAGGGGCTGCGAAGGCAAGTGGTGGCATCCCTGGAAGCCCCAGGATTTGCCCCTACAGTGGCACTTAGGGAAAGGAGCCAAACAGGGCTCCCTCTCTAAAGAAACAAACTCGTGTCATCTTAATTTCCCATTTACCTGCGGCAGAGCAAAGATTTCTCTGTCGATGAACCCTTGAGAAATAACTAGATTGAGGAAGGCAAAGAGGATGAAAAACTCAAAAAAAAATGACACATTCCTTACTGCAATCAAATTTACGTAGAATAGCAGCGAATCTGAGCTCTGAACTAGCAGCCAGACACCCCCAAAGCAGGGGTGCAGATATCAGCTTTGAAGGTACAAAGTTGATGGTCCTTAGATCTGAATTCCACAAGGGATTTAATGGCAAGGGGAGAACTGTCCATCCTCTCCATTTGCACTCCCTGGGACAAAGCCTGGCCCCAAGGATGCCTCAAAGGGAAGTCTGCCAGGGTTCAAGTCCACCCTGCTAGACAGGGTACGTTCAGATTTCCACCTGAATTCCGTAGCTTTTAAGGACCAGGAAAGAACAAATACTCCAAAAGACAACCAGGACAGCATTGTCGAGACCGGGAATGCTACGGGGGCAGGAGGAAAACAGGGCTTTAAGGGCACTTGTAACAATAGAGCAGGAGGATGGCACAATGCAGAGTTGGTCCACAGAGTCATTTGCACACACAGAAGAAATCCCTCCTCTCTCCTAAATGTTGGAGCTGCCGAGGATGTACCTGCCTGGCAGCTGGCAGAGTGCACTGAATTCAGATGGTCTCCGCAGGGGACTGGGCTCCACTTCTTAAAGTGATCCCTGCCACAGACCCACCACTCCCACAAGGTTTTCTTCTAACTGAAATACATAAAATGGGTACTTTCTCTTAATTACCTATTCTGCGGAAAAGCGAGTGTGAATTTTAAGTGATTATGTATGTATCAATGCTTATTCACACAGAGCAGAACATGAAGAGCCCATACATTTTTTAAAAAATAACATCTTTGGGCCTGGGAGCTAACTGAGCTCTCAGATAACAACTACCAATTGGGATATTTAACATCCTTCCTCTCCCATTTAAAATAAATAAATAAAGCAGACAAGCAAGCCCGCCATCCTGTCAAAGCCTCCGGGAAACAGGGACAGGCGAGAGGAATGGTGCAAATCAATCTGCATTACATTACCTCACCAGGAAGACTTGAAGGGATTACAGAACATTTCCATTAATCTTGTATGCCACTGCTCCGTGTCATCCCAAATCGCATCAAGATGAGATGAAGCCAGCAGCCACACAGGCCAGAGGAAAGAAAGAGGGGAGATGGGCCAGACCTCTCACCATGACCAGGTGGGAGGAAAGGGAAGGAGACTTAATGCCCAGCCCAGGTTCTTCCAGGAGAGCAAGAGTTTTGCTGTGATGGATGAAGAGGGACTCATGTGAGAAGCTCCTTTGAGTACCTTTGAGTACTATGGTTCCCCACCTTTCTGGAGGGTCAGGAGTAAATACCACCTTGGACATCCTTGCAGCACAGCGCACAGCATCTCTGCACGGCCCAGTCAAGGTTTGTGGGTTTACAGCTCCCTGGGGACGATGGTGCAGCGGATCAGCCTGGAACTGTGTCCATCAGGAGCCCGTTAGGGTCAGCACAGTGGGAAAAGTGCCCGTTCTCCTGCAAGAGCACAGGGTACCCCCACTCTAGCCAGCCAGCACACCATGGGAAAACCCCTTGCATGTATCCGAAGCCCCTTAAAATACAAGATCCCCACATTGCCAATATATCTGAGGACCATTTTGAAGGTGATCATAGCCAGCAAGATTCCTATGTCCACATTAAGCTTAGTTTTACTACCGTACTGAAGTCGATATGCCCTTAGCATCAGCGACGCTCCTAGGAAGGAGAAGGTGGGCTTGTTTATGTAGGCGATGGAGCATTTGGACTCTCAGTCCACAACAATACGCTCCTTAGTGGGCCACGGACCCGTGAATGAGTTAACCCCTGCAAACACAAGCTGTCCCAATTAAAAAATAAATCAGTCTGTGCACACAGCCCCCCAGAATGATTTAACGGTGCCCCCTGGGTTGAATCCTGGCTAAATCTGACACACTTTCAAGTGGCCGCCTTTCAACACGTAGCCTGCCTCTTTGTTTGCAGCTGCCACAGTGTGAATCGCTCCAGGTTTGTGCCTCAAGTCTTGCTTCTATTCATGTGCTCATGGCATTAGCACAGAGACGTAGTGAAGATAGCTGTATTTGAGCTTTTTCAACCAGAAAATTTCGAGCTGTCCTAATTTGGGGCTGTAGGTAGTCAGTAGGAGGGGGTAGACACCAGGGGGAAAAAAAAAAANGTGCAACACTGGAGTATTATCCCACAAAACAGCTCCTGTGTGATGCTTTCAGTTCAAATCCAGTTTGACATTAATACTTGTCCCACCTTCCCTAGAGAAAACAAACATGCTGAGACTCAGTGTATAATACAAATTTGAAGATTTGTTCATCAAGCTGGCTTAGACTTAAACTGGGCCAAAAAGACCGGATAAAAGCTCTAAATCTTTAACTCCAGTAGCTGTCAGGCCAAAGTTGCAAAAGTTGCACCAAGAAGTCACCTGGCATAGAGACACCCGCCCCCTGTGCTACATAGACACTCTTTGAAGAAGATAAGAGGAGTCAGAAACAGGGACAAAATGCGGTTCCAATACCTGGCATCGGTTCACATCCCTTGCACAAGCATCCTCCGAGTAAGTGTTACAATTTGGGGCTCTCTACGGAATTACTGTCGCATCCTCACTGCTGGAAAACCGAGCAATATTTCATAAGCTGTTTATTTAGTCAACGTTGCCCTCTTTTGTTCACGGAAAAGCTCTAAAAGGGAAATCTCAGCATCCTCCTCCACACGGATCCAAACCCTGGTATTCCTTCTCCCCATCGCTCCCTCCAGCCTGTCCACAGGCACTTTTTGGCCTGTCTTGACTGTGAGGAGCCCGTTACGGAGTTACCCTAAAATCAGTGGGGCACCAGCTGATCACGTTCAGTCCCAACACGTTCATTTCCACGTGAATACACCTAAGGCACAAACTTACAGTTGTTTGTTATAACTCCAAATTTTCTTTCCTGGGGGTTTTTGTATCAGTAAAACCACAATTTTTGACATAGGCATGAAATCCAGACACAAATCACAGTGAAATCAAATAGCCACAAGTCTGGCTTCCCACATTCACTTGAAAGTAACAGAAAAGGACCAGGGGCAAAGTTTTCCACATCATTCCACTAGCTCTATTAGCTGAAGTTTTAATGTTTCTCTTTAATCAGCTTTGAAAAACAATAAATAGCTAGTGTGGAAATTGTACTCTAGGAGCTACAAAATTAAGTTGGTACTAGAAATAATGTACTAACAAACAACTTCAAAAATCATGTTCATCCTTGTCACTGAAATAATTACTGCATCAACCAATGGGAAATTCCTTCCCCTCAGTAACCATGGAAATATTTAAAGGTTGCCAAAGCCCTGCAATTATGGATTTCCCAATAGTTTCCCATGTGATGTGGAAACTCAGTGTATCACGCACAGAAAAACCAGGGCTTCATGCCACAGAATGCAGAAATGTACTTTAATTATCACAACGGAAAGTGATAGTTGGTCAAAAGACAGAAACCAGAATTACTCAAAATCCATGTGAGACTGCCACCAGCTTGTAGGATGTGTCTTATCTGCCTTGTTAGAATCAAGCAGAGCCATATACTGTATCTATCAAAGGTTGCGAAACAAGGGAATTCAATTTTTGCGAGTGTGAAGTGATCGTAGTTATGAATATGGATGAGGCTGCAGGCAGTGGGGCCTCTGTGCAACCCATCAAACGTTGCTGGAGGAAGTTGAAGGGAAAAAATTCCGTTAAAATTACTTTGGCCCCTGACCAGCTACCGGAGCTGTTAACCTGAGGAAGCAGAGCATGGCAGGAAGGACTCGTCACCCGGGTGCCACCAATGGGATGATGCTGGGCTGCACAACGCAGGTCTAGGTGACAAGAGAGGACACCTGTGCTACCCTGGTCCTGGATGTCTCAGTATCAGGCTCCACAATCACGTAAAGGGAAGCACAGCGCACCTGGGACACACTTGCCCCCTCCTCATTTTTCCTGTTCTCTCTGGTGTTCCCCTTCCGTCTTTTCCTTGCAGGTTGTCTCCAAGGTTCTTCTATCACCTTCAGCTGTCTCACCTCCTCCCTTTCTTCCTGGTCCCCGCTGCCAGCACATCTCCACATTACCATCTTGGCCCCACAAGTGCCACAACCTTGTCACCTTCAGGTTCAGTCATTCCCACCCCCCACATCAGTTCCTGCCATCAACAAGCCTGGGAAAAGTCACAGAGGATCCCGCTATGCCACCGCAAGAGCACCTTTTTTAGAGCAAAACCACTGCCTTCCCTTTCAAGTTGTTTCATTTCTCCAGCACAGAGAGTTCAGCCTGACAGAGGGAACCGTCCCCTCCCCACCACTTCGCTGCACGAGTCCTCTGCGGCAGGAGCAGACTCCATTAATTCTCACCAGCAGATTAGTAAAACCGGGCTAACCCAGCAACCTGCAGAAAGAGGGTGCTGAAGGGTTCCGCTGTCACCAGAGGAGCAGCCTAGCCACCGCTGGTGCTGCACAGAGGAGAGGAATCCCTCATCACTCCCGCTCTCCCCGGCACAAACGACCCGACTCCAGCTCTTCCACAGGGCACACGTGATTTCTCAGCACTGAAATCTCCAGCAGACTCAGCGGTCGGCTTTAGCAAGCAATGCCCGTCTATGTATTATTTATCTCTGACACTTCACATCGCTGCAGTTAAAAGCACTTCCCTCAATTTTCTCGTTTTGCTTCTGCTCGTATCGTTATCCGAGGACGGCTTTGAGTCTAATTGAGCCTTCGTGTGCCAAGAGAAAAGAAAATCTCAGACATGCTTGATAGAAAAAGTTGCCACTCTCCGTCTTTGTAAGAAACCATCGTCCCACAATTCCTTGAAGTGCTGGACAGTCCTAACTCTAGGAATACTGCTGGAGGGAAAACACGCCGATTCATTCTGTTTCTCCACTTCCATGCAAGTTAGTAAGTACGTACGAGAAACCTCAATCCTTTAGCTGTCAGTCCTGTCTCCTTAACTCCCCCCAAAAAATTCCTCAAACATAACAGTGTTGAGCAACACAAGGATGGGGGAGAGCGTGCCTGGCACAAAGGCATTTCTTCCCCTTTTACCACGTGGCTTTGAGTGCCGAATCTTGCCTTCTGAGAAGTCTATTAAAGAGGCCGACTGAAGCACAGCCACTGCAGATCCAGAGCACCACGGTCACTAATTTATTTGGCCTTTTTTTTTCCCCACCTCAGAAACTGCCGTTAGCCCGCCTCAGACCTACACAAAAAAGGCACACACCAAATCCTTTCTCTCCGAGAAGTTAATTCACCGTCTGCTTTGCTGCACAAGAGAGGTCACCTTGAGGGAATTTTGCTTGCGAAATGACCTTGCCAGTCCTTTTACTTTTTGTATTTTGTTGAATCATTCAGAAGACCACCTCGGCCAAACTCTGGTGATGTAAAGGGGGACGCACAACACGCAGCGGTTCCCATTTGTTTTGCTGTGTCAGTGTCTGCAGAGATGTGATGCAGTCAGGTGCCAACAGCTTCCTTCGTGCTGAGCTTCCTTTGGGGGCAAACCTTTCAAGAGCAAGGGAGTCACCTGGTTTCCCACAGCAACAAGGTTCCCCAAAGCTTCCCAAGTGTCAAAATTATTCCAGAAACCATGTTCCTTTCAAATACACCTGGACACCACCAAATACAGACCAGGAGAGTTTGGAAACTTGGTGGATGCTGACTTACTCCACTTACCAGCTGGCCAGATCTCTCAGAACATCAACAGCGACTGATGTGATGCTCTTGTTGCGTGCGTTATTCCATAAAATGCCTTAGAAACATGAAAATCCCGAGTTTGACAATGAGGTGAGATGGTGTCTGAATATGCAGAGTCCTACCTCAGTGCAAGTCAAGCCTGGCATCTGCCTGCAGCGCCTTGCACCGTTGTTTGTGCTCATACACCAGGAAAGGAAAAGGCTTTGGTGGTTGACAGAAACAGTGATTGTAGAGCTGAAAACATCCATATTGTAAAAGCGGAATTAAGCCTTTATTGAATTTGTGATTATTTCTCAGTAGCAAATTGGGTAGGTCTTTCCGTTAATGTGCTGATTACAGGTGACTCACCTTTCCAGACAAATCAGGGTTTAATCAAAGAATAACAGCCTCGAGCAATGGCATTGCTGAGCTGGGAATGCCGCGGAGGCTGATGGGGACAGAGCTAGAACAGCATCTCCCGCAACACACGGCGGGCTTCGCAGTGACCTGCATCATCCACCCCTGCAGGGCTACAGTCCCAAACCTGGGCTAAGTTAGAAATAATGTAAATATGGCAGGTGGATAAAGTGAAGATCATGCTTATACCACATCAACTGACTTTCTCAAAGCTTCCCTTACCGAAACAGCGAATGAGGGGCCTTGATGGCATAAGTACATGCACTTAACTGCGTAACACACACTACCACCATGCACGCTGACTTTTGTGGGCAAAGATACCCAAAGCATGGATAATTACATAAACTAACTGTTACAGATTGAGAAACTCACAACTATCTATTATCATTTAGACAATTATTCTCTCACCTGATCATCCCTCCCCACCACGGAAAAAAAAAAAAACCAGGAAAAAACACCAGGAAGCCAGGGGCTGAAATATAAACAAATTTAATAGGATAAGATGAGATAATTAACATTAATAACACTAAGGAACCAATATTGATCCCGACACCAATATACAATACACAACGATTACACTCAGCCCGTTCTATCTGTGGGAAGCCGTGCGCTCCCAGCAGGGGACAGCCAATGTGGGACACTGGGAGCGCTGCGTCTTTGGGAGGAAGGGAAGGGCTCAGGGCTCCGGCACCGGGGCAAGGAGTTCTCTGGATCACAGACATCAAGGGAGAGAGAGAGAACTCCTCGGCAAACTTTCTAATTTCTATGGAATGTGCCATTCATAGTCTGAAATAACCCTGGTGGCAGCTTGGGGCAGGTGCCCGGGTCTCGCTCCTCCTCATCCCAGCACCTGGCGAGCGCGAAAACACTGAGACCTTGAAACCCGCACACCGTGGCTGGCTGTAAAGGAAATATTTTCACAAATTCAGACACTGGAGTCTTCTAAAAGTGCAGTTTTTCCGAGCACTAGAAAAGAAATTCGTCCAGTGCCGCTCAAACCAGGACACTAACACACCACAATGTGAATATAAATTAATTCTCAAACCGGATTGATATTTAAGCCTTCAAGCGTAGCGATATTTTTGTATAAGTACACTAATATTTCCTTTTACTTCAGCAGAACAACTCGCAGGCTTTATATTAAGCCCGTTCTGAAGTGTTTGCATGCTTTAGTCACACCAAGTGTCGTTTTACTGCTAAGATACCCTCGAGTGGCTCATGAATTCAGCAGCCCCTAGATTCCAGTGCTGCTGTGTCTATCACCAACCCTGCATGACATACAGTAATTACAGGCTGCTGTCAGGCTGGTAACATCCTCAACGAGTAGAGCTGAGCTCTTGAACATCAGCGTGCCAACCAGACAAACGTGAAAAGAGAGATTAACTGGAAGAAAGCAGGCCAAATCCTGCTCTCGTTTACCCCTCTTGGCTGGGCTGAGTGGATTTGGCTGCCAAAACGATTTGGCAAGTCGCAGCCCTCCAGCAGCGCGGACTCCTTCGCACAGCTCCTGTGGATGGAAGGCAGGAGCTGAGCTGGAGGGGCCGTGCCCGCCGCCGGTGCAGCTCTGCAGATGGTTTACACCAGATCCCGATTTACACACGTTTCTAAGTCAGATTTCCAGTTCTGCTTGGCTAAAAATACTCATCTTGCAACTCCTTCTCTCCCACCAAAGTCACACAATACAGTTCAGGATGGTTATTTTTTTTCTTAGCAAAGGGGGGAAAATATTTTTTCATCATATATAAAAAACAAAAAAAAAAAATGGACTTTCCTCAAAAACACTGAGTAGAGACTAAGCCTGATAAAATTTAGTCTAGAAGTAAACTAGTAGGTGAAGTCTTAGAAACCAGTTCCCTGAAGACAAGGTAATGGGCCTGTGTAATTCTCATTCAGAGGAAAGTGAATCAAAAACTGAAACAACATATTTCATTCAACGTCTCGAACAGGAACACAGCCAGTTTCACCAATTGCTGTGCCAGTAAGTTCTCTGATAGGATACAGTTGTTACTGAGGCCATTCATTTTTCCCTTTTCTTTTATCGACAGGGATTCCAAGATTTCATGGGAAACTGCCCAGCTGCTGGAACACAGACTGTGGAGATAACAGGTCTAATTTTGCACTGACGTCCAGGACAGCCCTAGGGATTTCAGGGTGGTCAGGCCCTGTACCATCCCACTGTCTACCTTTGCAACCACACCCCGGGAGGACAGAGGAGCTCGGCTTTGGAAGTTCAAATGGTGGATAGGAAATTGCAGTGGAAACAATTTCAATGGATTTTAGTGCTCCACAAATAAGTTAGGAAAACACACAGCTGGCTCTCTGTGTGAGCCTAAATCCAGCACGGTAAGGGCAGATTTCTCCACCATGGGACTGACCCTGTTCAGCCCACCAAAGCTGGAGCAGGAGCAGCCATAAGCTGGCAAAGGGACGATGGAGAAATATCTCCCTGACAACGAGTAGGAAGGAGGAGAACAGGAGATCATTTTTTCCCCCAGATAAGACCAGCCTGAAGGTACATGCATAACTCAGCCAGATGTACTCAACACTTCAGGCAGCGATCCGCCTCACCTCTGCTCCGGCTGGATGCAAGCGTGGGCAGGATCCCCAGGCTTGTCCCACAATGCAGGCAAGTCCCTAACTGGCTCCAGATTGCCAGCCTCCTGGGAAAGGGGAGTTCTCCCTGCATCAACTGCACTGGTGGTTTACAAAAAAAGCAAAACAACACAGAAAACATCAAGTAAAATTTTTAGAGACACTTAATATAACAAAGCAGCTGGAGATAAGGAGAAACAAGAGAGTTTATCCTTCCAGTTGCCATCAGCGCACTTGGAAAAAATTGATGAAGCACTAGAAGAGGTTGTAAACACAGTTTTGGGGGCCACCAGTTCTATGGACTTGCAGGAGAGGGAAGGGGAGCTAGCAAGGACAAGCACAGTGGACTCCCCTCCAGCTCGTTGCCAGGGCTCCTCTCTACCAGCACCACGAGGTCCTACACACCAACTGGAGGGACCCAAGACCACTGCAGACCTTCTCCTTATCTTCTCCCATCAGGTGACTCACACG
>VZSF01001223.1:241812-362353 GCA_013398295.1 Chionis minor
AAAAAAAAAAAAAATGCTAGCATGTAAGGCAATAGGAAAGCAATATTTTTCTCACCAGGAAATAATTTTACAAATGGAACCCATATTTCTGTAAATAAACGTCTGCCTTCTCATTAGCTTCACATCAACCTATACTGAAATATACATCAGAGCAGTCTGTCAAAGCAGTCACAGAGGAAAAACAAGAGCAGAGTTTAAAAGCAAAGCCTTCAAAAATTGTTATGCTTTTCAAGTCTAAGCAGTAAATAGGACAGGAGAATGACAGGAGAGTTGGCAACAGAATCACATCGCTAAAAAAAATATTTATTTTTTATTTCTTAAAACATAAAACTTATGTTTGGGCAGCTGTCCACAAGTGGTTTGCAGGGAAGGGAGATGGACGTAAGATCCTGACAATACTGTAAAATCAAAGCCCTAAAAAATGCAATCTAGAGTCCCAAACCAACTGTCAGCCAGCAAACAAGCCCAGCAGACATGGTTGGTGGACCACAGAGCACCTCAGACTCCAAATATTTTCTTTTCTGCCTCTTAGGAATCAAAGGATGAATCTAGCTTCTAAAAGAGCACAGGATCAATACCACAGAGAACATAATTAGAAGAAGAAGGAGAAAAAAAAAAAAAAAAGTAGTGTACTTAGAAACACAGAACAATCTGTCATTCCTGAGCAAGCCCTTGCGTTGCATTGCTGAGTCACCCGCGGGTTTGCACGGCAGCAGGTGACATTTCTGAGGTCCACATCTGGCTTGATGGGGCTCGGTGAAACTAACAGGGAGGTCCCAAGACATGGAGAGGGGCTTGGCCCTCCAGCCACGCTGGAATTGAGGGAACCCTGTTTTCCTACAGAGTTAGTGTCCGTGGTCCATAACATCCACATCTCTCCCAGGCAACTCCCCTGCCTCTGCTGGAGCCACCTCCTACCCAATATCTTAATTTCCCCCCTCTCCCCCGCGTACAGGAGATTTCTGAAGCAAGATTAGATATGGCACTGGAATTTACACGAGGGGAAATTACTCTTCCCCTTAAGAATCAAATAGGATAGCAGGGGGATGTTCTGTTCTACTTTCCAGGAAAAAACAAAAAAAAAATAGACATTTAGCAATGGGCCCCCACAGCGCCCCAAGCATTTCTCTCCCGATGGAAAAATAGCTTGTCAGAATATGCACAGAGTGCTCCAGTCTGATCCAAAAAGGTGACTGAGCATGAAATCCGTAGGACTGATCTGATGCTCTGCGACGCGTAGTGGAGCTTTGCTGGGAGAGACGACAGTGCTCGGCCCTTTGCGGGACTGAAGTGCCTGCCCTGGATTAAAAACAAACCAAAAGAGCACTGCGAGCTTCCCTCTTCAGCCCTAGATATTCAGAAATTGTATTACTTCAATCATCCATTTCGTATCTTTCATAAAAAGCACACTGTCATTATGCTTAAAAGTTTTAGTTTGCAGGCCACAAAGAAAAACTTCGTGTTGAAGAACTGATATATAACCGCATCCCCTGGCTTCCAGCCTCGGAAGAAACTATAAGCAAATACCAAAACACTTTAACAAGTTTGCAGGGCCTTTCACAGAAACCCTGGTGTCTCGCGGCGAGAATAAGCAGACAGGGCTGTCCCTGGCCAGGACCGCTGCCGCACCACCCCTGCACAAGCCCAAGGGCATTTCACAGCCTAAACAGCATGTCTGAATTGTTTGCCTTTATTAAGAAGCGCATTTTTAAAAGCACTTGGTGCTGGTTTGAACCCGCTGCTGTTGAAGACAACAGCCGAGCTGCCATCATCCACTCTTGCAGGCAGAGATACGCAGCGGCAGGCGATGCTGACCCGGATGGTGCCGCAGGTTTTTTCTCCACGGGGAGACAAATCCATCCTGCAACGGATTCCGCCCCGGCAGCGGCAGAGTATTGCATTTCAGAAATTTGAAGTTACACTCTTCCTTCCTCCAAAACCTGCCAAACATGGGACCTAAAGTAGCAGGGAGGTTTGAAATACTGGGGCAAATCAGGAAGTTGGAAGCTGCAGGCTTTGTGCCTCTGAGCCAACCATCAGTTCAGATACAGTTTTTTTCCGCTATTATTTCAGGCGTGCTATGCTCCTTAAAGTTAAGGTTTGATATTTAGTTTACTGTGATTTTTCTTCATTCTTATCAGTATTTACTTCCTGCATTTTCCCTTTCATTTTATCCTTGCTGTCAAAACACCTCAGTTTCCAGCATGTCATTGCATCCTCTGTTAAATTAAAAAAAAAAAACCAAACACACACACACACACAACCAGAACAAACTGATGGGGTAGATTTCACTTTAAAACAACATGGATATTGTTTTTCAGGCCAGTTCAATGCCCTGCTTTGGGTCTGTCCCAGTAACTTCTAACCAGCTTTCCTCATGCAGTCCTACCCATCGTGCCCGGTGTATGCGAAGGAGAACCCAGGGCAGAAGGACCTGCTCCAAACTAAGGTGCAAGCCAGCAGATGAGAGCTCAATCCAGCCAGGTCCACGCTCTTTCAAGGCTGTAACACAGCTAAATCCACACCACAGCGTAGCAGCTCCCAGCCTTCTAGCTGTCCCCATAGTGACACCTTTGCTGGATCAGACACAGAGTACTCAGCACTTTAACAGTACTGATTTTCCTTCCAGTGCTGGAGACATTGGACATGCACCAAGGACGGCTGGCTGCAAGCTTCCCAGAGGTCTAAAACATTAATGTCTTATGGTGGTTCATAAGATATTCGTTCAAAGACTGCACTGAAGTTGGCAGTGACCCAAGGCTTGATATAAACTTGTCCTAGAATCACATTTGCTTCTGAAGACTGATAACTTCAATGTCTCTCACACACTTGTGACAAATCGGCCTCAATTTTGCTGTCATAAGGGAGTGAGAACATAGCTCTGTCAATTAGTCTGGAGAGCTGTTTGTCCCCCGCCCATGTGTTGAGGAAGTGGCCAAGTCTAGGTGTTCCACAGGAAGGGACCTGCAATCTTGCAGAACAACATGCCTCCACTAGGAACTTCATTTATGCCTGAAAACCTTACTTTCAATAGTTGCATACACTGCTCAGAAGAAAAGTTGGGTTTTTTCCTTGCAACTTGCTAAGTTTGGGGTTTTCACTTTGCCTTGGCGGTAGTAATGGGTTCCATCAGCAAAGCACATACTGAGTGAAGACGCATCTTCTGGAAAGCTGAATTTCAGTTTCACCAAAATGCTGTCAAACCGTGTGTCTAGAAATCCCTGAATTCACCCTTTGCAAAGCAGTGGTCATTTTGTCCACCTTAAAGTGGTACCCGTAAGGGAGCAAACCCAGAAAAGGTCACTTCAAAGCAAAGTTAATTCCTGCCCAGGAACTGCTGCCAGATTTCCCGAGCAGCCTGGAGGAGCAGCACGGGGAGAGCTTCAGTGCAAACACGACAAGACATTATGGATTATTAGAAGTTACTTAGGAACTTCTGGCTGACCCTTTGCCCACCATTAGCTACTGTTGTGCTGCATATTTTGCATATATTTAGGCTAAACACTTCAAAAAACGTACCAAATAAGTACAGACACTGTGCTGCTTGTTAAGAGTGTTGATAAACAACGTGTTAAGATTATTTACAAAGAAAGAGAAGTCTTTGAGCAGGTAGACACTGTCACTAATCTGGGTCAGGACAGCTGTACAGCACATTCCTTCCCATGCTACTCATGAGAAAGCAGGGCAATAACTTCTACAAAGTTTAATACATCCCTGTGCTGATGGGGATGTTCTAGATAATGGTCTGAAGAAGCCCCGAGAACACATGAATCATAGTATAATGACTAAAGAATGCGTGCTAATATTGCCTTAATAAAACCAAAAAGCCACTAAGTTATGAACAATCAAAAATGATTGTAGAGATGGGAAACCTTGGGGAACGTTCCCAACAGAATCCAGCAGAGAGAGCTCTCAGTGTTTTGTAATCCACTCCTGCTCTATTTCCTATCCATACCTTGAAAACCAGCTCTATTTTCAATACAGTTGGGTAATAAATCCCAGGTGTCACCAACAATTTTTCTCACCCCCTGCTTGGCAGGAGCAAAAAGGCTTTTACAACAGAAAGCGTTCCTTCCCATTTTAGCAGCCAAAGTTTCTTTTTATGAGACTATTTCATGCCTTTTTACTATTCGGGTAAACCTCTGGCAACTACTCCCTATCTGTTCCTTGCTACACACACACATCCATTTTCTATTCCTCTTTCCCGAGTCCTGCTACATCGCTTTTAACTAGTGATCTGAAATAATCACACGCTCTTTTCAATACTGTATATTTTAGCTTTGTTTTAATACCGTATTTACTTTCTTTGATTCCCACTAATGATATTCTTTACGTTATGATGCAATGCTTTCTACGAGTGCTACAAAATAAAATAAAATAAAAAAATCATTCTGGAGTTTCAAAGTCAGAGACACCCCCGAGCTCTGCAGCTCCCTGCTTTGCGAGCGGGTGCCCAGCTGCGTGCCAGCTCCTTGCTCATGAAGGCTGAAACTCCGCTTGGGGATGCACCGTTTGAGAGGAAGAGCAAACTTCAACACCACAGATGGTCAGGAGGGAATAAATCTTTGTGCATATAATAAACCACAAACACAGCTCCCCCAGAACTCTCTTTTGTACGTAACTTGTGAGTTCCAGCACAAATTGACTAAATCACTTGTGTTAATGCGGAGCAGTGGGACCAATCTGTTGCAGAGGGAGAGAGGACCAAAGCTTGCAGAGTACCAGGGTGGTCTGACCCAGGAGGGAAATGAACTGGCCACCCAAGAATCATTATTAATGCCAATTTCCCAGACTACCACCAAGGGTGAAATTTATTACTGTCAGCAGAAGATAACATAGGAAATAACCAGCTGTTGGGAGCCACTCAATGTGCAGCATGACCAATTACCATGGGAATCCAGCAAGACACAGAAGCAAGGCCAGCTGTGCTTCCTAATCCTCTCTGCTGACTATTTTAAAAATTTAAGCTGACTTGAGAGTAAAAGCAGAAGCCAACAAACCACTGAGCTTTCCTACCTTACTCCTAAACAAGGAATGACCAATATTTTTATCTCAGCCAGAAGGCTGGGAGCAGGACGCTTATAGAATCATAGAATTCTCTAGGTTAGAAGAGACATTTAAGATCATTGTGTCCAACCATCACCCCAGCACTGCCCAACCCACCACGAGGGACCCATGTCCCTCAGCACCACATCTGCCCGGCTGGGAAATACCTCCAGGGATGCTGAATCAACCACTGCCCTGGGCAGCCTCTTCCAACACTGGACAACCCTTTCAGTGAAGAATTTTTTCCTAATATCCATCCTAAAACTCTCCTGGTGCAACTTCAGGCCATTTCCTCTCGTCCTATCACTTGGGAGAAGAAACAGACCCCTACCTGGCTACACCCTCCTTTCAGGCAGTTGTAGAGAGCAAGGAGGTCTTGCCCACCCTCGTCTTCTCCAGGCTGAACAACCCCAGTTCCCTCAGCTGCTCCTCAGGAGACTTGTGCTCCAGACCCCTCACCAGCTCCATTGCCCTTCTCTGGACACGCTCCAGCACCTCAATGTCTTTCTTGTCATGAAGGGCCCAGAACTGAACACAATATTCAAGGTGCATCTTGAGACACCCAGTGGCAACTGAATTCCTTGAGGTTGCATCAGGAAGGAACTGGCCTCAGGGCTGCGGTTTGGCCATCAGAGGATTGCACAGATCCTCCAGCTGAAGCTGAGGATTCTCCACCAGATTGTTTTATCAGTCCAGGCAGACTTAAGCACAAATTTACAGACCTACAACAACAAGAAATTTGCAGCTGTTCCATGATAAAACACCACAGTGCACCTGGAAGCATCACTGTAGATGTACAGTGTGTTGAAAGTTATTCCTGGCAAGTAGGCGATTGAAGAAGTAAAAAGTGAAACCTCTAAGACCAGTCATGGTCCCCAATACAAATGTATCGGGGCAGTAAGTGTTTGTCTTACATTTGCTGATCATCAGGTAGATTTTGTGGCTAAGGTGCTGAACTGAAGGCACATCACAGCAGGTCACCGTGGTGAGGTCTTGGTCAAAAAGAGAGATGCTTTTATGTAAAAAGGTTCGAATATTAGACTGGAGTTGTGGAGGGCCCACATCTCAACCACTTCCCAAAGAAAGATCTGATCTTCCTGTAAAATAATACTAATCACAAAGATTAAATTAGAAGATCTAAAATAATTAGAAGAGCAATATAAAAATCCAGGAAATATCGGCACCCAGCTGCCTCGTAACCAGCATCACATACCCTCCCAGAGGGAAGGAAATGAGAGAACAGATCTCCAAATACTCCAGCCTTGGAGAGGGAAGGGAGGCAGAAAGGCAAATAACTACATTGTCGGGTGATCTACCCCCTCATGAGCATGTCTGTCGCTTGAGGAAATTCTGTGTTATGCACCGATTAGATACAAGAGGATTTTGCCTGGAAGCAAAAGGCATGGAAGGATTTTGATGCATGGACATTGTAAAATATTAGCGATATTAAGAGTGTTATTTGTTGTCAGTTTAAAGTACGCAGCTTCTTTACATAACTAAATAAATGACTCCATTATTCCTATTTTTACAGCTAGATAAATATTTTAATCCCTGTTTACTGCCAGTAGCTTTAACTAACTGCTTTCTGTAATCCTTCTGTAAATCTTACTTCTAATATGTTATATCTGATATAAATTCTGAGCTTTCCGCTGGTATTTTCAGTAATTTAGACTCCAGCTGTCTGCCACATTCTGCAAGCCAGATCAGTCTTATTGCTGATCTTTTGAAGCCGCTCTCCAGGTGACATTGTAGCCTGAGTCTGCAACAAGGATTCAAAGCAGAAATATTCCCAATAACAGGCAACAAGTGGTTTGCAGGGGCACCTCTGACAGTCAGGCAGTTTCCTAAAGAAATTTCTACATGTTTTTTTCAGTAGAATTTGAATTACAAAAAAAAAAATACACAAATATGCATGTATATGTATTGTTTAAGCAAGCATCTTCCTGTGCCTTTGAGCAGGTATGTCTACAGCACAAGTTAGGGGTGACAGCAACAGATGACACCTAGGGTGAGAATTACAGGGTTTCACAGCCCAGGACTGTAAGGACCAGCCTGTATCTCTAACCCATCACAGCATGGGTAACTGAAGAGCTGCAATGCTTTTCACAGCAGGCTCAGATCACACTGAATAATGAAGAGCTCCAACTCTGTGGAAGGAGGCAAACACTCCAGAGTTGGTGTCATCAGTTACCTTTGTCCCCACATTGGTGCAAGCCACTCTGTAGCATGCGAACTGACACTTACACAGCTGGCAAAATCAACGTGTTCTTCAACAAGCACTTGAAAGGAGCTGAAACCTCAGAGCATCATCTCCTCAGGTCCAAAGGCCATTGTTCTCAGGAGCAATGATTTTCCTTAAAGGACTCCAGTAGATCCTCAATTTAGGGTCCTGCATTTTTAGGGGACTGTTTGTGCCCTTTCCACACACAAGCTGAGCCGGTCTCCTCTCCAAATATTACCTTCGCTTCTGACACCTCTCTTGCTCCCATGTTTCTGTAGGTATCCAAGACGGTGAAGACCCTGCATAAAAATGGAAGCCCTTGGGCTCTTCAGAAGCTAGCTACCCAGGACATCACATGCCAGTCATACAAGACGGTGGGCAGCTCCCTTAGCATTTCATTTCGTTGGCTTCTACACAGCCTTCTGTGGCTGAAAACGGTTGCAAATTCATGACAACTTGTCTTGGTTGCAAAGCCGCTCTATACTCAGGACAGGAGGAGTTTCACGAGCAAACTTCTGTTCATCTCCACTGGAAGAAACACTACTTGCAAGTCACTGATGTGGGAAATCCACTGCAGGCTCAGGTCATAAATTCCCAATATCTCAGCTCTCCCACGGGCTGGCAAAGGACGTCACGAGCACCTGCTGCTTTTACCTATATAACAAGAAAAAGTAAGAGCTTTTCTTGCAGGTTTTGTTCAAGACATTATGACACCCGGCTGTTGCTGATAGCAAATACAGAACTTTTAAAGTGTTTGGAAGCAAAGTGGTTGAGCATATGTAATGTGTTGGTTATCTAATTTGTTACCCTGAGTAAATTTAGACCTCTATTTTTTTGATTGTTAAAGTAAGGTGGATCCAGCTCTAGAAACGGCTCTTTGAAGCCAGAACTTTTCCCTGCAGTGTCAGTAAGCACATTTGGTCCCTAATGCTCCAACCAGGTGGCTCAGAGGACACTGGTACTACTGGAAGAGTCCCTCTGGCACAGATATCCTATGGATCAGAGACTGAGTGAATGCAAAGTGCCAAAAAAAACCCTGTAGAACCAACACTGAATTAACAAGCCATCAGCAATACCTGTCAAGAGCAGAATATTAATCTTTAACATAACTGCCTCTAAAGATGAAATATTTCAGTTACACAAGAAACAAGAAAATATGAGAATTTTCTGTCACACTTGGATGCTTCACTTACCACAGCGATGAATCAAAATAATTGCCTGGTCCCGCGTTTTGTACGACGATAAATACAGCGCTGGATCTATTGATCCTTTACATGAACAACTCTTTGAACCTCAAGTAAGTGCCTTCTTGCATCTGCTTGCTTTTTGCATTTTAAATCGAAGGAGGGAAACACGTTTAAATGTCATATTCCACCAGGAGGGCTGCTTCTCCAGGCACATTTTTTGTTCACACTTGCCATGACAAGTGTCAGTACTCAGGTTGGGTTTCCTTCATCATTTCAGTTACTGGTGGTGGTCTGGAGAACCTTTCAACCCATGGGAAAAGTTTCCATGATGTTGGATGGAAAGACTGTTAAATTATTTAATGCCCCCAGCTATGGCAAGCCTTAAGAGGGTTAGTAACCGGCTGCTGGCAACCCAGCACTGAATCCTCTCAGCTCAGGGTTTTTCCTTGTAGAAAATATGATCCTATAGGACCTTCTCAGTCCAGTTTCAGTCTAGCCCTGACATGCTTCTGCTCTGCTCAGTCCCAGCAGTGGTGCCCACAGACAGGCAATGCTCCAGCCGAGTGTCCCCAGTTTTGACATGACTTGGGTCCTCATCCCAAGCTCCAGCGAGAGCCATGGTGCGATGCTCCTGGTTGCGCTCCTTTGGTACCACAGAGGCCTCCTGGTATTTGAAATGTTTGAGTAGAGCGGGATGTTTCTGAGTGTGGATTTTGGAGGTGTTAGGACCTCATCAGAAGGAAGAGGTGAAAGTGAAACGACCTCTTATTGATTTTTCAGGTGAAATTTCCATAGCAATTGCAGAGGGGAGAAACTGCTATATTTGAAAATCCAATTTTGGGGTAATTAAAAGCATTTTCAAATATATACGGTGAGAAGCAGGCAAATTTATGCAAACAATATTTCAAAATTCAGTGGCCAGAACCAGGAAAGAGTAACATGCCTGCAAAAAACACTGCAAGAGAGGAGAGTATTGATTACATTAACAGGGAATGACATTGTGCAGCTGTACAGACTTCACTGCAGATATCTCATAAAGGACTTACAATCCAGCCAGATAATGTTCACGCTTTAATTTTTATCCAGCTCCAAATTTAAAATATCTTTCTCTCTGAAAGAAAATTAAAGGATTTCAAACGCACGGTTTGATTCACGGAACTAATGAGATAAAACTCCTGACTGGAGGTAAAAAATACCCAATGCGTTAAATCAATGGGAAAGTTTCCTTTGAAGGATTTGATATCAAATCAAGATGTGACCCTCCTGCGAACCTCATGGCTTGAAGGCATCTCAGCCAGAGATGCTGGCTTTCTCTGAAACTTGAGTCCAGTTGGGCCAGGAGGAAGCCGTCATTCAGACAAAGCCAGAGCACAGGGCTTTCTTGGGAATTGCTTCAGGAGTCAGAGCGACATCTTGCTGCTCTATTAGATGTTGATTCTGATACTCTATCTTCCCCCAAAATCTCATTTTCCTCCTCTTACACATCCTCTGCTACTTCTGGTGCTGCTGCTCCTGCTCATCCCCTACCTGCAAATACGCCTTTACTCTCCTCGAGTCACCCGTGTACACGTGCAGCAGCATCACAAGAGGTCCAGGAATCATCTGCAGCTCCCAGTAACACTGATGGCATCTGCGTCCTCCTGAGCCATCGGTTACAGATGGGATGAGTCACCCGGCCTCTGCCACCACAGCTGCTTCAGAAAAACAGTGATGGAATTTAATGCCACGGACCAAAACTGGAAAAAAAACCAACATACACCAAAACTTTAAATGTTTGAAGCCCAGGCACAAGAGAGAGGGTGGAAGATGATGCTGCTGGAAAGACAATCATTAAGCATGAGGGATCCTCAGCAATATCCATTCCGCCCCTTGCAGCCCCCCACTCCTTTCCGATTACAATAGCATAACATCCATTTCTGGGCATTACTCCATGGGATGAGAAAGCTGTGAAAGACTGTGCATCATGCAAGAAAAATATGGTTTTTTCTTTAAACACAGTGTGCTAATCACATCCGTCCGTTGTACTCCCAGCTCTCCGGCGAGGTGGCGGGACAGCTGGCAGATGCTCACCTTGGGGGTCCTTTCTAAATTCCCCAGTACAGCCCCATCCTCAGCCCTTCAGGTGGTGGGAATCCACCAGAAACCCCTCCAGCAGCAGCTTTCAGTCATCTTAACGAGCAGGTGACCACAGCAGCCCTCCCGCATCAAGACCTGGGAAGCTGCGGATGACCCTTCCATGATATTGCTGTGTGTCCTGGGACCTCCTGTCCTCCCAGCACTGTGGTGGGCGAGGGGAAGGAGCATCACAGTGATAAAATTTACTTACCGTGACAGCAGCCTGGCTGCCCGGTCAGCACAGCACCCCGGTGCTCCAATAGCCCCTGCAAAAAATAATAAAGTTCATTCTTTGCAATAACACAACAGAAAGTGAGGAGACTTTTTGATATTAGTAACAGAGCCCCTAGGTTAATGGAGATTAGCAGCAAAGAGGTTTATTAAGCGTGAATCATTTCCTACTTATTGTCCACAAACGCATTAGAGTGTGCTTTTCTTTTCTTTTTTGTAAGCCAAATGTGTAATTGGCATTATTAGTTTCCTCCTCCTCTCTCCTTCTCCTTTAGTTTTTAATTAGAGCATAGAGGGGGGAAATGCATATTTGATATGAAGAAGAGCTGGGGATGGAGAATAATAATTCTGACTGTTTCAATTATTCCTACACAAGATGAGCCAGATTTCTGTAAGAACTCAGCCTCCACAGTCAGCACCGGATCTGAGCCGAGGCCAGTACTCTGTGTGCTCAGAGCGGCTGAAGCACTCGAGATACCCAGCCTTCGCCCAAATGCAGGGTGGGTGCAGGGCTCTGCCCTGATTTGATCCCAGTGCTGGAGCCAGACCCTTTCAAACCATTGACCTCACTCGGAAATTGTCTCTCTGGAAAAGGAAAACATCCCATCAGCAGAGTGCCCCTTTAGGTTTGACATCCTTTTCTTTGCAACTTTTTATTTCTAGGGGTACACTTTCATCTGCCGAAGGGAACCACCCTCCATCCCCACACCTCTGTCCCCTACAGACACTCTGCTGGATGTGGATGGATCTGTTTGCTCATCTTATTTGCTCTCTCGTGGACTTTCCTTTTTCTCCTTCCTCTCAGTACACTTCCAAGGCTGTATCTCCCCAACCAGTCTCTCATTTCTTACCCACCACGGGTACGACCAGCCTTGCTGCTGACGAGGTGTGCACACCCCCCAGTCTTTTGCCCCAAGCTGAACTGCACTGGCTGGAGCATATCACAAAATTACACATACAGACCTTGGGCCAGGGCTTTCTCTGCCTCCTTTTTTCATCCCCCTCTAGTTTGGGAAACATTGAAGATCAAAGCTGAGAAAGCTGCAATGACCTTTGAAAACCTGTTTACTTTTCATCATTCAACAAATGCTTAGGGAGTGGGTTCGTGCAGAACACACTTACGTGTAATTATTATTCCTGCAGTAGCAAGAATGTATTTCACATGGTGTATAGTGTTTGCAAAATACTGTCACATGTGTATCTATGGAAGCCACAAGATAGAAATGCCATATCCCCTCAGCTCTGTCAGGTAATTTCGTACCATTTTACAAGCATATTTATTCCAGCAATTCAAATGTTTAAGTCCAACTTGGTCTCGCTGATAAATATGACTTTATGACAGACACATTTTTCCAAGGCTGGTTTTAGGCTAACAATCACTTCCAACCTGACCTCACAACCAGCAGGTTTTTCAAGCAATGCATTGGCAAAGTCAGGGAGGAAGATACTGAGAAGAGTTTTGGACTGCCCTGATGCTTACTGTAACAGCAGGAGATAGGGCTGATGCTTCCAGAACTGCAAAAGAAAGTTGTGATGGTGTCCCTCAGGGGTCCTTTTTTTTTTTTTTTTACTACATTGAGGGGTGGTGAAACCTGGGCAGTTTGCCCAGAGACTGGGTAGATGCCCCATCCCTGGAAACATTCCAGGTCAGGTTGGATGGGGCTCTGAGCCACCTGTTCTAGTTGAAGATGTCCCTGCTCATCGCAGGGGTGGGGGGTGGACTAGTTGACCTTTGAAGGTCCCTTCCAACCCGAACTAACAAAGCACTAACCACTCTAGCTCCATTTCTAACACGGCAAGACCAGCCCCTCTGCCATCCCTTTTCAGGCAGCCAGAAGAGCCTGCACAAGCAGAGACAAGCATGATCTTCCCATGACCTGCCCAGCCCCCTTGCCCAGCCTGCTGGAGGTCCTGCATGGCAGCGTTTTAGTGCAAGGTGGTCAGTTGTGTTCAAGAATGACACTTGACAAACGGATTTGTCTCAGCTGTGGATTCAGCATGCACACAGCCCACTAAGTCATTTCTGGGCCAATCTCCAATTAATGTAAGTAAATATGGACATGGGTTAAAGAAACACAGACCTCCAAGAAAGATGAGAGCTTGTAGTTCCTTCACAAGTTTAAATCTCTCCCTGTATCACAGAAGCCTGAACACCTCGACAATCCTCTTGAATACAAGCCATGGATTCTTCTGAGGCAACACACTTGCAGGAGGTGGTTTCTTAAGCACATAATTCATTTTAAATGACATTAATTCTTTCCCACAGCGAGTGCTGCAGCTGTTCCCACCTACCAATACCTGCATGCACGAAGTCTCACCAGGGAAGAGGAGGATGTTATCTGGAGAGGTGCTGCCTGTCAGCTCTGATCCAGCCCCCAGTGCTGCACTCTCTTCCTACCATTACAAGGTCCACTGAGATAGTGAAAACTGTGCTGGTAGAGCCCCCAGGCTTACAACAGATTGATTTTTAAAAATCAGAAAACAGAATACTTTACTGAACTGCAGGGAAGAGGTACCAGAGGGCTGAGGGTTACAAAGAGTGGGTTCAGTTACCTCAACTAGAAACCTGGCAATCTGTTCCCTTGGTTGCTCCTTTGCTACCAGCAGAAGTGCCAGCTCCAGCTGGGGAACAGCAGGGACGGCTTTTCCCCATACAGGCAGAGCCAAGCACCCAGTCATACTGCAGGGGAGAAGCTTTCTTGGTGTCCATGCTCCTTGTATGCAAGAGGGGAGGAAGAAGGTGGCTGTCACTAAAGACTATGGAACTTGCTCACTTTCCTTGCTGTCAGAGTAATGGAGACATCCAACTTCAAAAAATAATAACAAAAAGAAGAACATAGCGTATACTATTCCCTGGAAACCAATAATTGCATCCTCTATCTATTATATGCAAGCTCCATATGACAGAAAAACTTAATGTCAGGGCTTTAGAAAAGATCTTTTCCTCAATGCCGATGCAAGAAAACACAAAGACAGGATTTCTGCTTACCCCAAGCAAACTTGAAAGGGTCCCCAAGCTGCCGACAGCTCTCAGGCACTCCCAAGGATGAGTCAGTTTTGCCTCTTTGGAGACGAGCTTGTGAAACCTGGCTTTGGCTTTCATCACCCTCAAAGACAACTGGCTCTCATATAAGCACGGGTGTACCGTGACATTTTGGGAAGTGAAGCCAGCAGAAATCTGAAGGGCACTTCCTATACAGCCAAAACACGTTGTGTAGAGAGCAGGAGCATGCTAAGAAAAAAAAGCAAGGGCCTGGTAACATCTTCTGAGCACGGTGCTTCAGGGAAGCAGGGGAGAGGATCAATTTGTTGTGCCCTTTGTTTCCAGTTATTACCTTACACCGAAGATCTACTTTTGAAGACTGTTTCCCGCTCTAAAAAGAAATAGCTGCCAAAATCAGAAATCTGTTATCTCCCCTAAAAACAGCTAAAGATTGAGACTGGTGGGCCTGCATCAAGTTTGCACGCCTCACAGCGATGACATTTAGGGACACGGCATGGCAAACAACGGGAGCACTTTGGTGAACAGAGCTGATTTGTTACACTGCCTCTGTGCAGCTAAGCCAGATGAGGGCTGTGCTTCAGAAAATGGCATCTTCTACCCTCCCTTGGATGTTTATTGTCCCAATCCAATTTAATTCATCCATTTGATTTGTAAATGGAAAAAGCCGGCAGAATTTGTAACAATTTGTAAATCAGTGGAGTTTGCCCAGCAAAAGTCCTCATTTTGTGTAATAAAAGGCTTAAAAGCACACGAGCAAAATGTAATGCAATAGGGAGGACTACCAAAACCAGACATCACTGATGTGCAAGGTGCTCAGAAAGTTAGAAGTCTCTGCAACTTTTGATAGACAAGAAGTCACTCATGATATCATTGAAGTCTAATGAGTATGAAGGCAACTTCAAAAATGCCAGAGCACGTACACGGTCTTGATGCATTATTCTTTGAAGATAGCTTTTGATGCTTTTCTAAACAGAGTAAATTTTTTCCCCGCAGAGTATTTGATGTTGATGTGCAAGACACAACCATGACATTAAGAGCAGAGTCTCAGAGTTAAGAAGAATTTTCCCTGCCTGTGGCCTTCTGATATTCTGCAGGTGACTGAAGAAATCGGATAACTCTCCCCACCCCATGCTTCAGCCACAGAGCCTCTGCTACAGCTTGGTACCTAATCACACACATTTAACCTCTAGTCCACCTCCCCAGTAAGGCATACATTTAAATATCACCCTCCTTCACTGCTCTTATTCCAGGATGGTCTGCTCGTTACAGCACCACCGTACGACGGAGAGGCATGAATTCAAGTCCCTGCTTTGCAGATTTCCTGTGTGACCTCAGACAAGCCCCAGAGGTTCACTAGTTATACAGGCAGAGCTGAGACTGGCCCAAATTTCAGAGAATGGTTATTATGGGGTTTGCGAGCATTTGTTTTGCCCAGTGTGGGCTGCAGGGGACTGCCAACACATCTGCTGGCAGTATCCCATGGGGAAATGCTGCATATGGCACATCCTGATTCGAATACCTTAATGGCAAGGAATAGATTTCTTTTCCTGTCACAGGGTGGACTTTTCAAGGCAACTTGTTTTCACCTAAGGCCCCCGAGCTACCTTTGGAGAAGCAGGGAATCACATCCAGGGCCCCCAGTCTCCCGAGCATGGCATTAAGGATGGGGAAGGGGCTGCTCTGTGGTAGAGCTGCTGGGGGGCTCACAGCCATTCTGAGCATCCCCAGCACAGTTCGGCTTTGCAGACTGGTGCCGGCCCGTGCGCCCCATCTGGCGAGCATCCCTCCCTCTCTGCGAGCCCCCAGCCCTCCTGGATGGGAGAACACGCTGAGGCTCATCTCCCACACTCTTGCCTCCACCCTGACAACCTCTTTCCCTTTCATTAGTTCCTTCAGCACAGATTTCTCTTTCATTCTTTTGATTCTCACTGTGCCACACTGCTGTCTCCACTGCGGTGCTCGCTTCTCCATCTCCCACAGCCATCTCCGAAGAGGAAGGACCCGGACTGCACATTTCTAGCCCAGCTCTGAGCACTAGGGCTCCTTCCCAGGGATGGAGCTGCACATTCCCTGCCCAGCATCCCCACCTGCAGCCCGGCCCGCCCCGGCTGCAGCTCCCGGGAGGGATGCTGGCCATCAGAGCTTCCAGGCTGGGATACTGGTGGATGGCCCTCCTAGCCACTTTGGCCTCTGTGGCACCAAAGGGTGATCTCCCGTTATATATATAGGATGATTCAGCTGCTGAAGTGAACCCAGCTCCACGCTATTAGCGCAGTAGGTTTAACATCGTCACCAGCGCTATCACAACGAGCACAGTGCCGCACGCGTGTCCCACACCGGGGCAGTGTAAGCCCCAAACTCTGCAGGAACTGCCTGTGACTGGCTGTTCCCATAGTGCAATTTAAAGCCAAGTCCTGACTGTCAGGGCGGGGGGGAAATCTTTTCATGGATTTCAGCAAAAGAAAGCGTGCTATTCCAAGGAAACAGCAAAGTTAACCTGGCATCACGTGCTGACTACATCACATACTAAGTGGAGGCAAGGAGTAAAGCCCCCGTTGGCTGCTTAACCTAATTTAGAGCTCAGCTTTGTATTTAATCACGCTGTTAGAAGGCAGAAGCTCTAAGGAGTGAGACAGATCTCCTCTAATGAATCTTTCCTCCGAGTGCCATCTCCTCCAGCCCTCTGGTGAGGTCAGCCCGCTCCTGGAGGGGGTGACACAGCCAAACTCTGGGGTTTATCAGGGCAAAACCTCCTTCATGGGCAGCTTGAGCTAATCTGGTGCACTACCAACGCGGCCACTGGGTCGGTGGGAGAGGTGGCTGTGGCAGGTAACACTGCAACTATCGTGACAGAAATGTTAATAGCTAACAGAGAATTTTAGCACCAGCATTTAAAAAAAATAATCATAATCTTTCTCTATGGTTTACGTGAGAATAACAACGCAGTTGCATGCATTAAAACTGAATTCCAACTGCAATAAGGTCTTTTTATTGTCTATTTGAATTACCTTTTGGTCACCTTGAGCTGGTTTGGAAATGGATTGGTTTGGGCATTTTTAATTGGCAGAAAAAGAGAAACCGATTTCATTAAAAGCCTAAAACAAAGACACATTTGTTTTGTATTTAAACTTAAACTTCCCATGTCATCTTTTTTAAAATAACATTTCCAAAAATTACTTTTCCCTAAATAAAGTGATGGGTGGTTTTTTTCCCTTTGTATCAATCACTGCCTTGTTATATCACTGGGATCAAAATCTAGTACTTTGGTTTTGTTTTAAAACAGTGGTGTGAAACCTGGAGAAAGGCTTTTGGCTCTCTTTACAGCAGGAGCCCTGCTGCCTGAGCTCAGGGAGATACAGGTAGTACCTACCTGGCCACACATCGAGTAACACCCCAACCACCGCCTCGAGTGCACAGCAGTTGATTTTCCTGGCCATCAGCATCTCCTAAGGATTTTCCCAAATCACATTATTCTGGCAGAAAACACTTTAGAGAAAAAATTTACCTGCCAGCATATGCAAATAAGCCCACTGTTTGCAGACCTACATAACACCCTCAGGCGCCATGCTATAAAGCAGTGACCTTGTGATGACAGTGCACCACACTGAACTACCGAGAGCCCCACACAGGACCCAATAAATGGTAGCCTGGATTTGTTCTGTGCTACAAAGGCTAAAGATGCAACTTGACTACGTGCAGAGAAAGCATCATGTCTCAGTCTCCACCAGACGCATCACACGGACATACTCGTTGCAGTTCACCAGAGGCTACTGAAGATGCTAAAATATGACCCCAGGGGTGGAAGGATGAAGAGCACTTGGGAAGCAAGAAGCAGAATTAAACTGGCAGTTTTCCCCAGGGAGAAAAGCCTCAAGGTTCCCTACAAGATCATCTGCTGTTTGATGTGTTTCCTGAGGGGCTGGGAGAAGAGAGCAATGAGCACCCAGGCAGCAACACTTGCAGATGACCCTGGTGTCCACATTAGTCCAGGTCTCTGCTCTGTTTGAGGTCGTTTGGCCCAGTGAAATAAAACTGGCTGTCCAAAATCCCAGCCACTTCCCTGCTACTGCCTGTGGGGCCCATTTCCACGAGCTGTATGGAAGCCCCAGCTACCCTCCTCTGAGGAGAGGAAAAGCCACGGCAGGGCTGAGAGTATGCGGCATAAATGCAGGGACCAGAGCTTCAAACATCTGGATTTTAGTACCCAGTCCTTACAAAGCAGCGAATAAGTTTTTTCAGTTCTGTTCTTTAAGCAAAAGAACACTTTGGCGAAGGTTTCCTGTACCCCTTCCATATATTATCCTACAAAATCCTAAAGACATTCACACAAGCATATTTCTCTACCTTAAGCTCCTTAAAACATCGCTTAAGAGGAAAAAATCCACACAAGTAAAATAGTCACATTCATGCATTAAATATGATGAAACACAAAGCACATGTGAGACGCCTGTGAAATATTTATGTGCACATTTATTTTCTTGTAAATACTTTCTCCATTAAGATTCTGGCTTGATCCTTTGTATAAGATGCAGTTTTCCCTGTGAAGTGCAGCCAGCGGAGAATGGCAAATATAATTTTTCTCTCAGTTAAGAGGATGACAATGATGCCCAATACATCAATGAAATTTCAGTCTGTGTTAGCATCACTGATGGAACAGGAAATTGGATTCCACTGGCTAATCCATTGTTAATGATTTCACTTCATAAATACACTTAGTCTTCATTATAACTTCTTGCTGTTGGAAATAGTTTAAGCTTTGGGAAAAATATTCTTGGAAGAATCAATTATCAGCATGGCACCTTCTAACATTTTGATTTATTGATTTTTTCACAGGTAAGAGACCTCGAACCCAGGCTTGGCTGGAAGAGATTGAACTAGTGCCATTGCCTCAGCCTTCCGGTAGCAAACAAGGCAAGTTGTCATAGGTTTAAGTCACATCTGCAGGATGCACTGCAATTTCACGGAATGGGAACCCTTGATTACCTTCATTAGTTCGGAACAGCATGAGTTCAGGCTGCACCACAAGCTCCTCGTAGCAGCGTGGTCTTGGAGCAAAGCCCTCGTGCCGGGGACCCGCGCCAGCAGGACACGGGTGACAACGTGACACCGTAGCATAGATGTGTCCTGACATGGGTTATTAATCTTCTCTGGTATTCTTCCTTGGCTCTGACTTGAAGGCCTCTGTTCCTGTTCTTCATCTCGAATGTCGTTCAGGCTGAGAAGATTTGTTACAGCAATAAGTTCTGCACGTGTGCCTTAGAGCTACATTTTAGAGATATGTTAAATAGGAGGGGATGAAGCAGAGGGTGTCTGAGCAGTGAGTCAGGACCTCACCACACTTCCCACTAAACATCACACCATAAATAAAGGTCCTATTCCTCCCTACTGTACTTCTCCCTCTTAACCATCTGTCAGACCTTCACAGCAGTAAAGCATCGTCTCCCCAAAGTCACAGAGGAAAGGTCCTCAGAGGGCTAATATCTCCCTGGAAGAGTTAGTCACTTGTAAGAGGAGCCAGAGAGGAGCATAAGCTCCTGTAACCAACTGAAAAAAAAGCAGCTACCAGGGCACGGGAGGAGACGCAAACCATAAATTAAACAGGATAAGCAAAGGTGCAAATGTTTTGGTGATGACAGAGCATATCAAATAGCCAGACAGGACTTTAAGATAAGTTCAGTACTAGGCAGCAAATGGAATTGCCCAGGAATATGGCTTATAAACAAGTATTGACCCTTCAGACTTTACAGCTTTGCTCTGGTCAGAGCGTGCTGAGACCCTCTGGGGTTTGCACCGGTTCCAACCAAGGTTCTGTGCTGAAAGTGCTTGAAGGGAAAAATAATATATAGTGCAGCGTTTCCAAGCACAAAATAAAGTTTCATGTTTCCTACCAAGCTCCACAGGAGATTTTTCAGTATTATGCATTACTTGAATTTTAGAATGGTTGAAGTAAATACATCACAAATAGCAAAGGAAATGTGTTTCAGTAACGCAGGTGTCCACATGAATATATGCATGAATCCTGGCACATATTTTTATTTTGCTAAGAATTGAAAAGTTGCCCTCCGGCATCTCTCATTGCTGTTTGCTGTAAATCTCAGATGAAAATGCAAACACAAAAGGACACAAAACTCATTGGCAATCCTGAAGAAGCACCGCAACAACCCAAAAGGCTGAGATTACCGAAATCGGCCTGAAGTATCCTTACGCCAATAATTAAACAACAGTCGGACACCCGGTAATTTTAGAGTGCTGTTCAAACTGGATGTCCCAGGCAGAGACAACTCGGAGTCAGCCAATGAAACACACTATATTCATCAAGTTTAATCCACACACACTCCCTGTTCCCCCATCGCAGCCCTCCTCTGCTTTCTCCTCTCTCTTCTTACCCATCTCCTCCCTCCTCAACCACTCAACCTAACAGTCTGTGAGCCACAAGGTTTGCAGGCCACGTCTGTGTGACAGGTTCATTTTTGTCTTCTGCGCTAAGTTGTTCCCTGCATGAAGGGCATTTTGCTCTAGATGATCTCTAATTCGCACCTTTCAGCACTCTCTGTGTTCTGTTTATTGAAGAGAACATGGTACCAGAGAGAGGGAAATGGATGCTATTTTAGAAACAACTTAATGGCCAAACTATTCATTTGATAATTCAGCAAGAAGCAGAGGTCTAAGTGTTCCTAAAGAACATCAAATGCTCCAGTTATAAAACAGCACCTGGATTCCCCATGGAAACATTGATTTCATGGGAATGTCAGTGGCAAAGAGACCACCAAATACACACAACTCTGCATTCAGGCCAATTTCAGCCCCTTGGAGCAGGGAAATCCTGGCTGCTAAACTATTCTACCGGAAACCCACTCCCCTTCCATCAAACAAATGATTATACTTGGTGACATTTTATTCTTGTTCGGTAATTTGCTGTTCAGCATAACTTTTGCAATACTACCAGTGGCCCAAGAGATACTGTATTTGTTTGAGCAACTCTCATGGCTTTTTCCCCTTACAAGAAGTTTACCTTTACTGGAATGGAGTCTAGAAAGCAGCTTTAATTCGCAGGCAACTGCAAAGAAAGGGATGCTCGCTCTACCTGCACTCCAGGCTTGCAGTGTGCTCAGTCGGGTGGTTGTTCCCACTGATGCAGCCAGGGCTCAAACAGTAGAAAAAGAGGGTAAGCATTTACTCAACAACACTTTCTACATCCACCCTGAACTGTAACAGCGACACAGTGCAAAGAGGATAGAAGATGAGACAAAATGAAATTTGAAGTTTTTAAAAACAAACACTATTTTTACTACAAACCACAGGTTTTGCCACAAACAGCACTGAAGTGCCTGGTTCCTTGAGGTACCAGACCACAGCTAAAAACCTCTTAGGATGTACACATAAAACAGCCTCATTACCTGCATTTTGCTTTCTTATCTGTTTTACAGCTATTAATTCCTCTGATAACCATACTTGCTCAGATTAATTTTTTGAGCAACAAAGAGCTAATGTGCTCTCTCCCACCCTCAGCTGGGCAACCACAGCTCTCAGGTCACCACTGCCTCTTCACTCTGCTGCGGGCAATGGCGCTCTAACGAAAAAAAGTCTTTCTCTGCAAAGATACAGCAAAGGAAGCACTCAGGGAGCTTTACCAAATCACACAAACTTCCATTTCTGCTCTCGAAAAGCTTGTCTTCTACAAGGTTGTCACTCATTAAATAATTTGCTCTGCTTGCTCCCCAGACATCCTTCTCCAAGCATCACGTTTCTTTAAGATGGAAACACTATACCCATAGCTGTTACCCACCCTCCCAGAGCTACTCAGGAGGCAGACTTACCCCAGGCAAGCTTCCCAAAATCATCAAAGTCCTCTCACCTCCCTGGGCTGACCCCAGACTGGATGAAGCCACTGAGCTCCCACAGCTGGTGGTACAGGCAAACAGACACACCCCCCCTCACCACTGCTCTACCAGGGGACAAAGCTCCTACTTCTGACTATATATATCCCGTGTCCCATTTTGGCCTAAATGAGCTCGTTAGCTTAATCAGCAGCCTCTGTTAATCCAGCCCATTTTAACTGAAAAGGATGGGAAGGGATGACAAGTGTGGAGTGGAGCTGCTATGGGGAGGTGGCCATGAGTGGCAAGGAGCTGGAGGAGGATGAGTTAAGAAGTTCTAAGTGAAATGGCCAAAATGGAGAGACCTACCATGAGGTCATGATCACCACGAGGCAGCACTGCTGCTGTACGGTACCCTTGGACTACCTGGCAAAAGCATCCTGCCTGATTAAAAAGGCAGGATTTTCTAATATTTTTTTTTTAATTTTATTTTGTTTTATTAAGTAAACTTTTTTCCTGCACAAGAGTGGCTCTGCATGAAGCAGGGTGTTTCTGTGTGGCCATCTCTCCTGGCACACGCAGAACCAGTAATGACCCGCTCCTTTAATCCCAGCGTGGGCCAGGGAGCGAGGGCGGCTGCGGAGGGTGTCCGTGGGAAGGGAGCACGGAGACAATATCAAGCAGCAGAGATTTGCGCAAACAATTTAGCAGTAGTTCAAACATCTCATTAATTTAATTTATAGGGAAAAGCTGTCAGCCTTAATTTCAGTTAAACACTGAACCACAGGTGAACCTTGCGCCTGTGAAAACTGCAAAGGGAAAAGCTCCGCGCTTTCTCATCCAGCACACTTTGCCCTTATTAACCCGTGCCAGAAAGGTGGGAGAAAGCCAGCACAATAACTTCCTGGGAAGCCCAGGACTTTTCTAGGCAGTACCACATCTGCAAGCTATGTGTTTGCAGCAGGACCATAACAGCAGCTGTGTTTCCATAATGTCATAGACTGTAAAAAGGCAAAGCAGCCACAGCTGAAGGACGGAAGCCGCTCTCCCTGCGCTGGCTGGAATACCGGCTCTCTCCCACGTACAGCACTTGCACCTTGTGATTTTTCCAGTTTTTCCTTCATGCCTGAGATGGTCAGTTTGTAACTGCAGCACAGGTGGGATTACAGGAGCTTTAGCACCTCCTGTACTGCCCTGTTAAACTCCTTGTATCTGTACGTACGTGATGACAGGCTTCCAGCGAGGGCTGCATTTTTGTTGCTCTGCTGGTTAAATGAGAGACAAGGTATTGCCCAACTAGAAGTTTCCCAGGCTTGTGTTTGGCTGGGATGAGGCTAACAAGCACTTCCCAAAGATAGTGAGCCAGGAGCTCTTACTGGAAAGCGACCTGTGTCCACAGCTGGGTGTGATGGAGACTTGAATACTTCTCCCTCCAACCAGTTCTTGTTCAGACCCCCAGCAGTCTGGGCACATTCCCTGCTTGCAGATTTATTTTCCTCAAGTCACCCACTGAAAAGAAGTGTGAACCTGATCAGGAAGGACTAGCAATATATACACTGTAAAAGTACTTCTCCAGGGCACAGCTCCTTTCCCAAGGCCGGGCCAGCAGGCGATCCCCCTCTAGGATCAAACTCCATGCCGCCTCCAGCCTGCGTGGGCTGTCGGTGCAGGGATTTCTGTGGCTGCCTCCACCCCCTGATTCATTTTGGGCAACCCAGCTGGAACCCAGCCCCATCTGCAAACAGCCATCCTGGGGCAAGGTGTCTGTACTCCTGCGATGTGACAAAAATACCTCCCCAGGGAGGCATGGCTGTTTCTCTGGGTTTGGGTATGTCTCAGCTTTGGCAGCAAGGAAGAATCATAGAATCATAGAATCACTTGTGTTGGAAGAGACCTTCACGATCATCAAGTCCAACCATAAACCTGTGCCAAAACCACCCCTAACACATGTCCCTCAGCACCACGTCTACCTGTCTTTTAAATACCTCCAGGGATGGCGATAAAAGAAGAAGAAAATCCGATATATCTCCCAAAAGCACCTGTTATGCCCTCCCAGGTCCAGCCAGGTGCTCCCCTCGCATGACCAACCTTGTTCGGGTGGGAGGTGAGCCCTGCACCGGCAGTGGGGCACGGGCACGGCGTACCCCCCCTGCTCCCTCGTGCTTCTCCCGTGCCAGGGTCCTGCCAGCTCACACACCGAATATTGAAAGTAACACTCCCCCTACCCTGGTGCATAAAATCTCTCTCTGTATTTCAGCTGTGCATGTTTTTCACATCCTCCTTACTCGGCACTTTGTTTTAAGAGTGCATCCTCCACAGTAATTTCATAGGTTTCTATTCCTAGCTTCAGGAGAGGGAAGGGAGAATCTAATAATACTGATGAATAACCAAGCTGCTGCTAAGAAGTCTGCCTTTTCTTTTATTTTAAAAAATACCTGCTAGAAAAAGTAAAAAGGATGTGTCACTGCAGACTGTAACAAAATGCGGTAAGTGATAGATTAGGGGCCATGTTCCCAGGCACGTTGTCGGCATCAGGGAAAGAAAACATAGGAGCGTAGCTTCAAAGAGCAGGGACAGGCTAGAAAATAGATCCCTTCACAACAACTGGCATCCTGAAAGGTGAACCCCACTGAAAAGCACATTTGCCTTTTACTTTCCTTTGAACAAACACCCACCCGTTTCCTGGGGTTGTCTCACTTGTTGAGATCCGCTCACCAAAGTATAGTGGAATAAAGAGCGCCAGCAAGATGAGGCTCGCAATGGCTTTCGGGCTAGTTGGCACGTGTCTTTTCCATGTGATTCATGCTTGCGACTGAGCCTTCCCGTTGGAAAACATAGCCCAATCCCTGCCCCAACTGCACAGCCATAAGCCAATTTATAAGCCAATAACGCAGAACCAGGGCAATCGGCACAAATGGGCTTGCGAAGAATCGCTCTAAAGCAACAGGGGACCCGATAAAATGGCAATGCAAAGAAACAGCTGCTCGAGGGGGTGTCATCACAGTTCATGTAGAAAGGGGGGGAAAAAGCAATCAGGGAAAAATATTATTAAATTGCAACTGATACCTTTGGGGTAAGCGTACAGCTGTTTCTTCATTATCTCCAGGAGCTTCAATGCTTAGACTGCAGCAGGGAGATAACGGCAACAAAACAGGTCGCTGCGGTTTTGACAAAACAGACGGATCGATCTGTAAGCGCAGGGAATGGGGGGACGTGGAGAAATGGGCCCCTGGGCACCATTTGCCCACGCCGAGCCCCAGAGCCCTGCTGGGACTCCCCAGCCCAAAGCAGTAGTGCGGCGGCTCTTCTGCACCAGCTCTTTCCCTAAAGGAGCTGCCTCATGTTTGGGATGAGCAACAGGAATATCTGCCGTAAATTGAGACAGGCAGAAGGCGGATGACGCAAAAGAGTTAACAGGCTGGTTTCTCCTACATTGCATGTAAGACTAATAATTAAGAAGGAAAGTGAAGAAGTTAGACTCAAAATTAAATATATATTTATATATTGCTGTATTTCTAGGAAATAATCCTCCCCAGTCCTAAGTCAAGGGAAAGTTCCCATCTACAGACCACCCCCTCAATAACTGGGACTGCTGGGCACCAGCATAACCAGGGGTTTGCGGCATATGCGTTTAGCAGATGGGTGTTTATTGCCCTGGGCTAATGGGAGCTCTTTTGGCCCTCACAGCTGATGCCGCTGGGCCAGAAGTGCTGGTTTCACACTCTGTTGTCCAGCCAGTGGAGAACCCCCACGCTGCCTTTCACTGCTTTCACGTTAATTTTAAGTCCTTTTTACAAACCACGAGAAATTTTCGGGATGAGGCAGAGAGAAGCTTTCCTAAGGCGGAGGAAATATTAAGGGGGGTGGAATTAACACAAGACGAACAGCAGCGATAAAGTTTGAAAAAGGCCTAGGTGCTCTAATAAAGGTGTGATTTCCCAAAGAAGAGCTGACAGAGCCATCTACCGCTCACGGAGCTCGGCGGCACCGCAGCCAGGTCTGTGGGAGAGCCCAGGCTGGCGGTGGGGACCAGCTGGGCACAGCCCGCTTGGATCCCAGCCACCGGCACATGGAAGTGTGGGAACATCTTCCCAATGCGAATGCTGTTATTAGGCCTATTACTTTGTAACATCAAGGGGAAAAATTAAAAAAAAAAAAAAAAATCTGTAGCGTAAAGGAAAGAATAAGAGGCCAATAAATAATGCATAAAACAAAAGGCAGCTATTTCTCGTAGTCTTTTAAAATAACTCTTACATGGGTATAACATCCCATAAATATCAAAGCTGCAGTGCAGCCTTTGTATGACAAGTCACAGACAAGCCAGAAAACACTTTCAGAGATCTGAATCATGGCCACTTAGCTATTCATTTTTATTGGGGGGGAAAAAAAGAGAGAAAAATTAATAACATCTCTCAGCAGAAAGTTATTTCTAGTCTTCTACTTTGCAAAGGGAACTGTCATTTCATTATTTTGGTGGGTGTAATGGCACATGCTGTACCGACCATATGCAATCAGAGAATTAAATGCTGGCTCAGATATGAAGACATAATGAGATACACACATTTTTTTAATGAGAAAAATGACTGAAAATAAAACCCGGTGCAGTGCAAAACACAGATGTCTCCAGCATTATAAAACTTTCTGGAAATGTAGATTCTAAGTTGCCATCGTTGCAATTGCTTAAGACTCTTTTAACTGCAAATCTCCGCTTTTAACTTCTTTCCTAAAAAAAGTTTGCACAGGATGCATGACACAACATGCCTTCAGCAGGCCCAGTCATCGCCAGTCAGGAAGTGGTGAGGCTAACCCGGGAGAGCCTGCTTGTGACTTTGGGGGCTTGGGATAGAGGTTGGTTTGGGGGGCTTCCCCATGCAGAGAGGGATCTGGGACCCTAAAGATATTCCTTTCTTATCGAGGGAGGGATTACAGATGCAGAGGTGCTATCCTCAAGTGCTCCTGACTGGTTACATGAATCCAAATTCAATTAGGGAGCCACATTAGACACAGCCCTGACTTCCATGCAGGAAACCTTCTGCTCTTGGCTACGTTCCCTGGCTGATGGAGGATGCAACAGGAGCCGGCAGGCAGGAGCTGTACTCCTGGTTTCCATGGTGCCACCACCCTTCTCAGCCTCAGCATCCCCACCTGCAAAATGGGCGCAGCTCCAGCAGTCCTAAATCGCTGGGTGAAAAGCTCTGATGAAGTGGGGAGTGCCAGAAACCGTCTCCACCACTGATTTTAGTTAAGTGGATGGGCCACTCAGACCCTCTTCTAGTGGGTATATAGCTTCTTCCTCTTCCCCTCCTCTCCTCCTTCAAATGCTCTCTGTCCTGTGTTGTCTTCCACCAGCCTCTCCTTAATCTGTGGGAAATTCCTACCCAGAGATCACCTCCGTGGCCCCCACCTTGCCCAGCCATCAAGGTTACCCCTGGAGCTCACTTCACCTCCGATTGCCGAAACGGGAAGGGATAAGCCGAGAGCCGAGGAGGAAGAGCAAAGAGGGGCAGGCACTTACCGCACCTAGGGACGGGTGGGGGCTTCGCGGCCGTGCCAGCAGCACAAGCTCATAAAACCCAGGGGCAGAATGTGCTGTTCTCTCCGGCGCTTGCAGCACACGCGGAGATTGATCCGTTTGTGTAACATGGAGCCGAGCAGCGGCTGCTCCGGCCCAGGCACACGTCACCGACAGCAGCTGGTACGAAGAGCTTCCTTCCAAATCCATTGCTCTAAGAGCAGCTGGAGACCGATGCCAGCTACAAAGGCTCCCTTTCCCCATGAACACTTTGCTTCATTTATCATTTTTCTCTCAAAACCACATTATCTGACCTTCGTTTTGGAGAAGGGTACTAAAAATACGTATTTTGTCCTTTTCATTAGGGCAGAGAGGAAATACAAGGGTGCTCTGGTTTTTTAGCTACTCATAAAATTTTACCACTTCAAAGTGATCCCTGGAGGGGCGTTTATTAGAAGAGTCTGAACTCATCTCTGGCAGAAACGGGCTCTGCCTAGCTATCATGAGCCACATGTGGTTTCAAAGTGCCTCTGATAGCAGTCTCCGGAACAATGTAATCCATAAGTTTACATTAAATATTTATATGACGCTACTTTGTGCTCTTCTTGGTTTAATTGGTCTTTGAAATTCATCAAACTGTATTAGCAAAGTTCATTACTTAACATTGTTGGTGTCATTTAGTATGAACTCTCTGCTAAACAAACAAGCCTGTCTGTATGGGCCACCTTACAGGAGCAAAATGGCCAAATCCTGCCCTGGCCCGTGCCAGTCGAAAGGAGAACAGGGACCGTAAGCAGACTTTGGCGCTGTAATCAAATTAGCCTACTAATTCCAGGCAGGAGTACAGTTTTTCAGAAATTCGATATGGAGAAGGGCAAATGCACTTTCTGAGGAGGAGAAAGACTGTTCTGGCAGACTGACGTGGTTTGGGTTTTTTTCCCCCCAGAAAACTCATGATATTTCAAATGAAATAAAGTCTTTTTAAAGCTATAGTTTGAAATTTCCCAACTCAAATGGAAGGAAAGTGTTAGAAGTTAAAACTTCATAATACGGTCAGAACTGGCATTTGGGTTTGTTGCTCTGAGTTGAAATGAAAAACAGTACAAGACATTTTGGTAACGCAAAAACATTTTCCAGATTTACAGTTTCAATAAAAACACCATAGTATATGACAAAAAGCTTCGATTTCAATCTCGAGTAATCTCATTGTCTCTAACGGACACAGACATCACTAGGAACAGGAGGTGGACCACCATCTCCCACTGCCAATAGTGTCATTTACAACTGAGAAATTCGTGGGGTGGGGAATCACAGGAGTAGACTCTAGTACTGCTGCTGGAGAACTGGTAGGAAGGGGAATAAAACTGCACTAGTATGGATAGAGCCATTTGGAAAAGTGAAGACAGAAGTCCCCAGAAATATCTACCAAGTTTAATCACAATTTTTTTTCCACAGAAGGTTCTCCAGGCAATTTTCCCAGTAGCATCATACTGAAAATTCCTAAAAAGAAATTCTGAAATGAGAGAGAACTGCATCGAAAGCCAAACTATAACAAGGAAAAAGAGAAGAGACCTTTGTGCAACAACCAGGGCAGGGAGAAGTTACCGATGAATGAACTTGCTGTGTGAGTGTGAAACACACAGTCCAAAGCAGCAGCAAGGCAAGGACTGACTCAGTTACAGTTGCCTTTCAGCAAGAAGCAGCAGATGCCAAACAGCTGGACCAAACAACAAGGAAATGCTGCTAGGACATTGCATTAAGGGTCAGGAGCCAGATGTTGGGCTGTAAGTTGGCTTGGAAGAGGCTAGAACTGCCAGGAAGAGATAACACTTCTCCCTGTATAACTCCCTGTGAGCGTGAAGAAAACAGATTTTTGAAGTCTCAGCTGCAAATATCCACCTTCAGCCTCTGTTTCTCCAAAGCAGAGCAATTAGCCATTTGGGGGTGGGGGGGAATCAAATGGAAGAAACCCCGAAACTTAGAGGTATTTTTATGTAGACTAGCTCATTAAAATAGGTTCAATTGAGTCTCTTCTACGTGTTGTGTCATTTTGCCCTAGTGTATCTATTTCAACATCTGTATCAGAAGATGATCACATGTTGTTGTCTTTATTACCCCGATTAGCATTCGTTTTTCACACTGATTTTTATCGCGTTCCTTACATCCGCTGGGATTCATTTTTAGGGTTCACACCACAGGCGACAGTCGCCGTCACCGCAGGGTGCTCTCTGCGCTGGAACAGAGCCAGCAGCAACTCTCTGCTGAGGTTTTCCTGGTGGAAGCAGCTTGGAATAATTCCCCGTCACTCTGGATTTATACATTGCTGTAACTACGCACAGTTGATGAGACTGAATACTAAAGCAGAAGGTTAAAATGCTTGGAAGTTGTTTTCAAAATCCAATTAGATGTCATTACAATATTTCTATATCGGGTGCAACGTTTTCCCACAGGACTCTCTTTCAGAAATAACTGTAACGCTAGTTGTGGGTCATAGCAGAACCTATTTTATTAATTGCTTTCAGAGCATTTTAGCATTGCCATATTTCCAAATTAACAGCAAGTTATAAAAGAAAAGGATTAAATCAGAATGCAAAGAGTAACACCCAGACATCCAGTTACCATTTATAGCGTTTAACAAGCTGGAGCAGAGGAAAAGGCAAATTCCGGGTAATACGAGGACAGAGTGCCATCTTGTGGATCCACAGGCACCAGGGTACGGCCACAAATGGGATTAGCAGTCAGTGAGACACAGGGTGGATTTGTATGCTGTGGGCACAGTTACTGGTATTAAAAGAAATCGCTTTGTTGAAATCACTGACGTGTTCTCTCTTTACAAGACTACACACATCCCCTTCAAGATTTACAGTTACGCTATTACTCTGGCTCCCACAAGAAGTCCATAAAACGTTTACCACCCAGTTCTCGCATCGCAGCCATAAATTCCCCCTGTGTTTTATCCGAGACAGCACAAACTGGGCACTGACTGCAAAGCCACGCTGGAGCTGCCGTTGTACGGCAGGGAGCGTTCGCGCAGAGCCAGCATCGCAGTCCAGGGTCGTAGGAGTGGTTTGCCAGCCTCTCCACCAAGAAGTCAGAGTTTCTCCCCCTGCGTTGCTCCCCAAGATAAGCTCTCATTGCACAAGTGGTCTTTCTGCTCCTACCTCTCCACGTCACCACTTTAAAAAGCCATGATGCAATGCCCACTGGAGGAAGGGGTGACACCAGTTCTCAGGTACCCCAGACACGTGCTCTGGTGCTGAGAAAGTTGCTGATGGCTCAGTGATGCCAGACCAATAACCTGATTGCTTTACTAAAGGGACCACACTCTATCATAGAGTAAAATTCTCAGGCCTCAGAGAAGAAACATCTGAAATTAGTTTTTCCCACTTTTCAAAGTTACCAACAGTCATGCTACACACACACACACACACAAATCTGATGGCTGAGAAGAGTCAAAAGTTACTCCCATTAAAATGTTTCTGTCGGAAACCTTTCCCACACCTCTTTCCCAAAACAAAGATAGGAAAGCAGAAAATAAGAGTGGAGGCCTTATTCCTCCCATGTCTTCTGCTTATTTCCCAGATGCAGATGCCTCCTTCTCAGAGGACTTCTGCCATCTGCCTCCCACCAAGATCCAGTATCACAGGATCACAGGATCACAGAATCCCCGGGTTTGGCAGGGACCTCTAGAGCTCATCCAGCCCAACCCCCCTGCCAGAGCAGGGTCACCCAGAGCAGGTGGCACAGGATGGCATCCAGGTGGGTTGGGAATGTCTCCAGAGTCGGAGACTCCACCGCCTCTCTGGGCAGCCTGTTCCCATGCTCTGCCACCCTCACAGTGAAGGAGTTTTTCCTCATGTTCAAATAGAATTTCCTGTGTTTGTGCCTGTTGCCCCTTGTCCTGTCACTGGGCACCACTGAGAAGAGTCTGGCCCCATCCTCTTGATACCCACCCTTCAGATATCAATGAGATCCCATCTCAGTCTTCTCTTCTCCAGGCTAAACAGCCCCAGGTCTCTCAGCCTTTCCTCATCAGAGAGGTGCTCCAGTCCCCTGATAATCTTTGTAGCCCTCCACTGGACTCTCTCTAGTAGTTCCCTGTCCTCGTCCCTCCCTGGGGAGCCCAGAAGTGGACAGAGGACTTCAGATGTGGCCTCACCGGGCAGAGCAAAGGGGGAGGATGACCTCCCTCCACCTGCTGGCCACACTCTTCTTGATGCACCCCAGGATGCCATTGGCCTTCTTGGCCACAAAGGCACATTGTTGGCTCATGGGCATCCTGTTGGCCACCAGGACTCCCAGGTCCTTCTCCGCAGAGCAGCTTCCCACCAGATCAGCCCCAAAGCTGTACTGGTGCGTGGGGTTATTCCTCCCTAGGTGCAGGACTCTACACTTGTCCTTGTTGAACTTCATTAGGTTCCTCTCCACCCAACTCTCCAGCCTGTCCGGGTCTCGCTGTATGGCGGCACAGCCTCCCACTGTGTCAGCCACCCCTGCCAGCTCTGTGTTGTCAGCAAAAGTGCTGAGGGTGCACTCTGTCCCCTCATCCAAGTCATTGATAAGTATGTCGAACAAGACCGCAGCCAGTACAAACCCCTTGGGGTGTTCCCATTAGTTACAGGCCTCCAACTGGACTCTGCGCTGCTGATCCCTACCAGCTCTGCCAGTAGCTCCCAGCAACCCTGCAGAGTGCAAAGAGTTTTGCTGTGCTGTGCAAGGCAAGAGCACACACAAACAATAGGGCAACTGAGCGTACATTTTTCCAACAAGGAGGAATTCACAACTTTCTCTTTTGTTAATTGCCCGTTATTATTTTACGCTACGTTCTTCCCACTCCAGTTTTTGTAGCAGCCAGAGGATGGCACAAAATTCCTCAGGAGATGGTTAAGGACAAAACCCACAAAGCAGATATTCCAGCTGATAAGAGAGGAGTAGGTCACCAATCCCATCCTCATGCTGTCCAAAGAGGAAAGGCCAGGCCAGATATCCCTCTTGGCTTGAAATCTTTATTAACAGCCCTGTGGTAAGTGCTTAAGTATAGAGAGGTATGATTCAATCCATTCTTCTGATAGAGCTGCAAACAAGAGACTCTGTTAAGAGGAATGAAAATCAGGTCTCAGCTGACTTCCAGCCTGCCTTCCCCCACGCACGCCGCACGAGCCGTACACTTAACAAATCAGCTTCGTGGTTCACCCTCCCTCCAGAGCAGGACCGGCTTCTCTGCAGTGCCACAGGTACACCACTGATCTCTCCACACCCAAAACCTTGCCTTCTGGAAGTGGATTAGAGCTGGTCTTAAAACCACGGTTATCTTGAACTTGCAAGGTAGCAAAGGGATAAGTAATTTAAAATTTGGGGAAAGTGTCCATTTAGATTAATGCTAGGCAGAAAACAGTGCTTCTCTCCAATTCACTAGATGGCTATTCTAACATTCAGCCCGGTTCAATGGAGTAATATTCTAGTTACATGAAGTTTCTCGGAAAGAAATGTCCTATCCATCACCCACTTTCTACTCCATTTATCTGTAACGGAGAGGATTACTTTAAAATATCCTTCTTTGGTAGACTTGTATGCAAGTCATCTCTTTTGGCTAACTTTTGAGAGGCATATTGCAATGATAAACATAAAGCCATCAACTTTGAATGCAAAGAAAGGTGCCCTGTCTATTGATACAGACAAATCAGACTGGGAAAGAATCCAAGGAGAAACACAGAAGGGCTTTCAACCCAGATTGGTAAGCCCTCCCATTTCTTTCTCCAGAGACTGAGATCAAATCGGACAGGCCAGACTTGAGACAGTGAGCCAGCTGAGTGCCTCCAAGGGGGCAAGAGGAGGGCTGAAACAGTCCACCAGTGTCTGAGGGCTCCTGCACAGAGGTGTGGGCAGGCACAGGCACCATTCCTCCTTCTCCCCTCCCATGGCCAAAGGCAGCATCACAGGGTTTACAGCTTGCGGTATCCCTGCTAGACCACATATCTGCTCTTCCTGCCCACTGCTCCACTCACAGCATTCCCTCTCTGAGGGAACTGTATCTCTAAATTACCCTGGTAAAGTCAACAGTAGGTATGCTTCAGGCATCTGCTGACCCAAGCACACCTTTATGTGTGCGTATATCTCCTCTCCCTGGAGACCTCCAGCAGCACCAACCCCAAAAATACTTCAGGAGGTTTCACACCTCTTCAGGTGAACAGTTTAGTCCCTGCTAAACAGCTCATCTTTCTTTCAGGACAGTAGTAAAAGAACTGTCTCCCTGGATTTTTGCTCTCCCAGATGAGCCCTTCCCTACCACAAAGACTCTTCCAAGGGAGAGATGCTCTTGCACCATTGTGCTCAGTTTTCAGAGCAGCCCAAGGGCTACATCCACCATTCCATTGCAGACTAACCTGGGATTATCCTACAAAGTGATGAAAGGCTTTTATCCATCTTTGACAGACGAGAGGCAGAGTCAGAGCCAGAACCAGCAAGGTGCCTATAAGAAGGGTTCAGATGGAGTTGGGGTAATTGCAGCTAAGAATCACCAGGTATACCTTAGCCCTGGTGATGTCGCCTCTCTGTGTGACTTCCAGCTTCACCAGATCCCTTACAAACCCACCAGAGATGTCCAAACTTCCCCGGGTTGAGCCAGTCCCAGCCCAGTGCCCTCCAAGGAGGGCAGCGTTTCCAGACATCCTCTAGTATGTCCCACGCAGAGGCAGCCCAGAGTGTGTCCAGCCTACCCCAGCAGCACAACAGCATCTCAGACAGCTTCTCTGGGCCATGAAAATCATCAGAGGATTAGAGCACCCCTGCTGTGAAAACAGGCTGAGAGAGTTGGGCTTGTTCACCCTGGAGAAGTGAAGGCTCTGGGGAGACTTTAGAGCCCCTTCCAGTATCTGAAAGAGGCTACAGGAAAGCTGGGGAGGGACTTTTTACAAGGGCCCATAGTGATAGGACGAGGGGGAATGGCTTCAAACTGGAAGAGAGGAGATTTAGATGAGATGTCAGGAAGAAATTTTTCACCATGAGGGTGGTGAGCCCCTGGCCGGGGTTGCCCAGAGAAGCTGTGGCTGCCCCATCCCTGGAGGTTCAAGGCCAGGTTGGATGGGGCTTGGAGCAACCTGGTCTAGTGGGAGGTGTCCCCGCCCAGGGCAGGGGGGGTTGAATTAAATGGTCTTTAACGTCCCTTCCAACCTAAACCAGTCTATGAATCTCCTTAAAAGGGAGATCAAAGTGTCCCCATTGGCACCACCACCATACTCGAAGAACAACCAGGACAGGAAGGATGTCACTGCTGCCTGAGAGCTGAAGCCACAGGGAAGGAGGCATCTTGGAAGTTGGTGTTAGTTTAGTAAGGTAACACTTTACTTCTGGAAAATAATTGCAGTAAAAAACCACCTTGTTGGCTGCAAGCCAGCGGCACAGCTGGCAGGGCCCCAGGAAAGCCGGGCTCTCCCCCAGCCCCACACTCCCCCAGCCCTGTTTGGTCTGGGCAGTCGACTAAGGAGATTTTCAGGCAGAGCTCCAACACAGGCGCCCATGTGCAAATGGCCCCTTTGGGTCCAATGCCAGGCTGCGAGGCTTAATTACACCACCCAAACTGCACCTGATTCATTACAGTGGAAGAGCATCAATGCCTGAAACCAGTTGATCCCCTTGCTTAGTAAGACCCGTTTTCACAGGGGTGGTTAAAACTCACATTTCAGGAGGAAACGAAGCCGCAGAGGAAAATGTCCTCATGTGAGGTTGGCTGCCAGTGCAGTACATATCCATTGCTACAGGAAAATGAGCCCACGGCTCCTTCCGCGCCTAGGCAGCCCATCCTTAGCAGGAGAAGGTTTGCACCGTTTTCAGGGCCTGCCTAGGAAGGAAGAAGAGAAATTTCACCATGTTTCAAAACTTGATCAAGACTGCCACCTACTAACCTGCAGCTGAAATGACCAAAATTGTGCTGTGTTTCCAGAGAGAAAAACAGAACAGAAGCAGGAAAAAAGCTAGAGGAATCACCCTTGTAGAAGTGCTTAAAACGAAAATCATCTTTCCTTTTTCTGGATGTGGTGGTGAGAAGGCTGGTCATGCTGCCTCCGCAGGGCGCAGGCACTTTTCCTTGGCTGAACTGATAGCTCCCAGCACCTAACTCAGATTCAGCTGATTATTTAGTTAACTAATTTAATTATTTTTTCTTTTATTTCCATATATGAAATGTCCACAAATGTACCACATTTTCCTAGAAAAGGCCATCTGAAATAGTTTGACACTTCGTGAGAAGTATCCGCGCTCCAGAAACTGTGGCATTTAAGCTGTTTCTCTTTGACTGTGGTAAGCCATGTGGGCTTGCTTATTCCCAGGTCACGAGGGAGAAGGAACTGGGGTTGCCCCGACCCAGGTGCAGGACCCTGCACTTGAACTTTTTGAACTTCATGAGGTTCATGAAGCTCAAGGGCCACTTCTTGAGCTTGTCCGGGTCCTTCTGGATGGTACCCCATTCCTCAGGCGTGTCAACCACACCACTCAGCTTGGTGTCATCTGCAAACTTGCTGAGGGTGCACTCGATCCCACTGTCTGTGTCACTGATGAAGATGGTGAACAGTAAGTACTGGTCCCAGTACGGAACCCTGAGGGATACCACTTGTCACTGACCTCCATCTGGACATTTAGCTGTTGACCACTACCCTCTGGGTGCTGCCATCCAACCAATTCCTCACCCACCAAACAGTCCACCCATCAAACCCATATCTCTCGAATTTAGAGAGAAGGATGTTGTGGGGCACCGTGTCAAAGGCCTTACAGAAGTCCAGATAAACAACAGCCACAGCTCTTCCCTTGGCCACTGATGTAGTCGCTCCATCATAGAAGGCCACTAGGTTGGTCAGGCAGGACTTGCCCTTGGTGAAGCCATGCTGGCTGTCTCAAATTGCCTCCCTGTCCTCCATGTGCCTTAGCATAGCTTCTAGGAGGATCTGTTCCATGATCTTCCCAGGCACAGAGGTGAGGCCGACAGGTTGGTAGTTCCCAGGCTCCTCCTTTCTACCCTTTTTACAAATGGGTGCGATGTTTCCCTCTTTCCTGTTACTGGGGACTTCACCTGACTGCTGTGACTTTTCAGCTATCATGGAGAGTGGCTGGGCAACTGCAACGGCCAATTCCTTCAGGACTCTGGGATGCATCTTATCAGGTCCCATTGAATTCTGTATATTCAGGTTCCTCAGGTGGTCACAAACCTGATCTTCTCTTACAGTGGGAGGGATTTTGCTCCTCGAGTCCCCATCTTGTGGTCCATCACTTGAAAGGTGTGGGGAGAGAGGTTGCCAGTGAAGACCGAGGCAAAAAAGTTGTTGAGTACCTCAGCCTTCTCCTTGTCCACCCCTTAGCTTTCACCACAGCCAACTGGAAATAAATAACTTTTTTTGCAAATGCAGGATGTAGCTTTTGCGTTTGGTGTTCAGCCAATCTTCTTTTTGCTCACACCGTTGAGCAGTTCAAATTAATAATTATCTCTCTCTAAATACAACACACGCATTGTATAACAACACACATTATTATTATATACACAGAAAGAGAGTTAAGGCCAGGTATCATTAATCTTAAATATTTATATCTTCCTGGAACAACTAGTTGACAGCTGCTCAGCTACTGGCAAAGTGTCTGCCTTAAGTATTTTTCCCCTTTCTTTTGGCACGATGCCCCTGGCTTGGTTTCAACTGCACATTGCAGAGACCACTCAGAACAATAACTGCACACTGTCTCCCAAAGTCCGCTGGGGAGCACATTCCCCCTCCAACCACGCCTGCAGCTCCTTAACAATAAAGTGACTTACACACATTTGCGAGAACAGGGGGAATTAGCTCCGCTATGGATCAAATGACTTCCCTATCCCTGCCGTAACCCCCTAGCACATCCACCGAACCAGCAGAAAACAGTTCGCAGACTGGTGATTGGATTAACAGCCGGAACCACTAAGAGCTTCCAGGAAGAGAAAGCTCAGGTTCCGTGTGCCCTTCTATATTAGCTGTATTCTATTCTGCCATTACTGTTCTACACTTGAACAGTGCCGCTTTGCTCTGTTTTGACTAACCTTACGTGGGGCTCAATGGCAGCAGGGGAGGAGCGGTGCCCAAACTGAACTCCAGCAGCTTTCCTCATCAACACAGTCTCCGATTCCTCTTCCTCCTCTGCCACCTTCCTCTGCCATATGGTATTGCAATAACTCCTGCAAGAGAGCACAGTGATTTTTAAAAGGGGCGTAGGGGGGCAGTGGGAATAACATTTTGAGGTAGGGATGTATAAAGGCTGATTCGCCTCACCTTGCGCTCTATACGGTCATTTAGGGAAAGGCAAAAGGGGTCGGATGCTCTGTGGTCCCTTCGCCTCGACAGAGCTGACTCGGTGCTACGGGGGACGTGGTTGCACTGCAAACGTTGGCAATGCAAAACAAGCAGAGGGTAAAACAGCGCCTGGCCTGGGGAGATACAACCTTTGTAACGCTCTGCAGCCTGCATCGTCTGTCCATGGAACACTACAGACTTGCACAGGAAAAAACGATGTATAATTATTATGGCTGCATGAGGGAAGTCACGGGGAGCCTGTGAGCACCAGTGATGAGGGGCTGGATAACAGACTAACAAGCAGGATGTCTACGGCCCGTTAACGAACTAACAAAAGGCCTACATGAGACACCCATGGCAGCGTTCAAGGAAGACGTGCAGACCAGGAAATGCCTAAATATAGCATTTAAAAATGTCTAGGGTGAACTTAACACATGGTATCGCTAATAACTGGCACCCTAGTGCTTGCTTGGCATACAGATAAAATCATTAACCAATTAAAAAGTGCATGAAAGACAAGTGACAGAAGATGCTAATCAACAGGAGAAGCAAGAACTACAGTGCCAAGGACAGATGCAGCATACCTAAATGCGGGGTAAGACCTGGATTTGCCATGTCTGGGCAGCAGCTGGAAGCCACTCCGCTGTTCCCTGCTGGAGACCTTGCACTCTGCTTGTGACTCCATGAATCTGGGAGCAGAACCGACAAAGAACACATTAAGGGTAAAACTGAGTAATTTGGAAGGAGAAGTGGACTTGGAGCAGTCTGTCTTAATGCTGACCAGAGGGCAAGCGGCCAGCTGGAGGATACCTTGGAGCAGTCCTGGAAAAAGGAGACAAATCACAGCTGTGAACAGAATATGCGCGCCTTACAAAAACACTGACATGTTTTTATGTCTTACCGCGCAAAATCCATCCAACAGCATGAGCTGGGTTAACTCAACATATTGAATCCATGACTTTTCCCTTGCAGTTTTTTTGCAATTTGGGGAAAAATAATTTCAGCCACTAGTGGTCGTTGTTGTCCTGTGCAGCAATAACTCCCAGAGTTGGTGCAGGGAGATAACGCCGCCCCAAGTGATTTCCCTGAGCTTATTTTCATCAGGTCCAAACCATCGTCAGAACTTTAAAGTCAAGCATAAAACAGCGGATCTGCTCGTTCATCAGATGAACGGGTGTTACATTTACCTCTTCCTGTAAATTATATTCAGTGTGAAGGAAAACACAACAGTTTGACAACAATTAGGTATCGCAGTGAATTGGAAATGCTGCAGCTAGCCAAGCAGATGCTGCTTTGTTTACGGAGTTTGTGGAAACACCGACTTGGATGCAACTCCTTTTATCCCGTGTGCACGTATGTCCCCCAACCTCATGACGAGCAATTGCAAAATCACAGGAAAATATGATGCCCTGTTTTGTGGAATTTTTGTGTGTTTGCTGAGCACTTGTACAAAGCGAGCGCTCAAACAAAGCAGATGCTGCTTTCCCTAGGTTCGAAGTCTCTGTGGTATATAGAGTTAAAAATTTAGGCCCAGGTTGACAAAGGGACAGAGGCTTTTAAGTGCTTCACTTTTAGGTATCCAGCTGGTGGAGCAGAACTCACAAATATGAGCAGGGCATTGAGGGGGTGGCTGTGAAGCATATTTCAGTGCCGCGTGGAGTTACCCCGGCTACTCTATATGAGCTAGTGCCGGCAGTGAAAACAGTACAGCTGTTAGCCCTTCTATAAATGCCACAAGGTGTACAAAAGGTGTCCACAACTATAATTAACAAGACGAACTTTGTACGTCTAACCAACTGCACTGGTGAAAACCACAGTACCTAGGGACTCCGGGATGCTCCAGCCACCAGGCATAGTTTTCGTGGGTCTGCGACACAGTCTTATGTGGTTAAACTCTTAATTGTGAATTGGGAGGGTTTAGGTCTCAGTTCCCTTTCGGGACCTACATTGATTTATTTTAAAAATAAATAAATAAATAAAATCCATTCCTTCCCCAAGCTTTGTTCCTCCTTTAGCTGATTCACTCCATAGCCTAAATCCTCCTTCTCCAGACAGTCACATCTAACTGTTTTATGCCCAAGTGGGACAGAGTCACCTAAAAGAGATGCCAGAGGCACCTCCCACTTTCCAACTAAAGTACCTGATTGCAGACACCTACTGTCTACCCCACTGGGGTCAATATGGAGCACTATTTCTAATCCACCTCAGGAGAGAGCTGGCTTTCAAGAATAAATGCAACTCTCTGGTGAGGGTAAATGCAAGTTCTGCATCTTGTGGAGGGTGTATTTTCTAAGATCCACACTTATAACAGCATTACCAAAGCTATTCCAAAAGATTAATCCCAATGGCTAGAGGCAGAATACTCTCATTGAGCAATTTTGCTAGAGGAAGCGTTAATAAGAAATGAAGATAAAATTAAGGGAAAGGATGAACACAGCAACCACCTTCAAATTGGTCCAGTTCCCTATATTTTAAAGATGATAAATTGAGTTACTATAAAAACCTCAGCCTTTAACTATTACCCTCCAATTATAATCACTTATCAACACTATAAGAATACCATACTGTTTGCCCTCTTTCTGTTGGCTTCAAAATAGCATTTCTGAAACTAGAAAGGCACAGCTTGATTTTAAAGCTACTTCAAAAATATGAAGATTTTCATTATACATACATAACTACACGAGTGTATAAATGTATTCATGTATATATTTACATACACACACACACAATTTCTTTTCACACGGGCAGAAGCTTTTCGGCTTACTTCAATGGGGCCAGATATCACCAATCCATCTTTTCTCCAGGAAAGGAAAGCAGGAACTTTCTTTGGGACATACTACCACTGATTTTAAACATTTAGCAGTGCTTTCACATTTCGTCCATCCCCCTGGTTAAACAACAGATGAAACACATTACCCATGGATTCACACTGAGAGGGATTGACTGATTGAGACAATCAGATCAAAAAAAAGGACTTGGAACAGACTAATATCACCTTGAAAAACGTGGGGAAAGGTTGCTAAAAAAAACAACCTAAGATTTGATTCAAATTTTGCTGTTGTTATTAGGAATTTCTCCATTGCCTCTGCTGGGCTCTGGCTTATGTCTCAAGACTATAAAAAATGCGAAATGGGAGAAGGAACTCCAGTTTTGCAGAAAGTCTCATATCTCCATCACAAGCCTCCCACAAGCCTTGAGAAGCATGTGTTACTACTACACAGACTACAAAAGAGAGACAGCGAGCACCGAATTTCCAAGTGTCTTCCTCATTCAGGAATAGGAAACCATTCTGAAGCAGATTCCTACTTCGCAAAAAAGTCTTTCTCTTCTCTTTTCAAACTTTTGGGAAGAAACATACTCAATACTCTTCCATAGTCCAGTGGTAGACATCATCAAATATGTTCATACCATTCATGTAGCAGGAGATGTTCTAGACACCCTGTTCACTTACTTGCAGACTGTCCCAAAGGCTATGCACTCATTAAAAAAAAAAAAAACTCTTAAAAAAATTAATTTACTTTAAATCCAGTTCTGCATAATTCCATTTTAGTGCAATCTATATTCACGCAAGCATTTAAATATTCTATTAAAATGGATCCGTCATCAAATAATGTGGAATCCAGCAAAGTAATAGCTAACATCTTAGTGCTAAGCCTCCATCAGAGTCACAACAGTGCCTTGATACCCCCTTCATTTATTTCCAATTCTGGCACCTGTAACCATGGCAACATACACTGAAACCTTTCAAGCAGAACAGAACTGACAATCACAGTAACAGCACAAAATACCTGAGGTGGGGAAAAAAGAGGAGAGGCACAAGCAGGTAGTTGTTGAAATTAAAAGCTAATGACAAGAAAACAGCTGGAAACAAATGCTGGCTCACATGACCGTATTCTCTAGGCAGATGTATTTTTGCAAACCTGGTCTGCTCCATCTTATTAGCTGTGCAGCTATAGAAAGGGAGCTAAAATAAATATTGGTTCAGCAAAGAGTAGAAGTCTGAACTTGAAAAAGTTGCTGCAAATAGAAAGCAACTGTTTATCTGTTGCCTGCAACTCCAGCACTAGCCCACGGAAAAGCGGGTATTTTTTTCCAAACAGTCACAAACGTGCTTCAGAGAAACACCATCCAGCACGAAAGAGAGAGAATTCACCTTTCAAAAGTGATTCTAAAAGAATAATTCCATTAGTCTACATCAAAGAATAGGTTTGAAATGAGCATGAGTTAATAAACCATATATGTGTAAACTGGGATAACTTCCTAGACATTTAAGGCGTCTAATTAGCATTTGAATGCTGTGAAGCAAGAAAGGGAAATTCTGTCTTTAAACTGTAACAATCAAAACTAGAAATGAGATTGACCTGTGCGGGAGAGCCTAGCAGGACGCAGCTGCAAGGTTAGCTTGGAAGGTTTATGGAGCTGGAGCTGAAAAAACACGAAGATCAAGGCCATCCCAAGACCTGCAGGGAAGGCTTGTACTTTTTATCTGTTACCCCGTGAAGCTGAATTTAGAGAACAGAATTAGAAGAACAAGAGACGGACTGACGCCAGCCTCCCCATTGCAGCACCCCAACAAGCCATAAGCCGTGACTGAGGTATCAAAAGCACCAGGGAAGTCAGTGAGCAAGGCTCACTGGAAAAGGGAAAGAAAAATAATACAAGGCAAAAGAAAACAAGATGTTAAACTAGACAGTCAAGGGAAAGAGGCAGCGCATCTAGGGATTTCCCTGCTAAGAAGCTATAACCTCCAAGAAACCAACACGAGCTATTTCACCAAACCTTGCTTTGAGACCGCGTAACTGTTGCCTAAGGGGTTTCATGTGCGCTCAAAAAATTGCGTATTGTATTTCGCCTGCCACAATCCATGCAGTCTCCTTTCAGATACCTTTTTCATCCTTAGACTTCAGAGGGAAACACAAAAATACTGCAGCGGGTGTCAGGCAGGATAAATCCCATGCTTGCGTGGGACAGAGTGACACCAAATGGGACATGCAGAACTGGCTGCAGACTGTTTGACAGCCCGAACCCCGCAAAGGTGTCAATACACACAGGGGAAGTCAGAGATCCCAGGATCAGACACTGCAGCTGGTTCTTCTCCCTTTTCAGTGCCTTGTGCATGAAGAGGAGGACAAAAAGCTGTGGTGGCCTTGGCACGTCACTGCTCCATCCCTCTGGGTGACTGGGGTGGAGAGTCTGTGTTGTCCTCCAGCTCAGGACACTTTCATCCACTTTCAACTGGGTCAGAAGACCAGGAGGAGACTCCTGGAGGAAGGCCACCACTGGAAAACCAAAACTAACCACAGGAGCCTGAGCAGGGCCTCTCACTCCATAGAGTGACTCCATAGGGACCTCACAAAGCACCCTATGCTCCGCCTTGGATTCTGTCTTCCCTTTTCCTTTCTCCAGGAGTGCTTGCGGAGACCCACAGCCCATAATCCTGTGAAACAGCAAATGCACCAGGCACGTCCTGGGTTCACCACGGTGCATGATTGTGCCTCCATGACGAAGCTCATGTTGTCTGTGGGAACTGTATTTCCCACTGATGATGATCCATCATCCAAGGGCTGCAGCAGCAGGTAACATGAAGGGAACTAGGAAAGCTTGCTTTTAGGGCAGGAAGCGGAAGGTTGGTCCATTCCTCTTTTCCCCAGTCTTTTTTTCATTCAAATCTTAATTGTGCAACAAAGACCAATGCAGGATGCAGCGGAATTAGAGGAAGATCTGGACCTGAAATAGAGAACACCAAAAAGGAGAAGAGCTGGGATGAGAGCGAGCATTTATGTTCTGAGAAAAGAGTTCGTCTTTCCTTCCTCTACTTGCTTCTCAGGGGGAAAATGTAACCTTCAAGGCACAGCACAGGAAAAAGCTGTCATTCACTGTCATGTAGGAAGCACCTTATTCTCCTTCCTCTGGGGAATTGCCTCAGCCACCAGATTTTGTAAAAGAGAATATTTTTCCCCTACCATTGTGTCTCATTGACTCCTATTTTCTTCTTTGTCATTCATGAGACACTTCTCCCTGACCTCCAAGAATGTTTTGAGCTTTCCAACCGATTTGTCTAATGCCTTCAGGTTAATACGGGTTCAGCAATGGCAGAGTTTAACAGCAGGTTTGCAAGTAGCAGTCACTCAAAGGTGTGGGAGCAACGGGAAGGGAGAAGAAAAACTAGACAAGTGCAAACCACAGGGCAGAGCCTGCTCCGTCCGGTAACCTCCCTGGACATGATTTGCTCCAGGTGGAGCTCACAATGGACCATTGTGTTCCCCCTGCACAGAGCTGCACGTCCATACACTCCACACACATTCCCCACGCGTCGTTCAAAGCCTCGGCTTCCCAGAGCAGCCCCACATCATCTTGCAGACCTGGCCCTTACCCGTTCCATGAAGCCTGAACCCACAGGCGCCAAGGCCAAAGGAGAACACGGCGATTCTCTCGAAGCTGAACTCCTGCATAACAGGAGTTTAGGGCCACAAAGACAATCAGAGGATTAGAGCAACTCTGCTGTGAAGACAAGCTGAGAGAGTTGGGGGTGTTCAGCCTGGAGAAGAGAAGGCTCCAGGGAGACCTTAGAGCCCCTTCCAGTATCTGAAAGGAGCCTACAGGAAAGTTGGAGAGGGACTTTTTACAAGGTCACGTAGTGATAGGATGAGCAGTAGTGGTTTTAAGCTGAAAAAGGGGAGATTTAGAACAGATATCAGGAAGAAATTTTTCACCATGAGGGTGGTGAGCCCCTGGCTGGGGTTGCCCAGAGAAGCTGTGGCTGCCCCATCCCTGGAGGTGTTCAAGGTCAGGTTGGACGGGGCTTGGAGCAACCTGGTCTAGTGGGAGGTGTCCCTGCCCAGGGCAGGGGGTTGGAACTAGGTGATCTTTAAGATCCCTTCCAACCTAAAACATTCCATGATTCTATAACACATCACTCGGTGACTCCTCCAACTAGTCGAACAACTGGCACTGTTACAGAATTTTTCTCAAAAAATACTTTCCACCTTGAGTTAAGGACTTTAAGTAGTAGAAAAGGTGCTGTGTCCCTTAGGAAGCTATTTCAATGGTTAATTAATCTCACTTTAGAAATGGCTTGCTTTCTTTCTAATTTTCGCTGACTTCTTCAATTTCTAGTTACATGATCTTGTTATACTTTTAACAGACATATAGTAACAGGTTTTCTATCTTTACTAGGGTGCTGACAGACCAAAAATTTTAGCTTCCCAGTTTTTCAAAGAATCTAATTAATGTTCTATTAAAGAAGACTTTTCTATTTCAAAATCTCAATAGATCAGTTTTACAGAAAGATACCCATTTATTCTTGGATTGCTAGGAACTACAGCAGTGAAACCATTTGCATCCAGTGTTGCTATATTTCCGCATTCACTTTCACCTAAAAGAAAAAGTGTGAAAATCTTAAGTGGCTCTGAATTTAAAGATTTTTGTTTGGCTTTACACTTTCAAAGCTAATTCATTATCGTGATTTGGGGTAAAATTGCAGGGTTGATTGCTGTAAAGAGAGTGTTAGTATCCTGGACTTAGGTAGTTCTGACCAAGAAACAATCTGTCAACATTCTAATTATTTATTTATTTAGACATTTACATTCTTCACCATCCTAAACTGGGAGAAGAAGTTTATATAGTCAGAAGAGTACTCACTAACCTAAAATGTTCTGGAACAATGAAAGCAGAATGTTTTATCTCAAGTTTGACTTCTCAGAAAGTATAAATGAGCTTATGTTTCAAAAGAAAAGGTCTTTCAGGGTTGAATCATGAAATTTGTTCACTGCCAGTGTTTCAGATTTTTTTTCCTATTTTGTTTTCAGATTGATTAGATTATTTGAAATCTACTCATTCTTGGGAACATCTTTTAGTTTAGCGAATTGTGGCTTTCTTATAGAAAATATTTTGTCAGCTATTCGACTTGGTATCATAGGACATTCTTCTAGTTTAGAAACTAAAAACACACCAAGGCCGCCTGGCAGAAGTTATCACAAAAGGACCCTAAACTGACAAAAATGCATGCTTGAAACCCCAACTACAACAGGATATCATCAACGAACAAAGTTTTTCCAAGAGTCCCACAAGGACCCACTCCTAGCCCAATCCCTTACCATGTTTTATCAATGGGCTGCAAAGAAACACGGACATGGGGAATGTCAGAAAGGAAATAAAGCAGCCCAGCAGAAGGTAATCTGGATAAAGCAAACTGGATACAGAAAAAAAGAAAGGGGGGGTGGTGGAAAAATGTAAAAAAAAAAGGAAAAAAAGGTAATGTATTGTGATGAGATATGGTCCTACACATAGGGAGAAAGTGCCTAGGAGCAGAGGAGCTTTTCCTGGGAAGCTGTGGGGATGGTGACCCACAGACGCTTGAGCTCAGGAAGAGTAAAAGGAAGAGTTTTTCCAAGGGCTGGGAGTGAGGACTCTGGCAGGGAGCTCCAGCGGAAGGCTGCTGGCGTATCCCCTCCCAGCATGCTGTGGATTTTGCTGGCCTCCCAGCAAGCGGTGACCTGTCCCTCAGCACATCACACACCACCTGCTCTAATTCGAGTTCATTTCAATGCACCACGCGCTGATTCTTGGTGCCAAGAGAAAAAGAACAGTTTGAAACAAGGTATCTCAGACCTAGCCAGAGCAGAGTCCAGGTAATCAATACAGCCCACGTTAAAAGTAATAGTGTAATTGGTTACGATTTGTCATCTGCGGGTGCTGTTAGGGATACCGGAGAGAAAAGGAAAATAGCAATAGTCTCTCCATAAAGGCACAAATGCTGAGTGAGACAATTCTGAAGCGAGAAATTGTATTGTTATTCACTTCAACCAGCTGTTCCTGGCTTCTCAGCCAGGACAGCAGTACCACAGCAGGAATGTATATGGCTATCAGTATTCAGTCCCACCAGCTTGTGAGCCCAAAACCAGGTCCTAAGGCCTGATTCCCTACAACCTACTCTGTGTGGCTGAAGCTAGTATGGTGAGGAAGTGTAATAGTACAAACTCAACTCTCTGATTGTGCTCCCCAGCTGTATCAGACTGCCCTTGAGAAAACAGAAAGCTCTAATAGCACTGTAAACATAAAATCTCATCTGAAAGTACCATTACCTTGTTAAAATGACCAGGATTGTCTTCCTTGGACCAGCAGGCGCTCTGTCGTGTAACTATGAGTCCCAGAAGTTGTTCTCACTTACACATGCTCCCTTGTTCAGCATTATTGTCATAGCTGGGTGCCTCCCACCCAGGCGTCTCTTCCACCCCAACACCACCATCCCCACTCCACCAAACCAGCATGCGGCAATGGAGGAGCACCACATCACTGTTGTTTCTTCTTTGTCACCCTGGAAATCTTCTGTACCAGGATAAAGCAGAAGCAAGCAAACACAACTGTCACCTGGCCTGTTTCTGCTTTAGGATTGGTGTAAAGGGCAGGAGCAGAGCACAGGATTGGGGCTTTTGACACCTTTCTACCAGTGGAAAACGTTTTGGGGGTTGGTTTGTTGTTTTTTTAAAGTTATTATATTTTAAACTCATGGTTTATGACTTCAGAATTAGGGCTGAATCCTATTAGGGAGACAAAAGGCTCCTTGTAGTTCATACACATCTAATAGCATGAGAGATAGAAAGACTATTATATTTGGCACAATATTTAGAGAAATTAATCCTTAAGCGCTAAAGATTTGAGGGATTAACAGACTGAGTGACAGCTGAGCTCATCCAGCCTACATCCCTGGATTGCACAGCAAAACCGTTTGCCTTCAAGTTGAACATGTTCCTCACTTCCACCCGAGTCAGCACAATTCCTGCTTTTATTGCACTCGGGTCCCCGGGGGAGCTCAACAAACTAATAAATCCTCATTTCATGGAGGTTTGCAAAATTGTCGTGTTATGTTCATTTCCAAGATTTGATATGTCCTTTCCTTCCTTTGTAAAGAAAAAGACATATTGCATATATAAAATGTATTACATTTTCAAACCTTCAAAATTTGACCTAAAAGTCATTGAAACTGTCAGTTTTCAATGAGAAACAACGTGAAGCAGTCACCTGTGTAAACATGTCCACAAAGTATCACCCAGACCCTCTCAGGAATTGCTTGGAGAAGACCTGACAAATGGGAGACCTTAACTACTTCGTCATTCTTCACTTGAACTAACTCCACACAGCAGAAATGTGATTATTCCCCTGGACTAAATTGGGGTGGAAAGAAGAGGGGAGACATGCTCCTATCTCCAGCTACTGTAGGGAGGTCCTACAGTGGACAGTTGGGAAAGGGGAAAAAGCGGCTGCCCAGGGACGTGGTGGAGACACCATCCCTGGCGGTAATTAACAGCCGGGCAGACAGGGTGCTGAGGGACATGGGTTAGTGGTGGGTTTGGCAGTGTTAGGTTGATGATTGGACTCAGTCTTAAAGGTCCCTTCCAACCTAGGTGATCCTACGATTCTACTGGAAAGAGGCACTGCCATGAGCACGGCATCACTGGACGGAGGCACCCCAGCTGAGCAGACAAGACCTGAGAGGGAAGGAGAGGAGATTTCATGGTTGCCATGGCAGTGGCAGCATGGGGCCAGGGCAGGAGAACAAGAAATATTCACTGCAAGCTTATTTTTGTAGCTTCGTAAAAAAGCTGTGAAAATAGCGGAAATAAATTTACAATGAATATTTCCAATGTCGCAGTGCTCTGGAGTCAAAGAAACACACGAGTACCAGCACATTAGACAAGGTGCAATTTTGCTCTGAGCTGTGCAACTTTGTAGAAACCAACAAGGTTACAAGGTTATGTCCAAAAGGATCTTACAAATCACGGTGTTAATGTGTTTCTTGCCTTTCAGGGCTTAAGGTACTACAACAGGAGGAGAGCTCCTCCGAGAAACACGGTCACCCAGGAGGCTGGCAGAAATCACACAGTGTTGTGCAAAACAGATCCATTTACTGCCCTCCACGCAAATTCTTGCAGGGAAACTGCATGTAGCAGGATGTATTGCCATCTATCTTCCCAATTATCAGCTTATTTCCACAGCCAGTTTTGGAAGGTAACATCCACTTGCAGTTCCTGGGGTACAGGAAGGGGTTCATGCAAAGTGTCCTACAGCATCATGCGCAGATGGAGAATGATGGATAAGCTCTGCAAGCTGGCTCACACCTGCATTACAGATGGTTTTTCAGGAACAACGGGGAGATGCTTTAAGAGCAACTGGACACGATGACCTGTAACTGTGGACAACTGCGTGTCACCATGAGATGCCACTGCAAAGGGTCTCCTGTGAGGGGAAGATCCAGTCTAACTAGGAAAAAATCCAGAAGGACTGGGGATATTCTTGCAAGCAAAAAAAGTACCTTAGGCTGTGGACGACTGTCTCTCCTAGTAAGCTATTTGCTTATCCATAGAATCATAGAACCACTTGGGTTGGAAGAGACCTTCAAGACCATCGAGTCCAACCATAAACCTACACTGCCAAAACCACCCCTAACCCATGTCCCTTGGCACCACGTCTGCCCGGCTTTTAAATACCTCCAGGGACGGAGATTCCACCTCCTCCCTGGGCAGCCTGTTCCAATGCCTGATAACCCTTTCGGTAAAGAAGTTTTTCCTAATATGCAACCTAAACCTCCCCTGGCACAACTTGAGGCCATTTCCTCTTGTCCTGTCGCTTGTTACTTGGGAGAAGAGACTGACCCCCACCTGGCTATAACCTCCTTTCAGGGAGTTGTAGAGAGAATCTGTGAATCCAGCATTCATAGGACTCACAGCTCTTAATTGCGGATCAGATTAGGATCTTTCTGAATAAACCATGAATTTCAATATCTTCAGGGTAAGAACACACCTGGGAGCTGCGCCCTTGCCAGGCAACACGAGCAGCTACAGCACAGTGGAAGGATGGGGAGGAGAGCACCCAGCATCGCTCCCTTCTGCCCAATGATCTCCACTTCTTTGGGGCATCTGTGCATCACCATTCTACCACGGTGCGATGCGTGGGATTAAATGGAGAACAGGAATGTGCCCTCAGTCTTTGGCAATATAAAATGTTTTCTTTTCCTTCCTTAAAATTGTCCTTTGGCCTTAATTAGCTCACAAGCCTGTTTTTCAAAAGCTGAGATTTCCCCTCTGGATTTCCCCCAGCTTTAGTTCAAATCACACCTGAAGACAGAGCCATCCTTTCATGAACAGCACCATTTCTTTTGCTCATATCACCAGCATGGTTAGGGCCTTATCAAATCTCTTCCCCACTGTAATATTTATTTTCAAGGTAGCTCACTAACCCTTACCTGTTTTTCATTTTGACCTGCAAATAGCAAAATACCATCAACTGGAAAAGATAATTACTCACTTGTGAAAGTAAGTGTTATTTTTTTATTCTATGATACGGGCAATACAAATGTCACTCCAAGTCAGGTTGTATTAAGTAGTTTCATGTCACATGACACAGTGTGAATTGACACACGCTGTGCTGTTGTATGAGGTCTAGGGTTGCTTGTTTGAAGAGACTTTTTTCTTTTCTATTTAGGTGAAGATATTAGGTACTATAGATATTACATGCTCCATACATTAGCTAAAATAGACCTCCAGATAAGGGTATAATTTCTGATATTCAGACCAAAAGAAAACCTGAAAATGACTGCTTACTTCTAACATATCTACTGATAGTCAGCTTATGCCTTACTATTTGTTAAAGAGAATAAAGACAAAGGGAAGTCACTACATCTCTAAGTAAATACAATTAATACAGAAAAATAAAACCCAAAACCCCATGCAGATTCCAAAAGTCAGACTAAATCAGGAATACAGTAACTTTTACTTTATGTTAGTAAATGATAGCACACTCTGAAAAGCCTCTTATGAGTTTCAACATGGTTTCATTTTTCAATGATTTACAGAAAAGTCAAGGAGTTACCAGCAGTAATTCTCAGCCTGCTAGTCCACACACCCGATAAGTATTACCCGATATCCAGTACTACCAGCCTTTTCATCACTCAAGTGTCATTAGAAAATGTTGGGATGGGACAAAAGAGTTCATTCCTTATTCAAATCACACATAAGGGTATTTACAATAAATAACTGAAATCAGAATACCTGTACTGATATTAGGACTTGACTAGAACCCCCTTTCAGTCAAGTCACCTCTACCAACTCAACTAAAATCCCAATTAAACTCAACTAAAATCCCAATGCTCATGAAACCCATGCATACAAACCTTGACAGCATTCACTCATTTAAGATTTTCCAGAACATGGTACTTTCCCTGAATCTGGAAAGCCTCGGTACAGCTCTCTTGTAGGGGAACAGGAAGGCTGTTACAACCAAAGTGAAACAGAGGGGTTCTCCTGGCCACAGTCTTGATTATTTTGGTCTGTAAGCCCGCATCCTCTCCCCATTTTCAGAACTAAATGACAAACTGGATTGCTCAACAGACCCCCCTCTGAACAGGCTGGTTACCCTCAGCAGCTTCGGCTTCAGATGCAGTGAGCCTTGCAGAAGCCTTCTTCTCAAGGTGGCCCACTCCTTCACTTCCATCACGCTCCTCACCATGCCAATAAGCCATGCCACAACAGACACATTTCCCCATCATCCTCATCGACCTCCAAGCACACAGTCTTGTGCTTCAGATTTATTATTACTTTTAATTCCATCCTTAGGCCCTTTCTTACATTTCACCTCAGAGCTTCCTGTTGCTATCCCTAATATTTCAGAAGCCATGATCGCCTTCACCTGCAGTTCCCCTTCATTTCAACGGAAGGAAAACGAAAAGCTCAAAGTAAAACCTAGCTGAAACCTCTCCCTTTCAGCTGGTGTTGCATCAAAGTCATGGATTTCCATATCAAATTCCACAACACGTTCACCTGAAGCCAGGCCCAAGCTGACTTATCAATATTCAGTGACTCCCCAGTGACTCACCGCTTACAATTTGTAATGAACCCCCAAAGCAAAGGAGTCTCACAAAGCCTTATGATTTGATCATGAAAGTTTTGCTGCGTTCAGAGGTTTGAAACCCTTCAGCTGAAGCTAGAATTAAATATCTATATATTTATATATGTAACCAACTTAACTTGAAGGGTCTGTATGCCAGGTAGTAAGGACAGAACAGCATCAAGAGCCTCAAAAAGGCCTTGATCCAGAGGAGGAGATGGTTCCCCCAGCATAGAACTGAGGCAAATAGCTGCAGGTTGTCCTCATCTCTTCTGGCCCAGGGAACCTGGCAGGGGACACACACGTTGGAGACGCAGACCAGAAGCCACAGCTCTGCAAGAAGGCATGGACACTCCACACCAGCTCCGGGAATCAACCCTGATCCCTCTACAATTAGTAACAACACACATGGGATTTCACTGTCACATCCTGCTCCTAGAGCTCTGCCAGCACATCTTGACCTTTTCCCCAAGCCTGATCAAAACTTCCAGAAAACTCAGCTGGAGTGTAAGGCCACTTATAAAATCAAAAGCGGCACTGTGTGAGCCCTCCCCGCCCCGTCCCGCTCCTTAGACAGTCACCACGGAGAGCCTTGGGACGATGCCGCATGGCACACCGAGCTGGCAACCCCACGCCAAGCCCGCAGCCTCCACAGCAACAGCCTGGAAAACCCAGCCTGGCGCAAAAGACTTTTTGAGCATCGTTTTGCACAATTCCCGGTGTACGTTTTGCCCGCGACCTCGGAATGACGTATATTTAAGAAGGAGCGGGGTTGGGGCGTGGCATTTGCAAGCAAAACACAACTCTTACTTTCTCAATATTGGCTGCTTTATTGCAGGCTCTTATAGCTGACAACACAGCCGAGAACTTCATAAAGAAAGTCTCATGATAGCTGTTATTTATTATGCAAATACCGTCTGCCATGGCAACATTGCATGCACTAGTTTGCTTTATTTGCTGTGGCACATGCATATTCAAATTAAGGCTGCGTACATTGTGCCTACACATTACAAAGATTGTGTTTTCCTTGACACTTACAGGAGAACAAACTGCAATTAATACAGCCTGTTTAAGCAGACAGCACCCAATTAGTTATCATCCATTTTCAGATTGGGACTCTAGACAAAAAAACACGGTGCTGGCTTCTTATTCAAAAGGAAAATACATCCAAACTACAGGTTTTCAAAGACACGTTTAACTCACAATGGCCAGGATACTCACTTGGCCTTTAATGTGAAATGGAGTGTTAATTTTTCTCTGTCACCTCTTAATTGCTTCCTTATTATACTGTTCAAGCAGTTAATTGCTAGACTGAGTGAAAGAGTGTTTTCAAGGGAAAGGAAATGCCACAGCATGAAAGAAAAAAAAAAAAAAATAGAAGCAGTGCACTAGTGTAATTGGGCCTGATACAACGTTAGTTGTGGTATCGCCTTTAACAGTAAGTACAAAAATTGATAGGAAAAGCCAAATTGTTTTCTATTGCAAAACAAGCTAGGAGAGGTGTCAGGAGGTTTTGCGTTCAGCTGCCACGTACTTCGCAGGATCACACTCTCAGCGAGTCAATCTATTCGGCGTGTTTGTACACAGAGCGTTTCCTTCCGCTTCCTCTCTCGCAAGACGGTATCTTACTCATCCGTAGCGCCTGAGCTCTTTCTCAGATTCAAGTCTCTCCTTCGGCTCATGGTTATCTACATAGCTGGGAAGAGCATCCCAGTGCATCTCAAAGCAGGGAACACGAGGGCTGGAAACGGAGCATGCAGCCTCCAGCTCTCCATGGCCGTTGTCCACGACCGCTCTTGGCTGTTGTCCACGACCGCTCTGCTGAGTCCTCCACAGCCTCCCGCACAATCCTGCACAGCCCGTTCAAAGAAACAACTATCAAACTTTTTTTTTTCCTGCCATTCCTGCAGATGCAAGGAATTGAAATGTCTGGCCTCGCATTTCCAAAGGCGAACACACCTGACAGCAGTTGGATTCCCCTGTCCTGCCTTAGCCCAGCAACACCAATACTCCTCAGAAATAAAGGCCAGTCCTTTTGCAAAAGGGACACATGAGTCAATAGGGAAAGACTTTACCGATGTCACAGAGGGAAAACAGACACTCCAGATGCGAAGGCAAGAATTACAGGCATTTATTTAAACAACAACATGTGATTGCCGGCTCTAATGATGATCTTCACATGACGGTGCTAGAATTCATGATTAGTATTATTTCCTGCATCCTCTAATTTTTATTAGAGAATAGTAATCATTAATGGAGGAAGGAAGCAAAAAGAAAGTAGATGCCAATGATACTGTTGCACGGTGGACTTAAATATGCACATTAATTCATAAGAAAAGTGAGTTAAATAAGAATTTTGAATTCATTTCCTAAATGTAGCTTCCCAGTGGACAATAGAAAGGAGACAATCCAGTTACCAAACTTGTGCTTATTAGCATTAAAACGTGCTGATTAACTCATTAGTAAGACTACATTTAACGTCCTCCCTTTTGTTTCCTTCTCTAAACTGTTGGTCTTCCATGTATTTGTTTATTTGCCAGGAGGAAGAAAACTCATTTATTTAGGACTGAGAAGAATGAGTCAACCCCAGCTGAAGAATGGCAAACTTTATAAAATGAAAGGTTTTACTGTTGTATAAGGGTTTTTGAAGTAGTACTGTCATCTGCTGAAGCGGGTGGGTGAAGAAACGTACCTGATAGGGCTGTGATTTCATCAGAAGAAAAATAGGGACAGCAAATTTCAAAGCAAAACTTAGCTTTCCACCAGCCAGGTCTCAGAATTGCAAGGAGAACTCCAAAGAGACATTCCCAATGCAGAATTGAGAACCTGGCTGGTGGAGCTCTACCTATTGTCCCTGCCAAGGGACCAGGCTGCTCACAGTTCTCGTGGCGCATTGCTGCCGTCTGTTTACACACGCTGCAGGCATGAGTCACCCAAATTCTCAGCCACAAACAATCCCACTGAATGTGTGGAACGTGCGATTCGCAGTCTCAGCGCTGAGATGAGGTTTCGGCACAAAGCAAGGAGAAGGTGTGAGCTGCGTGCGTCTTCACCACCTGCAACTACCATATCCAGTGAAGACAAATATGAGTCCCCTCTATAAGGCTGCCGAACCTGCCCATTTGCCTTGTTTGATGAAACTGTCTTGATCTCACTGGGATAGTCAAGGTACCACTTTTAATCAATGGAAAAAATGAAACAAGGCAAAGTCTTACTTTGCAGGACTCAATCAAGCTTCTACCACCATGTTGTAAAAGGTAAGGAGATCCAGAAGAGCCCCAAGCAGAGGTGGCAATAGCTGAGATGCAAGGAAAGGGCTGCAGAAGGAACATATCACTGCGTGCCTGTGACTCAGACGCTTTATCACAGGCAGAATCTCCCGCAGAAACCTCAGCTCATCTTCTGCACATAACCAGCACTGGAGAAAGGACCCGTTCGGTCCTTGTGAGCCAGATACCCATTTATGGTACGAATGGCTTACTGGCTCTCACCAAGGTGAACCATTTGGTAAGAATCACAGCACCAACTCCTATTCCTGGCCATGCAGAGTGACAGAATCATAGAATGTTAGGGGCTGGCAGAGACCTCTGGAGATCATCTAGTCCAACGCCCCTGCCAGGTCAGGTCCACCTACAGTAACAGTCAGGATACTCTCAAATCAGCAATCAGGGAAAACTTTCAAAACTCGGTAGGCCCTTTTAGTGATTATTTCAGTGCTTATTTGGTACTTCATCGGACTAAACCCCCGAGAATTTGCACAACAACAGCATTGGAGCACCCTGAGGTTTTCACTTCTTTTCATACAGGAAATGCTATGTCCCAGACATATCCCAGCACCTCCAGTGTCTGTGCGTTCATATGGTCTTCCCTTCCATCTGACCTATAAGCCTCAAAAACTTTAATTCATTTTCTTCTGTCCCACTACCCTCCTGGAATATAACAATAAAATGCCAAGGTATAGGATAAATTAAATATTCCACCACAGCTGACACAGACCATTTTTCTCCTTTGGCCTTCTTATGTCTTCTTGTTCAAACATAGGAAAAAATTGTTAAAAACAGTTGAAACATATCAAGAAATCTCTCCCTCTCACTGGCGTAATCAACAAGTCTTTAGAATTCTGTCTAAACACACCTAAAGATCCCACTTTGCATAGCAGAGTTTCTGAAACCATTATTTGAAAATATTTGATCTCCATATAATACTTAAGTATATGTATATGTTACCCCCTATGCAGTATCTTATTGTTATTATAGTATAGTAACAATCCCTTTATATATTCCTGCAATTTAAGAGGACATAAATATGTTCTCCGAATAGGTCGTAATTAAATTGAGCAACCTGATGTCTTATTTTCATAGAAATCCATTTTATTAAACTGCCTGTTTCCATTCTTATATTAAGTTCTTTACCTAAATCTCTCTCCTTTTTCTCTTTAACTTCAAATTTGCCTTTGTCTAAGGATACTGACAATGTCCTATGTAGCCTTGAAATCAATTTAGTGAGACAGTCTCTTTGTACAACAATTTTTCAATCTGTGACATTTGCATTTCTATACCTTTTTTTAATTCACAAAGAACAGCATGTCTTATCCGAAGGAAACGGGAAAACTGAGCTCCAGGAATATTAAAATCTTCTACAAATTGGTCAAATGATTTAAAACGTCCATACTTAAACAAATCTTTAATACAAATGAACTCTTTTTGTTGCTAGGTTCTAAAGGCTCCATTTTTAATACAAGTGGAAGGTCCTCATTATAACACAATAGAGTTAAAGGAGACGATTTCTCATTCCAGCCCATGAATTTATGCACTTTCCCCATATTTTACAGACTGGGAAATAGTTGTTAACATAATCTTTTCCTGTCACACCATTTTTATGTATATTTTTATGTCTGTGTTATCTCTCAAGTTCAAGTTCTGTATATTCTACAAACTTGTAAAGGAAATTACCCTTGTCAGGTCCTTATCACTCAGAATTGTCATGTGTTAATCCTACCCTCTTGTTACAATTCTTGAAGACCTGATGCATTTTATTGCAATAGGACTTCCATTTAGCTTCCCTATACCTTCAAATGTGCCACAATCTTTATCAATAAAAGAAATACTCTACATTTCTCTTTATCTGAGCTACGTAAATGAAACAGTAAAACAATAGCCATTCACATCGAAAGAAAACAGTGAAGTATTAGAAAGAGCTATAATTTAAAATAGAAGTTTGTTCTACAGGATTTAGAGCATAAAAGATTTAGATTGCACAAGGTAGAAAGAAACATTCACCTAAACCTTCTGATCTCCCCAAAATAGAACCAGAGTGTTTAGAAACCGCCAAATGACCCAGGACTATAAAGTCTGCTGTATCATGCTGAAAAAGACACATCTCCAGCAATCAGGGCGCTGCAGAGCAGGCAAATTATTTAGGGTAGGTTGATCTCACTGAACATTGGGCCACTAAAACACAGACATCTGAGCTAAGCTATTTGACTTTGCTTTCTCCATAAGTTAATGGAGACAGAGAGCAGATCTCCCACCTAGAGCAGTTGGGATGAATTTCCTTCTCGAAGTAGAGGGCGGGCCACTGAAGGACCCTGGATGACAAGCTCAGATGAAGTGCCAGGCTCTAAGCTGGCTGAGCAAAGCAGAAAACACCTTTGTCCCACAGGTTTGCTTCCATCAACAACTCCACCACTGCCAAACAAATACATGCCAAGCACCTGTTTGGCATATATACCATCCAGCTCTTTGTCAATAAATAAGGTACCTCCTGAGAACAAAGGAACAGCCCTAAACCCTGCACAGTTAGTAACTGTATATCCACAGGGAAATCTCTCAGTTCAGGCTCATGTAACATTCCTGCTCGGGTTGTCTTCTGGACTCAAAGTTGCTAAAGTATCATAACCTCAGTAAAGATGGTGAATTGTAGCTTTAATGCTCTAAAAGTAGAAAAACCATCAGCATTGTTGTGACAGACGGCAAGTGAAAACACTAATAAGGCAACAGTAAAAACTGTCAAAGCATTCACAGGAAAAGCGGTATCTGAAGAAACTATCCTTGGATGGCTTCCTGCCATAATCCTTTCTCCTTCCTACAAATTGAACATCTTTTCAGCAGAGGGACAGATATCCAGAGAGGGTAATCAGTCAACACCAAAGTCAAGGGGCACTGAGGGTGCTTAGCACAACTGAGGTCAGGTCCCAGAGAATCACAGAATCCCAGAATCCCCAGGGTTGGCAAGGACCTCTAGAGATCATCTGGTCCAATTCCCCTGCCAGAGCAGGGCCACCCACAGCAGGTGGCACAGGATGGCATCCAGGTGGGTTGGGAATGTCTCCAGAGTCAGAGACTCCCCCATCTGTCTGGGCAGCCTGTGCCAGGGCTCTGCCACCCTCCAAGGAAAGAAGTTCCTCCTCATGTTCAGATGGAACTTCCTATGGTCAGGTCTGTGCCTGTTCCCTCTTGTCCTGTCACTGGGCACCACTGAAAAGAGACTGGCCCCTTCCTTCCAGCACCCTCTCTTAAAGTGTTGATCAGCATTGATAAGATCCCCCTCAGTCTGCTCTTCTCCAGACTGAAAAAACACAACTCCCTCAGCCTTTCCTCATAAGAAAGATATTCCAGCCCCCAAATCACCTCTCAGCTTCTCCCAGAGGCACCACCAAATACAGGAGATCAAACTAGCACAAAACTAATTCAAAAATCACACAATGCCACATGCAACACCTTTTCCTTTTCTGCTGGGCTTCAAATTTTTCAGCGTTTCCAAGTTGAAATTGTTCTCTAAGTGGACAACTGTGAACCTCTTAAGTAGGAGAACTAAGACTGTGCAATAGCGTGACTCCAGGAGCTGAGACGCCTGGAAATTCCAGGAGGATGCAGTGATACTCCCACGTTCATAGGGCCACTGGAGAGGCTTCAGGTTTTCCCCCTGAATTTAGAGGGGATCAAAATGCTTCCTGTTCTGGGACCATCACCTGTCTCTCAGTGATAATTAATTACAGACCCTGAGCTACATCTACAACACGCCTATATTCAAAATCTCCACAGACAAAAAAAAAAAAACAATCTACCTAAGTCTGCATTTTCTTAGGTACGCCTACTGGTGCCAGATAAAACCCATGACTAATTCTGGAAAATACAGGCGTTTATTTTCTGAGAAATGTGGCATCTCACATCTTTCCCAATTACCCCTTTTTGCTCTAAAAAAATCTGTAGGTATTAGTTACTCAAAGTAAGTGGCTGCTGATGCTCTGTTTCAGACCCAGGTTTCTCTGGCAATACACTCCTGATCAGAGCTTGTGCATGCTGTCAATCGGCAGTAGCAAATGCAACCCAAACCCAGGTTCTCATCTCTTGTTGTAGTAATACAATTCTGGAACAACCACCGTGATTAACACGCTCCAGACTGAAGCAGGAGCCCCAGCAAGCAGTGCTGGTGCAGCCTCAGTACTGGCTGATGCAAGTGGCTTCATAAAGCCACTTCAGTTTGACCGTGAGCAAAGCATCACCAGTATCAACAATAATCATGAGCATCTGGAATCTGAGCTTGAAAACATAAATGCTACATACCCTAAATACCCAATAAGGAAGGCATCTAAATTAACCTCTGAGCCAATCAGACAAAACAAAGATGAACGTAAAACTGTAAGATAATGACAAGTATTATCCTGATATTATGTCACAGAAGTACAAAGCACAGAAACCTTGAGGTTGGAGCAACCTCTGTGGATTCTCCACTCCAACCCACCTCCTCAACGCAAGGCCAGCTAAAGCAGGTTGCCCAGGACCATGTCCAGTCAGGTTTTGAATACCTCCAAGGACAGAGGCCACAACCCCTCTGGGCAACCTGTTCCAGCATTTGTCTATCCTTACACTAACAACTGTTTTTCTTACACTTAAGTGTTTAAGCAGCTGAAATGCTGAACGTAAATACCACTACAGAGCAGGGATACCAGAAGACCCTCCTCTCCATCTCTCCACCTCAAGAAAGCTCAATGTCATCTTTGAGAGGTGTTTATCTAACCTGTTCCCAAAGACTTTCCGTGACAAAAACACCACAACCTTCCCTCTCTGTTCCAGCGTTTCACTTCCACTCCTTCACTTGCCTTGCATTCTGACTTCCAATACCTTGGTAGATTTTACTTCCTTGCTTTAAGTATTTAGTGCAAGCAAACTACACAATTGGGACCACATTCATTCCACTAGTGTTCTGTTAAAGCCAGCGGATTTACTTTAGGATTGAATTTGCTCTGCTTATGTGAGAAATGGGGGATTCAGAAGGAGATAAAAGAAGAATGAAAAGAAAAACTGACCTTGGTGGTCATATTTTCTTTAATCCACTAGGGCCACTCGATGAATGCATACAGCCAGCCCAACAATAGTGCTTGCATTTAAACTCGGGTGGGTGTAAATATAGGTAAGGGCACTAATCAGCCAGGTGGCTACATGTTACCCTGAACACAAGCAATTAAATACAAGGGCAATTTTCTCCCAGAGGTTAGTTATTTCATAGCCAATTACCCAAGCAGCTTCACCCCACTTTGAACTGTGTGTGGAGTAAGAGCCATGTCTGCATCTGGACCTTCAATAGATTCCCTGTAGCTTTAGCCATCAGCCCTATTCATCTTTTTCTAAAGTAGTTACAGCATCCACCTGCCTTTCAGTATTTAACTCCTTCATTTGTAAAGAAGCAAGCAGAACATTTGAACAAAAAGATATTTTTATCTTTATAATAGGCATGGCAATTTTAGCACTATATGTCTATGAAACTCAGCATTCAGCCTTGTGCCGTATCTTCACAAAATCAGTGAATGCACTTTATTAAACGTATACGCTGTCTGCAAAGCTGGCCTTTCGAGTGAGAAATCTGTATTGTTTCGTGTTCAGAATACAGCAGGTCCAAGGAAGATTGACTAAATGCACCGGAGAATACATCCAGCTAACACAGCGATCTATTCATGTAATGCTTTAATAATATAATTACACCTTAAATATTAATAGAATATGCTGAATATCTCAGAGCAGATACACATCACAGGCGCTGTGTGTCTGTATGTGTATAAGCAATACTCACGTTGGATTCCCACAAGACCCGCATTACGTTACGTTACAAACACACGGGCGGAACACACACATCTGCACCTCCGCGCCACCAACCCACGCACAGGCTCAAGGCGGAGGAGGCCATTGCAAGAGCACGAATGCTGTGGCCTCCAGAGGCAGAAATCACCCTGCTGTCCCACCCCCACCCTGCCCTGCCCCATCCCTAGAGCTGAGCTGTACTTGTATCATCAGATACTGCTCTTTTCTCTCCAAAACTTGCATCCCACAGGCCATAAGTGAGCGAAGTACTAGAACTTGAGAGTAACTCTGCTAGAGAGTATGGCCACCAAAATGCGTGTGTAACTGGACCAGGTTCTGCATATGGGTCACCACAGAATCCCTGGGGTTGGCAGGGACCTATGAAGATCATCTGGTCCAACCCCCCAGACAGAGCAGGGGTCACCCAGAGCGGGTTGCACAGGATGGCGTCCAGGCAGGTCTGGAATGTCTCCAGAGTCGGAGACTCCACCACCTCTCTGGGCAGATACACCAACAGAGCCACCCCGTATTGGAGCAGCTCCCTCTGCCAGGTCCCAACACCTCTCTCCCACCAGTGAGGAGAGCACATCACAGCTCAGCTCCCACAGACAACACAGCACCCTGGGACCCACTGGGGACCCCATGTCCCTGGTGTATGGAACACAAAAGCATCTCCCAGCACTAACCAGGTAAGTCCAGAGGGGAAATCAAGGAAGAGTTTAATGTCCTGGTGTTCTGATTTCATAAAGCACTTCTGAACCTCTGGGTCTCATTCTCAAAAACCTTCCCCTACATCACAAAGTAGACAGAATAAAGACTGTAGAGTTAAAACAACACAAAAGTTCATAACTGATGTTATGAATTTCTCTGAGCTTTCTTTTGCATCCTTTCTGAGAAATTTTAACATAAGAGATCTCTCAGATCTTTTAAGGAGGGGAAAAAAAGAAACCCAAAACAAACATAAGTGTGAAAAAAACACCCTAGACAAGTCACGTATTCTCCTTCTGTAAAAGGATTTAAAAATATTGGAAAAAAGGCAGGTTCCCAAGGATTTCCTAGTTCCTAGGTGCCAAGTTCTTAGAAAAGTAAGAACATAAAATCAGAATACAACTAGAATTTTGAACAAAAAAAATTAATTTAAGAAATTGAGCAATGTTTCAGTAGTTGCTTTTCCCTCTGGACAGGTAAATAAACTGAAAAAGGGTTTTTTTTCCCAACAGTCATAGTGTTTCCATGCTGCTGTGTGCAGAGGGAAACCCACCCAGCACTGGTGGAGCCGTTGTCCTGCCGGGTGCCCAGCACGGAGCCGCCTGGCTCTGCCCGTGGGACCATCCCTGTGGCACCACGTCTCTCACCCCACCGGTGGGCTGGGCTCCCCAGGGCACGCCGGGCACCGCTCGGCTGTCCTTGGATCCCCAAGATGCGCGCTTGCGCCAGCAAGAAACGTCCAAGTAAGGGTCCAGAATTTCTTTACCTTCCCCAGAGGGGAAATGTCTAGCCCCAGTAAATAGGCAATAAAAATGCTCCCTCGGGAAGCTAAAAGACTTAGCCCTTTGCCCCCTGGTCTGAGGCAGAGACACCATTTGGCACAAGGCAGCAAGACCAAAAAAACCACAATAAAATCTTCCCAGCTCGCAAGAAGAATCTACCTAAAAATTTTGTAATTTCACTGTTTACGGTCAGGATCATTATAGAAGAGATGGTTATAATGTGGCTCTACTAATTCCCATCCCCCTGCCCTTGTTATTCTCCGTGCATCTCTCTCTAACAAACCTGTCATTTAAGTATTATTTATTTACCAGGCAACCACAGTATTGTTTGAAATGTAATGGAATATTTCCATGAGTTTTATTCACTAGAAAATAACAACATGAAATGAGAATAAGTTTTAAAATCCGTGATGGTAAGTAGGAAAAAATAAAAAGTAATGAAACCCACGCTGACAATTAGTTAGGTATCACTCTGATAATCACGTTCCGTCCACTACAGCTATTATTATTTACATAATAAATTTATTATTTACATAATAAATGATCATGATCTAGTTGAGGCAGAGAATTGTAAAATATATGCAAGCTATACAGTTTACATTTCAAAATTAGCTGCTCCTTGAATGTATCTAAAATGAAAGTTCAAATTCACTTTTAAATTTTAACCCTCCCACATTACAGATTGAAAAAATATGTTGTATCAAACACCCACATAAATTATAAAAGCTCCTTTAAGATGTCAAGTATAGATCCTACTGTGCTTAGAATGTCAGCATAACTCTAAAAATACAGAGTGATGAGGCATGGATACAATTTATAGCGGAAATCAAGCACGCTTTTCAACTTGCACGCACAAAAAAATGTGGTAAATCAAACAATTCTTTCCCTTTTTAAATTCAAGTTGAACTAAAACTGTATTAACTTCACACAAATTGTGCAGCTCAGTGATATCTGATTGCTGTATTTAGAGCCACAGATGTAATATTGTACTGACTTTTTTTTTTTGATCATTTGGCAGTAGTGCTACAAAATCTAGCACTGCAGTTTTGAAGACAAATGCACTGGTCGAATGCAGAGAGTTAACCGTTTGCTTAAAATGGTGTCGGGTAGGAAACTCATCTATTAGTTCAGCTGTGACACCCCTTCTGGAGATCTGAATGTTTCCAGTAAAAGTCCAGCAAATCGTTTTCGGCTGCCCCTGCAAGGAGAAACACCCTGCCAGCTCCCAGGATCGGCACGGAGCCCTGTTCTATTAAAAGGGGCCCATGGCAAACAGAACAATCTCTTTTTATAGATGTTATTGCAGGACCACACCTGCAGTATTTTCCTCTTGATTAATAACTAGTTCCCAGAGCGCTACTTCAAAAAAGGAGCAACAAATATTTATAAAATATTATCATTTATATCGAAAACTTGTATCTCTTGAGGAATAAAAAAAGAATACAACATAACACTCTGAATTAACCTAAACGTAGGCACAGCGTGATTTTTTGTACATGGAGAGAAAATTCTTGGACTTCCCTCAACAAAGGGCAAAACCTTTGCGAGGCGGTTATCTCGCGACCTGCTTCAACCGCAACACCCTCAAATAATGAGGTGAGTTATGGGAGAAATCATCAGTAAATAATATGGTTCCGAGGCACTTAATCCTTACTTTTTATTTACACAACTCCACCATGCAACCGTCAGAGACCTCAGTCTAGCCATTAGCAACCTTCCGAGGTCGTTCCTTTTCAGGCAGCCGCTCTCCAGAGAGGGATGGAGGACAAAACATTTGTCGTTGGAGGTTTTTCTCCTTTTAACTCATTTTGCACCATGGTGAGACCCGTGGGCCATTTCCGAGCGGTGCCGGGCAAGCGGCTGTGGAGAACGGCGGCGTTCTTGGCGTTCCTGGCCCCGTGGGAGCTGCGGGGCTCTGCCCACGAGATGGCAGGCTGCGACGCCGTTTGCATTTTCCAGCCAGCGTTCAACTGGAAATAGTTTCCCCTCTCAAATGACAGCAGCCCCAGGTAGCAGGGGTGACATTTGCTTTACATTATGATACACACTAATTAATCATTAGTGATCCCAGAAGTATGTCGACTAAAAATGCTTTGCTATGGCTCGTCACAGTAGGGGCTTTCAATATTGATACTATTACACACACATATGTTCCACGGCTGGATGTTATATACCGATGGATTTCGTGTTTTAGGCTACAGAGTATCTTTTAAGTGCTGCTAATTACTGTTTGATCAAAATCCTTATAGTGGGTAACGAACTTAGTATCTTATACTTTATGCGATAAACTCTTGAGGCTAAGTCACAAAACGGTTGCTTGACTGGGTGATGAAGTAGGACTTTTACAAACTAAAGCTGCTGCAAAACCGACTGGAACTTTTTTTTCCCCCTGGGCTTTTTGGACTGCTTGACATTTTTCCACCTATGTGGCAGTCTGGGGTCACCCCCTTTCAGCCCACTAGTGACCACGGCCACAGCTGAGCAGCGCCTCCACAAAGACAACCGGAGACCCAAGAGCACTGTAAAAGATGGTGCCTAAGCGTGGTTCAAATATGACCACAGCTTCACACCACTTCGGTGAAGACACCGAGGTGTTTTGATTCACCTCTACTCCCAAGTACATTGGCACATCAGGGATGGAAAATAGGAGGTGATGAAGAGTATAGGGAGGTTCACATCGATAAAGCTGAGCAGGAGCTGGTCCAAAAGCACCAGAGGTTCTCAGTCAAGTCTCGTGTGCCTTCAACCCCAGAGAAAAGCACCCAGGACAGTCAGTAAGGAAGAGAAGAGATTTGAACCTTGGTTTCACACCAAGTATAAGATGGGCTTTTTTAGAAAGGGAAGCACAAACCTGCCTGGGAACTCTTTTCGGTGGCTGCAAAGCTATCTCATTCTTTCACCTCATCATTGCTACACGCAAACAACCCAAATCCCAACGTCCCTTACAGACCCTACCACAGCAGTCCTGCTCTCGGTAGGGTCACCTTCAGCAATCCTAAGGAGACAGCCACTCTCCCCACTCCACAGTTAAGGACAGAGGGTCCTACCTTGGCTATCATGGTTCCAGAGTCTTTCAGCAGATCCTTTCGAATGGTAAAGTATGTTCAGGTGCAGATCAACTAGGGGAATCACAGATGGTTAAAATAGTCTGTAATCCAAAAAAAAAATTAATAAAAAAAAAAATCTGGGTGCTAAAACATTTTGTAAGGAAAAACCATAATCACAATAGCTTTAGAAACACTATAGTTGATGGAGGGGCTGGTTCAAGGCGGTCCAAAGGTGACTGAGCTCTGAAATTACACTTAGAGAAGCCCCCACAGTGCAAAATCAGGGCCTGAATGGACATGAGGTTTTTACCCACCACCCTTGTTCAGGCTCCCACGTGCCTAACACTCAGGTTTTCGACTGCGCGTTCTTTATTTGAATATTGCAATATACAACGAGAAAGAAATCCAACAAAAAAGCTCTTGTTTTAAAGAAAGCCAACCAAAACCCACACACAAGGTAGACTGACACCATTACAAGCTCCTCTGAGGGTCACCTACATTGGATGAAAGCTAAACTGTCTAGAAAAATATTTTCTAAACATAAAAAAAGAAAGCCTTTGAATCTGCTGGTCTTGCAAGACAAATGTTGAAAGGTGAAGAGCACAGGCTTTTGCAAAGGTTATGAAGTGAATATCGATGATGCTTCTCCTCAGGGAAGTAAAGCTGAAGCAAACAATAAACATTTGTTTAGGGATTTTTCTCTACCACTACACATCACCTGTGTGTCAGAGGGACACATACCAGGCCAGATGTCAGTCGCTGCCACCTCCATGAACACTCTGTTGGGCCCAGGAGCTATGTCCACACTTGTCGTCTTCACTTCTGGTAAAAGCTCTGGCTCATATCCTGGAACTCCTGTTTCTAATGTGAACAATTCATTGGCACGAGCCAAGACTAGGTCAGCATTTAACAGCTAAAGAACTGGTAAAACCATTGTTGATCTAATGGGCCAGGAAATAAGTCCTGTTCAAGTAATGGAACTCTATTAAAACCACACAAAACTGAAAGAATAAAGGGGAGGAGAGAGGGAGAGGCAGAAAAAGAGAAAGGAGAAACTCCCAGTTCCATATGATTTCAGGACTCGGGGTTTTAACAAAAATACCAAATATCACTAAATATTGATACAGCTGTGACAATTCAGATTTACAATTTGACTACTTGCACTTTGATTCCCACTAATGCAGAGTTCAAGGATTACCTACAGTAAGCCAAAATTATAAAAAAATGCGACTTACAAGTTCAGTCCCTGGATTCCCAATGAAGCCTTTCATGTGGGCAGGTGATTTCTGAAAGGGCAAGGACACCATCACCTTCAGCATCTGCAGAAATCTTGGTCTTGCATTTTGATGTTCCAAGGCATCAGAATTTTCCAGCTCTGCAGCTACCAGCTCCCACCCACGGCTTATTGCCACGCAGAATTTCCTACAAATAGAGCAAGGAGGGAAGTTGCCTCTTTCCCCATATGGCCACTGCCAAGGCTCGCAGTGTCCACAAAGCTCTGCAGCGCTCAGACACATCTGTGTTCAGCCACTTTACAGCTGCTTGTAATGTTTCTTCATAAGCAGCAACCCTCAAGAAAGTTTTCTAATTCAATGATAAATTCATTCAGATGTTGTCATATTTACTGTGCCATTCCAAACACAAGTTTGGATTTTTAAACTTGGTCAGTAGAAAGCGAAAAGAAAGCAGGAGCCAAGGAAGAGCACTTTTACTGTTATCTCAAGTGATTTTTAAGCCTATGTTGCTATATCTTAAAACTTTTAGGCTTAAACCTCATTCTATCTTCTCCCTCTCTCATGCCAACCATAACACTTATTTAAAATTCCCTCTTTTCCTGACATATTACATGTCTGAAAGCCCCGAATGCAGTTTAAACTCCAGCATCTTTTCAGCAACCCCCTGATTTATGAGCTTATGGTTTCTACATTCTAGACGCTTTACACTGAAGCTTGAAAATGTAGCAAGAAAATAAAAAAAAATAAATAAAAAAGAGAGCTGACTTTGAGCAGCGGGATAGTATCCCTCAAGACGTGCAGATTTTGTTCCCTTCTTACTTGTGAAACAGATGGCGTTTTATGCTTAACACAATCAGTACCATTCTCTATCTGTTGCCTTCTAACCTTCCCCACCTGTGTGAAACCCAGCCAGAGCTTAATGAACATACTTGGAGCTGTCTGGACTGAATTAGTCCCAGTAGGAGTTACCCTTCAGGTACTCCACGGTCTCTCATGCCCGTGTAACTGCAAAGGAATACAAGAAACCTTTACACTGTGGCTAATTAAATAAAGGCTTGCCCCTGCTAAATGCATTTTTTCCCTTCCAAAAGCAGGTAACGTCTAGCATGTTGAACTATTTTGGAAGTATTTGCCGCTATCTTGAACATTCTGGAACACAAGCGGCATGAAAATGGAGTCAGAATGTGATTTTAAGCCACATTCATCTTCCGCTTTTAGAGTTTTTCACTTCCATATACCAAATTCCAACAATAATTGCCTTGCAAATGTAAGGTGTTAGCAAAATAAGTCTTTTCAAAATTCACATACCAGACTAAACATTTTGTTCCTAAAATCCAGCCCTTCAATTTGCATTTTCCCCACTTGAAATACTGCAAAAATTATCTTTTTGGCAGCCGATTCCTTAAAGTGAAGATGAAATTACAACCTGGTTATTTTGACCACATTCCACGTCCCAGAAGGCAAATATTAAAAATGTCTCAAAGACATGCTAAAGTAATTTCCTTTGTGCTAATTATCAATTGTAGAAAATTGTTGTAGGGAAGTAGTTCAGCAGCCTGACATTGCTTCCGAAGTACCTACGGTGAGATCTTTGAGTCAGCTTATATCCTGCAATTTTTGCTGCTGGCTTTCATTCCTCCGTCTGATGTTTGAGGCAACTCAGTCTAGTTTCCAACCTGAAGAAGCACAAAACTTCCATTAAATTAATCGCACCATGAATAAGAAGGGGCAAAATGAGTTTGCAAAGCTAGTTTTGACCAAGGATGGGATCTCATTGAATTGCAATCAAGTGGATGGCCAACCTCTCTCAGGAATGTTCGCTAAAATAGCAGGTTATCGAAGTTCTCTATTTTCAATTTCCTCATGCCGAGGTTTAGCTGTGGATCCCTTCTATGGTGCTCAGGTTCACACAGTTAAGCCAGACTCACATTTTCTTAACACATCAAGGAGAATTCCAGGAAACTGAGCCAGCCACTATGATGAGCATCCATAGGAGGATCCAGAGAGTTAAAATTAAGTGTTTATCATAGAAAAACAGAAGATTCTTTCTCCTACTACTTCACCATGAAACACAATCAAGAAGGTTTGCAAAACTTTCGCTCAAAAGGATCCATGACAACTTCTTCCCTTGAAGAAAAAGAAAACAAACTTATGTCCATGACAGAGGCCAAGGTGCCTTTGCTCTTGGTACAGAGAAAGTTGTAAAAACTGTATTACAAAAATCCAAAACAACTTTCTTGTTCAGAATAGAAGAGAATGACACGGACAGATACTGAGAGGCAAGATAAACAGGTTGTCAACAACGAGTACTCTGGATTTGCCTCTTCTCTTGGGTACCCCTCTGCACTCCCAGTGTTTGGTTCCCAACACAATGCAATGGCTGGGAACCAGTAGGGTAAGCAACAGCTGTCAGAGCTAGTCTGGGAAGAGCAAACCAACAGACAGACAGGAGCAATGAAATGGATGGGAAGACAAGCGCCATCAAGCTGATTTCTATAGGAAAGATCAATCTCCTAACAAGGAAGGAGAGAGACAAATTACAGGTCTGATCCAAAACCCCAAGGACATCAAACACCACCAACAACAGGGCCTTTCCTTCAGGAGACAGCAACCAATCTTTAGAGATTCAGTCCTGGGCTTCCACTCCTTAAAGCAGCAATGGTCCTTGCTGCCATCTTGGTTTTGCGGTGTGAACATATGCCTGGATGCCATAAGTAGATTCTGGGATACAAGCCTGTTTCTCCGCCAGACTACTGTGTGGATGCCCTCTGTTAATTCCTGTCTTAATCAGGTTGGACCCTGTCTACACTCATGGGCCCAGGGTCCCTTGCAAGTGCTCTAGATTGACCCTTCTCGCCCAGAAGCAGCTGTTTGCTAAAATGATTGTACAAAGATGTCTGAGAGTTATTTGTATAACAAGTGGGAAGATGACACCTCAACAGGCTTCTCAAAAGTCCTCCTAGGACCAGCTAGAGTAAAGGAACATGAGGATCTTTAAGGGCGTGTGAAGGCGACAAACTGCAGAAAGAGAATTTCCCCATATTGCGTACTGGGCAACTTTTGGGGTAGGAAAAAGCTAAATAGGATCAGAACTTTGTTATAGGAAAACTGACAAGGTGCAAGGGCGTTATTTCAACTAGAAAACAGGGGGAAACTAAGCATACAGGACAGAGACAGGCTGTCAGTTGTGTGTAGATAACAAGATATCTGGTTGTAAAGGAGTGGGCAAAAATTACAGCTGAGCCCTGCAATAGGCAGGCAGCCCTCCTGGGGGGACGTTCCAGCAAGGCAACTCAGCATCACAAAAGGTGGTCAATAAAACAGCGTGCAGTGGTCAAACAAATGCCAACAATTGCTTTTCTTTACACTGCCATTTAGCCGAACTCCAGGAGGGATTGGACATCCCAAATAAGAACACAGGGGGCACTTTGCTGGGGCCACAGGGGGAAGAGTAACTAAAATAGAAAAGCTTGGTCAAGAGTCTAGGGACTTCAATAATACAGGCTGGTGAGACAGTGTGGAAGGACAAAAACGGATGAGCCACTTACCAGCCTTTCAAGCACTTTGTCACCAATACCTGGAGTCACATGCTTGGAGATTTTTCTGACGTTTCTATGCTGTGCAGGCTAAATATGAAGGAGCCGCTGCTTTGGGGGCTCTGCCCATCTCTGATTCTGTCACAGGGACTCACGGAGGAGAAGGCAGCAGGACTGACTGCGTAGGACCTGAAGTGAGGAGTTAGTCATGGAAGTCTCACATTCACACTGTGTGTGACAGGGCAGGCATTCCCATGATATCAGACCTCATCCTTAGAGTCGTGAGAAGGGCTTTAAACTCCAAAAAAGCCTCAGAACTAATGGAGATGTCCTATCTCCAGGAGAGAAGAGACCCATGGGAAGGATCTGCACCAGTCCTACAGGTATCATTAGGATACAAAACTGGGGAAGACAGTCTTCTCTATAGTCATTCTACCTACTTATTCTAGTCCTTGGTCTTCTCTACCAAACCAAACTCCCAAACTCTCTACCTGCAGTATCAGCTGTCCTACCACAAGCCTGGCCACAGCAAGGTAGTGTAGTTTGAGAGAAGTGCGCTGGACATGGGCAACATTCATGGGGTTGCAGTGCTTTTCATAGAAATGTCCCATTTGGATTATAAACCGAGATAAATGTTGAAAGTTACCTTTCTTGCTTAAAAAACCCCAACAAGGTACTCCTCTAGCAGTGAAAATGACACGCAGAAGAGAGTTGAAGAACTAAGTATAGCTGAATCACTAAGTACAAAGGGGCATAGTGTAATTAAGTTCAGTGTCCTTGTGGGAGGGAATGCAACAAAACCTAGCACTGTGACATTAAGCTTTAGAAAGGGGATTTAAAAAAAAAAAAATGAGGAAGCTAGTCAAAAAGGCCCTGAAGTCAGAAGTAAGGAAATTAAAATCCTTCAACTCAGCATGAAGGCTACTTAAGCAACCATAATAGAGTCCCAGAAGGAATGCATAGCTTTTCAAAGAAACGCAGAAGGCAAGAAAAATAAAATTAGCATGGGAAAACAGCAAGGTTCAAGGGGTTATTTAAGCGAAACAGGTAGCATTCAAAAATAAGTGAAAACCTACCTTAAGGGAAGGCAACGGGAAGGAACACAACCCATGGAAGTTTCTCCCCATCACGCAGAAGCATTTCAAAAGTTGTGACAGAGAAATGAACTAGGCTGAGAGGGTGGTTAGGGAGAAAATAGCTAAGGAAAGAAAAAATGAGTAACTGGAAAAATGGATACCCAGAAGATTTCAAGGGGTAATAACAGTGAATAAGTTGATTGCAGAGAAAATAAGTTATTTCTCATCAGCATGGAGGACACTGCGGGGATACAAGTTGCCTGAGGTGAGGGAGTCCAGAAGAAATAGAAGGGATAAAAATCAAGGAGTGGAAAAAAAAAAAAAAAATTAAAAACCAAGAGATCCCTGGAGCCAGCTGCAATAGGCAACTGGTCCCGAGAACGGTGTAGCAGGGCGCTGATCACAAATTATGATTTTACAGTGAGCCCATATGGAAAGTAACAGAATGGCCGCACTAGGACGTTCTTCCCTGTCTCTTACATGCTGCACCAAAAGCCTCTGGATGTCTTACGCAGCCCAGAGTGACCTCTGAAAATATGAGGAGACCTGAAGTCCCTGGGAATGCCTCATGACCCTTCCAGACCATGAACAGCATGACGCATCACTTCTAAATGAGTCAGGTGAAGCAGAGCCTTCCTCGCTTTAATTTAGTTGGGCTCCAGCAAAGCACCCTGTCCCCAGCTGCATCCAACCTGCAGCACAGAACACACTCGTTTGAGCTTTAGTCATTTGTGTGGTCTTTTAAGTAATTATCCATTGCATTATTCAACAAGAGAGCACAGTATTTACTGGATTACTGGGCCTGTACTCCCTTAAAGACACAGCTTACTGGTTTGGGAGCCAGCTGCACTGTTGCAAAGCAACGAGCAAACATTTCTCTTTTCTTCTCCATTTTTGAGCTACACAAGAAGGTCCTTTAAAAAAAAAAAAACCAAAACAAAACCCCACCACAAACAAACAAAACAAACCCCACCAACCCCTAGGAATGGTGATATTGCAGTAAAAACCCAGTCAGTTCTAGTTAGCTGTGTTTTATGCAATATATTTGCTGACCCAGTCACAAAATTGGAGGTGGTCGTGGCTCATTGGAGTGCCTTATACAGCCTCCAGCTGAAAATAGGCAAATTATCTTTCCATGGGCAAAACAAGGGCCATTTTAGAGTGTGTATATGTGTGCACCACATATTGATTTCTGCACACACTAGAAGACTGACTCACAGTGTGTCCAGCTGTAGCATAGGGCTAATTTCTGTGGTGATTTCTCCTTTTCAGAAATCACATGCCGTCAAAGAAACAAAAAAGAAGGGACGAGAATACATAGTGGTCACTGGCTGAGAGGACCCCACGGTGCCTGCAGGCTGGGAAGATGATGGCAGCATTTCGAGTCCTGTAAAAGCCAGCACACCATCCTCCAGCTAAAGATGCAGGAGAATCATCGTGGTTGGGTGGGATAATCCAGAAGCGTCCAGAGGCGTCAAGGTAAGACACAGAAGGAAACAGGCATATATGGAAAGAGGAAAAGAGCTGCAAAACAGCCCTCTCCAGAGTTTTGCAATTGGATGCTATGCAGCTGGAGAACCTTCCATTTGAGCCAACTGTGAATTGGAACACAGTCAGTCAGTTGGGATGGGGGATAATTATACAAGGGGTTGCACGGTTTTGCTACAAGAAGGCTAAGCAGTTGCTACATTTCATGCCCCAAATGGCTGCCTTCCATGAAAACTATTCCTGTCCTTGTACACGCATGTGGACACAAAGCCAGGGAACCACGCTGCACACTAATGGACAATGACAACACGCCTTAACACAAACACACAGAAACCAATTTGTGTTGAGGTCAGCAAACCTGACTGCCTGGTAATCCTCTACAGACAGCTACAGGTGACCTCTCCAGCTCCAGTTAGAAGAGATCAACAATCTGGCTCTGAGTCCATAAGCAAATGAATTTAATAAGGACTTACACGAAGAAAATCTGGAGTTCTGTCTGTGTCTCTAGAACAAGCTGTCTTTTACAAATACTCCTGGTTATCGCTGCAGCCAATACTGAGCACAAAACCAGTTGCACCAGCTCAGATAAAAGGTCCTTCCAGCCCAGTTACTTGACCTCCAGGAGTGGTCAACCACAGACGTGCCACACGAGAGTAAGTGCACAGGGCAAGCACACAGTGGTATTTACGCAGGACACTCCTCCAAGGCTGTTCTTGGGGAATTCCAGTGGTAGAGGCCAGGTCTTTTATTTAAAAACCTCTGGGAGGGTTTTCCTCCCACCTTTTCATAAGAGAACAGGTATTCTTCAGTCCCTTTTACTGCCTAGAGTTTCAGCAATCAGCAGCGTAGCTACTAAAACAAATCCCCGATGTGGATACTGCCAAATATGACCAGAACCAAACCTCAGACTCTGATCTGGTCTGGTTAAAGTTAATACCTCGGTGTCCTGTGCTTCTGTTAGCACGATGTCTGCTCTGCTGATTGTAGGCTAAACTGTCTTCATGGTTACACCATGTAAATCAGGATTCCAGCAGAACTAAAGGAAACTACACTGGAGTTATATCACTGTTGTAGAGCAAAATTTAGTTCAACATTACATTAATCTTTTTATCAATCACACAGCTCACACATCACCTAATAAGCTCACTCTGGCTACGCTTACCCGGAGTCAGGAGTAGGGGGAGGTTATTGCAAAATATCACCGAAACTCTTATTTGTCCAGCACTAGGTTGGCTGACTTCCACGAGGAATGCGTTTAGTTAATTGAAAAGGTTTTGGTTAAAGTTTGCCAGCAAGAGATCATAGAGTTCTAGACAACACATACTGTGAGTATGAACTCCATTCAACCTTTGGAATACCTCTGTGAAGGCAGGAAATTGAAATATTGTGCTATATTGGCAACTAAATGGTCATTTATCATCCATGCTAAGTTTGGAGCACAGTGAAATGATTTTTAAACTCTCAGAGGACCCTTATTAACAATTACAAGGTGTGTCCGTGTAGATATAGATTATATATTGAAATACAGTTTCAAGAAGAATGTAAGATAATCAACAGCTGTATCTGCCCCCCTATTTGCCTAAGATCAAATTTGGGCTATGCTCAGAGGCACAAGCACTATATTAAAACACAATAGAGTTAAGACACCTACTGACAAAAGCAAGGAAATTCACAGTTAAGGGGGAAAACTCACCATATGTTCTGCAGTACCTAGGAACAACAGGGAGCATTCAGCTCATCATTAAAGAGGCACCCAGTTGTGCCTAGGTATTGCAGAACATATGGAACACTTCCCTGCTCATGTCTGAATTTCCTTGTTATTGTCAGCTTATGGATCCAGCTTGACTTTTTACTTTTTTTTTTTTTTTTTTAAATATAGAGTTCGGGGGATTCTTTAAGTAGTTGTTTAGTTTGTAAAAAATACCATTTTATTTTTATAATTATCAGCCCCACGGACAGACATAAATTATTGCAAGCCTGGTTTTAAGAAGAGTTCAGGATCACTGAAAACCACAACTTGTAAAAATAAAGTAGTGAGTTGCTCAGAGAGTTTCNTTTCCTTTTTTTTTTCAGCTTATGGACCCCCCTTTCCTTTTTTTTTTTTTTTTTTTTTTTTTAAAATATAGTGTTCGGGGGATTCTTTAAGTAGTTGTTTAGTTTGTAAAAAATACCATTTTATTTTTATAATTATCAGCCCCACGGACAGACATAAATTATTGCAAGCCTGGTTTTAAGAAGAGTTCAGGATCACTGAAAACCACAACTTGTAAAAATAAAGTAGTGAGTTGCTCAGAGAGTTTCCAAGCAGACACCTATGGAAGGTTACAGCCAGCAAGACTGATTTGATTTACTGTAACGGAAAAGCAGCTCTTTCATTTTATACTCCAGTCTTTCCCTTTAAACCACCTCAAAGTTTTAACCGCTTAAGACAGTATAATCAATCCATTGGACTGCAAATATCTGTATTTTAACTACTAGACAGTTAGGAGTCCCCAGTCAGAATTTCAGCGCACTGTGCTTAGTACTGTACAACTATTTAGGAGATCCAAAATACTTACAGTCTAAGGAGCTAAAAGAGAGAAGGTAAGTTGATGGAATAAGATGGATAAGAGAAGATGGTTCTTGTCCCCATTTTAGAGCTAAGGTTTCCCCTCAAGCAAGAATAATCTGGCACTACGATGAACTGAACTCTGTAAAAACTTACAGCAAGCATTCAGCATCCTGCTCCTTTCTAATACAAAATATAGTAGTCTAATATAGAAGAATATAAATTCTAATATAGAAGTGCTTTTTAAATAAAGGCATTTCTGCCTTTATTTAAAGTAACAGTGCAGTTAAAGCAAAAACTACCGTACGTGGAGATGGCAACGCAATGGGCAGGGCTGTATCCCACTGGACACCATTCTCTAGGGCGAGCAGTGCTGGGAACGCGCCGTTGCTGCAGACCTGGCAGGGTGATGGGCTCCTTTTAATGTTAGCACGAGAGGGCAGCATTGCTCATGGCACCCATCTATTTGCATACGGTAGCTGCATCTTGCAGGGGGACGTGGCACCCCAATGTCCCTTATCCCCAAGGGAGGTCCCCATGGAGACTCAGCAGAAACATTTTGTTCAGAACTTGCATGGAAATTAACTTTGCCTCAAGTTGGGGTTTTTTTGGGGTTTTTTTTTGGGGGGGGGAGGATTATGTGAAAAAATTAATAAAATGTCAAATTATATAAAATGTCACTTCTTTTATGAAAAAATATAGAAATAGTTTCTTTGAAACCACTCATATCTTGTAAAAATGCACCTGGAATTTGGTTCTCTCATTCAAAATACACAGAGGAGGAGAACAGGGAAGTGGTGGGGTTTGTACACACATACGGGGTCCTGTCTGATCTGAACTACAGTATGATCCAATATATGTACTGGATAACCATAGGTCTCGTTTCCCTAGGTGTCCTGGTTTCAGCTGGGATAGTTAATATTTTTTTTCTAGTGGTTGCTTCATTTCAGGTTTTGTATGAAAGGAATGTCAATAATGCATACTGGTTTTGTTGTCACCTGGTGATGTTTATATTTTTCAGGGACTTTTTTTTCAGCCTCCCATAGATGCTGCTAAGGAGCATAGATAGAACGATGGAATGGCCAGTGGACTATTCCATACCACAGATGTCATGCTCAGTGTATAAACGGGGTTAGCCAGGGGGAGGCGGATACTCGCAATCACTGCTCCAGATGATTCAACAACTTACAGGATGGTGAGAGTGATTGTCTTCTATCCTTTTTTACTATTATTATTATTGTCGTTATTTTTCCTTTTCTGTTATTTTTCTACTGAACTGCATTTACCTCAACCCATGAGGGTTTTTTTCCTCCTTTCTCTTTCCCCTCCTTTTCTCCCTCTTTGCCCTTCTGGGAGAAGCGGAGAACTGTGCGAGTGGCTGCGTGGTCCCAGCTGCCACCTGGGGTTAAACCATACCACCAGGAAACAAGCTGAAAATGCAAGTTGATCTTCATGTTTTGCCTCCTAAACCTCTCTCTTCCTGTCAGCAAATCAGACTGTTCTTTCGGTAAAATGAAAATAATCAAAGTAGAACTTTGATGTTTCAGAGATTTCCAGTTTTCTGTTTTGCCCCACTTTGTTCAGAAAGCAACAAAGCCTTTACAGAGCTGGCCACCTATTCCCTTGGCTTTATGGGGTGCTGAGCCCATCACTTGTTACTGCTACAGTTTTTACAATTTAGGACCAAACAGTGACTTGAAAAAATCCTGCACAGCCAAAGACAAATCTGCACAGGTCCTTTGGGCTCCTCGCACGCGTTGCTTGCCAGCTTGGATGCCTCTGTTTCTCTCCTGGAACCAGTTACACCCTTCGATGTTTAGGTAAGGAGGATGAGGAGTGGATCTGCCCTTCATTGCCTTTCCCTGACTGCATCTGGGGAAACCCAGAGAAGTCCCTTTCGGAAGCAGCCCTGGGGATGTTTGCTGCCCTCAGCGAGTAACTGTGACCCATGCTCAGTCCTTACCCAGCCACACTGAGCAATTCTTGACTTCACCCCCTGCGGTTTGGCCAGAAGTCACAGGGAATAAGCAATAAGCAAGGAAGAGAAGTTTCTTTTGTCTGATGGGTCATTCACTGGGGCACAAATGCAGCCTCCTGGCTGAAACAGTGTCATCATCCAGAAGAATGCAATGGAAAAAGACCCTGTCACCATTGGAAAACCACCCAGCCTCTTCCTCATTAGCAAAAGGAGGGAAGGAGGTTGCAAGGCATAGGTTTGAGCCAACCTGGATAACTACGTCTGAGCCAAACTCAACCAACTTCCCTGGGCCAAAGTAAACCTATGAGGGCTGTACTTTCAACTCAATCCATGCATAAAATGAAGATAAGTTCTAATTCAAAACAGTGAAACAAATCCTAGTGTTCCAACATATTTAGGTTCCTCCTTCAGTCCTTAGAGCACCTTCCTTCCCCTCTGACAAAACATTAAAATGCTCTTACGACCTGACTACAAAAGCTAATTCCTATTTGTAAAAATAGTTTTAACCAGGATAATAGGTCAACAGGAAAACTACATACCAACACCAGTGAATTACCTGATGGTGCTGACATTGACAGGACTGTAAGTACCCCTGGCAAGCTGAACCATTTCACACATTTGCATAAAAGTTGGGATGGAAGACTTGTAAGGAGAGCACTTACCACGAGCAGACAAAGGAAAGCGCAGATGACAGTGTTGTTACACTTAATTTTCTGTTCCAGCCTGCTCAGTTCTCCTGGGAAGCAATGCCTTTCCCTTTATTAAAGTCCTTGAGAGACTGGATACTCTACAATTCAGATTTTAATAGTCTGCATTGATGTTGACTACTCAGTTATTAAGTTGTCTTCCAGAAGTTCATCCGAACCCTCCATCTGAAGAGGCTGTGGAGCAAACACATCAGCGGTCTCCTTCAGATGCCCTCTGTCGCCTTGAGAACTGGCAGCAGTATCTCTAGGGAAACCACTGCCATCGCTCCAGCCCACAGCCACAGGAGAGAAAGGCTGAGCTGCAGCTGGGGAAGCAGAACCTTCTGCACCCTCTCTTCTGCTGAAGGCTCATCTGGAGCTCAAGGAACAGCTGCACCAACCTCCCTTCCTCAGCTCTTTAAACTGATGTGAATTCGAGACTCGATTGACACAGCAGAGAACATCACCAACAACAACGTTCCTCACCTTCTACATGCTGAACACTCATAGCCAGAAGGAGCCTTTAAGGAGCAAAGGGGACTGGCAGGATCCCTCACATGAGCTGTTCCGAAACTTTTATCCCCTGTATAGAAAATAACAAAAAGGCGCTAATGACTCAAAACCTTGGAGGTGTCTTTCCAAACAGTAGCATTTCTGCACCTATTTAAAATGCCAAGAAACCCTTCTTGAACACCTGCAACGCACATCTCAGTGCAGATCCAAGAGTGACAGGCTGTCTCTGCACACAAACCAGCATTAGACTAGCTCCGTGTTAGATACCCATCTCTCTGCTAATGAAAGAGCAATTGTTTGGAGACTGGACTTCAAACTCTGCAACTTCACATGGCTGGCACGGAACAATTCCACCGTGGCTTAAAATGCCGGGGTCGCTCTGCTCTAGAGGAGTCTCCGAGGCTGGGGATGGAACAAAGGTGTGCCTTTTGTGCCAGATGTCTCCTGCCACTCTGCCAGCCCGCATGGGACAGGAGGTGGGATGCTGCACTCTCTTCTGCGGGGCAGGGGAATGAGGACGGAGCTGGCTTTACCCACAGGGGCAGCCGAGGGCTGGCAAACCCCTCCACATCACCAGCGTTGCCACTGTGCAAGGAGCAGGAGCGGCTTGCCCTCTCCTAAGTGGCAATTAGTCAGACAGAAGTTATATCAAGTAACAGGGCACAGAAACATAACCTTTTGTCTGGGGAGGTTTTCCAAATTGCCAGTCATCTGGAAAGGGCATGTGCATGCAAGGGTTATAAGCTTAGCAAAGGGTATACCAGTAGTGTTGCAAGGCAATAATAAACTGTCATGCAAGTATGCACAAGTATTAGCTGTGTGTAGATTTGAAATGTTGAAACAGATTCGCTAAAGATTTAGGACTTTATTAAGGTCAAAAGGGTTATGCCGCAGTTCATAGGCACATTTGTTTTATTAATTGAGTCATAAGTGCTGGCAGGCTGCAAATAGATTTCAAAACGTGCATCAGCTGCTTTCGATTGCCATAAGAGATCTGAAAACCTGCCAGTAAGTCTGTTTGCAGCTCTTAAAAATTTTGGCTAAAAACCTGTTTTAAACTATTAGCGATTACTTTTTTTTTTTCCCCCAAGCGTGTGGCGCGGGGAGCAAGAGAGAAGGATGTATTTTGTTTAGACTTGGGGGACAAGAGCTACTGCTGTAAGCGTGCTCCTCTGAAGAAGGTTGATTATTTTCTAGACAGTCAAAGCCCTGCCATTTCCCTGGTGTCCCGAGCCTTAGCACCCATCATCTCATGCAGCGCTCAGCACGTTTCAGGACGAAGAGCACTTGCCCAGCATCCTGCTGGAAAAGTAACGTCCAAGCAAAAGGGGAAGATGTTTCATTTTCGTGCCTTGTTTTAAGTCTGTTGAGCGCACAGGACGTGCAAAAAAAGACACTAAAAAGTGAAGCAGCACAAAGAAAGCCAGGCACAGCACTTGCTAAGATCTGTCCCAAACACATGCCAAAGATGTACCAACAGACTAAAGAGCAGCTGGTTTCCTTGCACAGTACCAAGCTCCAAGTGACCATGTCGCAGCTCTGAGGAGGAGAGGTTTCGGCCATGCAGGCAGAGTTTCAGACGAGTCACTTGAGCTTCGATCCCAGTCAGTCTCTCCTGCTACCCCACCCACACCACTGGGAAGATCTGCCAGCTGCTGTCTTAAAAGCTTCCACATCCAGAAGTGGCCAGAAGACAGAGCTGCTTGGTTTGCCCTGCTATGAAAGGGACTTGGCTCATTACCGTTCACCCTAATGACATACCAGGTTACAGATTTGGCACCTCCATTTCCCCCGGCTGCAGAATCAGCCTTTGCTACTCCGACCCCGCTCAGCTGTTTGGTTCTTCTGTGTCCACATCCCATTCCAGTCCTCCTGCCTTTTCCTCTTTTTGTGTCTCCCGGAGGCCAAGCGGTTCCTGTAAGAACATAAAAGTTGGTCTGAAAATGAATGCAGACTACCACATTTTGAAAACAGACCCAAAGTTTGGGTTCTTGAGCTCACACAGCTTCCTGGAGCTCATTACTCCTAAACACAGTCCGTGCTCTGGGTTCATACAGAGTTTGCATCGGGCACTGACCCAAGCCAGAACCAGACAAGAGATACACCCAGAATCAACCGCATCCGCTCTTACCTCCGGCACCTCTTAAATGACTTCATTGTGAACTACGCTATCTTCCAACGAATTTGTCCAATCTCACAACATAATAAAACTAACCACCCAGGTACCTCAGCTGGACACCCCCTCATTTTTCAGCATATTTATCTCCTTGCAGCCTTTGCAAGCAGCAACACGCTGCTCCCCTCATCACCTTCCCTCTCATCATACAGAGCTGCGGCACTGAAAGGCCGTAAGAGAGCTCGCCTGCATTTAGCTCCTCATGAAATCAGGTCCCAAAATGCCTACAGCTATTTGGGTGCAGCTCCTTTGAAGGGTCCGTGGCAGTGTGGGGAGATCTGTGCTCAGGTCCTCACCAATGGGGCCATCTCACTTCTCTGCACAACTCTGTAAACAACAGTAAAAGACCCGATTCATGGGAAATCTCGGTGTAAAGCTACTGTATAGCTCGAGGGTGCCTCTTGTTAACAACTGTAACACAGGCTACATAAACTGAAACGCCGAAGCGTTTATTTAGCCAAGAACAAGGTTACTACCTTGTAAACAGGAAGCAGCCTCCAGCTATCCCAGCTGTATTCACAGGACAGCCAGGCTCTGCTGGGCAGACCTGGAATGGCAGGATCGTCCCAGTGAGCCTCCATGGTGCAGATTTAGTTTGGATTTGTGTCTGGGATGGTACCTTCACTGGAATACCATTCTCATTTGTGGCATCAATAACCATCTATGCTGCCAAGGGACTCTCCAGACCAGCACCATAATAAGACACGTATCAAATATATACATCTGTTAAAAACACACATTTATCACTCAAACTTTTAAGTCTTTTTCTGTTACGGAGTCGTCACTGGACTTCATTACTGTCAGCCCACAAAATGGATTTGCTCGTTTGCTGGTAGAAAGCACCATGTGTTTTATTGAAGGACTTTTTCCATAGCTGGAGTCAAAGGACATAAACCATCCCAGCCATCAGCTACAGTGCAGCAAATACTTTGGGATCTCACCAGGTTTTAGCAGCTTTTTTCACTTTACCAACTTTACCTCCTACTGCCATACACTTCACCTCCAACAAATCACCACTTGAGCGATTTTTTCCAATAAGCTCTTTTGCAGTATCAGCTACTTTTTTTCAATAAAAACATTTTTGCCCTGTGGTTTCAGTCTTCAGCTTCTTTTTCATCTGAGCGAGAAACAAGTTAGTTATTTGGGAAACTATTATTATTGGTTCAACCAATTGAAAAAGTTTGGCATGTTTTGGCCTCATTAGTGATCAAGTTAGTGAGTCTTCCCATAAAAAAGCCAGAAGTGATAAATCTATTTATGATTTCTCATAGGGAACTTGATGTGCATGGGGGGTGAAGGAGTATCTGATTGAGGAACACCACTTTACCCAGAAAGAAAATTCAAGGAATGGTTTTTTAGCATGCAGAGCTGGCTCATGTGTACTGCAGCCAAATGACACAAGCATTTAAGAGTCCATAAATACACTTTCACAAGTGAAACCATAGTAGTTATTGGGTCAAAAATCACCTTCCAAAAAATTTGCTACAGTTGTGTCTAAGGAACAGAGTTTACAGTTACCAGCTACATGATCCTCTTCACAATTCTATTTTAGATTGGCCTGAAATCTTCAAAAAGTTTAAATGAGAGGGTTTTTGCTCCTATCTTATTCCTTAAAGCTAACAATACAAATCTCCAGGGAAAATCCACCAGTGGTGGCATTCTGAGTTATGCTGCTGTCCTGTGGTATTTGAAGGAGGCCATAACTATGAAGTAATATAGCCCATTAGAGATTTAAACTCTGGCCTGAGCCCACCTAAGATTTAAGGATGCAAGTCAATGCCTGACTCAGGATTTTCTACTTGGGTATGACAGGTGTTATGGTTGGCCACTTCGTGGGGTTTTTTTAAACAATGAGTGAGTTCACACTGCGTGAGACACCACTACTCTAACCAAAACTATGCCTTCCTTTTAATTTCTGGCTTTCCAACCAGCTACTCATGGTTCTAAAAAAAGGCCCTTGTGCTGTGAATAGGGAAATTCAGGCTAGATGATTAGAAAGTATGCAAACAACCAGTACTGAGCTTGGCTGATAACAAGGGAGACAAGGAGAGGCCACGTACAGCTATTACCATTCATAAAAACATTTGTGGGACACTTGTATTCTCACATCTCCATTGACATTCAATGGAGAAAAACCTATTTCCACAGTGCTATGCACAGCAGTATGCACAATAATTGGGATTTTAAATTACAAGGGGTTTATTTATATTAAATTAAATGTGGGTTTTTTTCTTTTTACCAAACTCAAACACTATAACCACTGCACTTGGCTGTGAACGTGTCGAGATGGGTAGCATGTTGAAGGGCAAGGACTGACAACAACTGATCCCTCTCTTGTACTGAAGAGCTTTCAATGCCGTTTGTACCAGCTAGCTTATTTGAGGAACACAGTGTGCTTAGTCTGTTCTGTATACAACACTGCCCTTATGTTAGTCATTTAAATTTATAGCGGCTTTACATTTTTCAACAATTCCTGTTCAAATTGCATGTCTTTATTTAAAGCTTCCCCAACGTCTGGTATTTACAAATACTGCCATATATTTTAAAGCAAGAGTCACTCCCAATTAGCTGAAGTGTTTAAGAAAATCATCATATATTCTGAATGATGAAAGATCACAGAAGGAGGTCTCCTAATGGATGACAGGTGCAGGAATGAAAGCATCTAAAGACCATGAGCCAAAATCTAAGAAGTCGCGGAATATCATAATTCACTTTAAATTGCACCCAGGTCACAAAGTCAAATAAGACCTTTGGCTCAGAAGTTATTTAAATCTACCTCTCTTTTTGTAACAGAAACAATCCCCCCAAAAACGGTGATTCTTATAACTGAGGTATCTGAAGTCGGCTGCGTACAGAGAACAAATAAATAATAAAAAAAACATAAAATTGAAAAGCATGGATTATTTTTTTTAGCTCTGCTTTCAGAGAGCTATGAAGAGCCTAGATAAGCTCTAGTCATCCCCCCAAGATCTCATAGACCTCTGATTGATAACAGAACATTTAAATATGAGTTGACCTGCCTGGTTTTCAAAGTTTGCATCCACTACACCTTGTAGTTACAAGACTACTTCAGGCTCTCCAAACACAGATGATTCTTTAAATAATCTTTATCACAAAAATAACATAGAGTAAGATCAACAGATCAGTTGGATGAAATTCTCCAAATCAGGTTCAAATTTGATTGAGACAATTTTTTTTTTTTTAAAGAACGTGCAGTTGTAGTACAGGAATCCTGCACAGACCTAAGGTGATACATGTTGGTATTGTCCTGTACCACAGCAAGATGCCTTTTTTCTAAGATTACACAATAAACTTTTTCTACTTGTGAATGCTCTTACCATTACTTTGCAAGTAGGGAAATTTAAAACATGAAGACACTTGAACAGTTACAAATAGTTACCAAGTGAGGCAGGCAGGTAAAGATAGAAATATGGAAATACAACCTACCTTTAGTCACTGCACTATCATCACAACACCATAAGATTTGGGTAACTCCATAAATATTTAAATGGATGGAAGTAAAATTACCTGCAGATTTAGTTCTCTGACAAAAAAACCCCAACATGTATCTGCCATATAACTCTAAAGCACAAACCATGAATAAAGCCGGTCCTTCAGTGCCATCCAGACAAGCCATAGATCTTCTGAAGGCTGAACAGACCACAGACCTAGTGGGCGTACACAACTCTCGCTCAGTTGGAAATTCCATTCAATGTGGTTCGTTTGCCATTTTCCGCATGTTTTTCCTCAAGATGCACGTGCCAAGGACATTCACAATTGTTATAAGCCAAAACCATATTCAGGCAAGTCAGTTCAGGGATATATGATGCTATTTTAGGTCATCGTGCAATAGCAACAGGACAAAAGGCAACGGGCACAAACAGGAACACAGGAAATTCCATCTGAACATGAGGAAAAACTTCTTCCCTTGGAGGGTGGCAGAGCCCTGGCACAGGCTGCCCAGAGAGGTGGTGGAGTCTCTGATGCTGGAGGCATTCCCAACCCGCCTGGACACCATCCTGTGCCACCTGCTCTGGGTGACCCTGTTCTGGCAGGGGGTTGGACCAGATGATCTCCAGAGGTCCCTGCCAACCCTTGCCACTCTGTGATTCTATGAAGTTGAAGGTGATCATGCTGAAGAAGTTTAGAGAAATCCAGGAGCAGAAATCTCTCTACAGTTGCCACGTTTAGTCAGTGTAGAACAAAGATAAAGACATCACAGCCCAGTCAGACACGCAGATATCATGGGCAAACAAATAAAGTACACGGGCCCACCAGATGCAAAGGAATTCGATAAAACCAACCAGCTGGCCTAGACAGCACCAGAACTTTTCAACGTGAAAAAAAGCCACCAGGCCACTTAGAGCATGGCCATGCACAAACCTCATCCAGGAATGTGTGTCACCTGCCCATATACACCAGCAGAGAAGCAAAAGAAAGCACCACAATCTCCATCCAGGGACCAGAAACGGGTAGAAAGAAGCAGATGATGTAGAGCATGGGGCCCCTACCAGCATGCTGGTATGATTGTAATCAATAGAGACTCATTTCCAGAGCAATGAGGAGACCAGAGGGAATTCCAGGCTCAGTAACAGCACCCTCCTTACAGACTCCACCATACTGTGCTGTGTGAACACACCCCTGCACCACACTCCAGGCAGATAATTAATCTTTAATCAAGTTTCATGTGCATGTTTAAAACACGTGCAAGTGTTACGTGCTCATGCGTCCATATCTAGGCACGTACTTTGCATGTGCAAAAGGAGGCTTCGTAAATATGCTTTTTATTTCCTAAGAGCTGCACCACAAATTCCATAAAGCATTCATTTTATACAATCTCACGGTATTTGTCAAACAAGATAATACTATGAAGAGCCAGAAAGGGTACGAGAAACCACTGGTAGAAAGAGATATGATTCATATTTCTAGTAGTGGATCAGTTGCAACGGAATCTGGTTTTCATCATATCTTGGTACCAAAGCTACTGCGGCTGCTGATCACATAGAGATAGTGCTGTATTTCAGTATCCTTCTGAAAACCCCAGCATTTCAAAGGGAATTCTCTTTCTCTTCAGAAAAAAAAAAAAAAAAAAAAAAAAANAAAAAAAATCAAAGCAGCCCAACACCTTACACAAGTCACATACTGCATCTTCCGCTGCCCCGACTGCACCGAGGACAACGTCCAAGCTACTGGATAACACGGGTTTCACCTCCCTATTGATTTGCTGATGTCACCAAGCTCATTTTTGGGTCAGTCAGGATTAGGAAAAGGCAAAATCACCCAGTTGTGCAGCTGGATGAGAGCCCCGAGCTGCCAGGTTAACATCAAGGAAGGTGAGGGAAGGGAGGACATCGGCTTCGCTGGTGGCAGCATTTCTGTCCGGTGCCCAGGATGTCTGCCATCCGTCACCTCCCTGAGTGGCACGAGAAGTACATTGCCAGTGGCTAATCCCAAATGGAGCACGGAGGCCTCCTCCGCTCGGTGTTTTACACGAAGTTTACATGTAAACTCAAAAATGAGCCTACAGCTATATTAAGTCACATGCGATATATAGAGATTGTTTCCCCTCATCTGCATTCTTTCAGCTATTCACTGCAACTAAGTCTTTTTTAAAAAGAGAAAGAAAAAACAAAACCTGCGTTGTGCATTAAATCCTGTTGTCTGATTTTGGGAGTGTTTCTTGCTATAAGAAGCAAAAAGAAAAAATATTTCTTTTCCATTTGCACAAGATTTCTAGAAGTCTCTGAAGTTTTAGATGTTTGTTTGCCAACTGAAGCATTTACAAATTGGTCAGAGAAGATCCAAGTTCAGCTATCGTGGGGGAAGCCATGGTATATGGCTCCAGGCTTGAAGAGGTGGAGGGTGCAACCACCAGGAGGAGCCCCAGAGTTGGGTGCCTCTTGAATTCTGCTTAGCCTGGCATACTGATTTCTCTGGTTCAGAAGAATTTAAAAGTAGTGAGTATAATTTTCAATAGATACAAAACAGAACTACGCTTTGTTTTTTGTTTTAGATTAGATTATTTTCTCTGTCTTTTGGAAATGGTTTCTCCCTTAAAAAATAATACTTTGCAATTAGGATGGTTGTAAAGACTATTTCTAAATAAGAACTGGAAAAGCTTTGCCTTTCTGAGTCTTCTGGCAGATCACGAGCACCTCTGCTGCCAGTCATGGCTTTTCTCGGGCAGGAAGAGTCACCAGATCTTCCCACACCACATCTGGAGAAGAGATTCCAGGAGGGGCACAGCACTGGATTAGAATCATGCCAGTCCCAATCTGCAAATTCTAGTGTAAATTGGACCCATGTGAGACCATGTTCTCCCATTTCCTTTCGTGATAAAAAAAGAGAAAAGAAGAGGGGCTGGTCAGCACATCCACAGTAATATTTTCAAGTCAAATGAAAAAACACAGGGGAAAAGAAAGTGCTCAGAGTTCCTAATTTTCAACTAGTAAGAAGCTGAGGGGAGCATTATCTTGGCCCTGGGAAATACTCTTCCCAACCATTAGAACAAATCCTTCCAGCTCTGCTACACAGGGCACGCAGAATCGAAGCTTCAGAGGTCACGCGTCTCCCTGGCTCTTTGAATCAACTGCGAATGCAGCAGGAAGAGCACACTAAAAAAAAAAAAAAAAAAATCACTGCACTGACTTCAATACCTAAATAAGACCTAGAAGCCCAGCTCTGAAAACCTTTGAACTAAATCGTAGCAGTGAACTTCAGCCCACACCCAGCTGACATCTGAACCTCTGAAAAACTAGTCCAATTACACCCCAGCTCGGCAGCAAGACGATGCAGCTGGAAGAATGTATTAGCCTTTTGCTATCACATCCAAACCATCTGAAGTCGAAGTCGCCAGCCCTTAAATCAGAAGCACGAAGGCAGCGCTTCCAGCTTCCAGCAAGTCAGAGACGCAGCTAAAACTTCTGCCTTAAAAAAGTTTGGGCTTACCTGGGGGTCACCTTTGCTGAAGAGCCCAAATTGCAAGGATAATACTGTGTCACCTACAGGATTTCACGGGGTTTGATGCATCACCAGCAAAGTCTCAGTTCAAAAGATGGATTAACGGGTATTATCGGTGGAACACGGCTACAGCACCAGCCCGCTCACATCTCAGGCGCAAGCCCAGGCGGCTTGTAAGCTGCCTTTCCACTTCAAGTTGGGATGTAACAGGGTGATGTTAAGAGTTCATCCTTTTGCTGTTCGCCAGTTAAATAGGGACTCCCTTTGATTTTAAATTACTGAAAGTTCTCAATTAGACTAAGGCAATCAGAGTAGAAACAGCTTTTATAAGCAGCATCGTGCCATTAATACACTGACTTAAAGAATACAATAAATGCAAGAAATCATCTAGGTTTGGCTGTTAAGAGACAAACTGCCTGCAGCGACGCTTGCAAGGTACTTTATTTCTTCTCTTTTAGAACTGATGGAATCTTCCAAGAGCCGTAAGATTTAGAAAGCCACACAACATGGCAGTTGTTTTCCTATTAGCGTACCCCATGCAGAGAAACCCGGCAATTATCACCTTTGTGGAATGTGGTCAGCCTGTGTTACATTCGCTTTGACCTCCAGCGCGGGTCAAAAGATGTCACTTTCTGGAGAAGGCTGTGACTATTGTGTCACCTGAATAGAATATACTGCCCTGCGCCTCTCAGAAGGCCCGGGAGCCTTTTAAAACATGCTGGTATAATGCAAGGGAATTCCAGTATCCTCCCTCTCACTGTGTCACTCTACAGCTGGCTCCACGAAAGGTCTTGCAGAACATTCCCACCTCAGGCATTCTCGTAGCCCTGCCAGAAGTATCATAGTTACATTCAGTTCTTTAGTAACTTCTCTTTAAACCCACCAAAAATGAGGTTCAGGCAAAATTATTCTATGAAAACTAGCTACATTATACCTAGCGATGATCCCAATTCAGCTTTGCAGTGGCCAAATCCTAACCCTTAAAGACAAAATGCCCGTGACTTCAAAGAAACCGGGACCGAGGTCTAAAAGCATGCAGAAAAGTACATTAAGTGAAAAATTCTGAATATAATTTTCCTTCACTCAGCACTACAAATGAAACCAGCCCTAGGAGTTTCTGGTCCAAGCCTAGCAAACCTTACCCTTTGCACAAATAAATCTACTTCGCAACGCTCCCGGCATCAGTCCGACAATCGCAGTGAAGCCAGCCGGGCTGTTCAATCCCAGAAAGCCCAGGTTTGCAGGAGTACAGAGGAGGCCACCGTCCAGCCCGTCTTCGTCTTCTCTAATGGCCACAAACGACAGATACGCTGCGGAGCTCAGAGTCTGCGCGGGAAGCGCCGCTGTAGGAAGGTTGATTAACTTAATGACATTTATATCGTCAGTGGGTTATCTGCAATTCAATCAAAGAGCAATCAAGGTCTGTTTATTAGTGTATCTTTAAAAGGCATTTAGAGCATAGGTTGGGTACTTACTGAATAAAACTAATAAATAAGATTACAAGAATCAAATCGCTGCTCTTTGAAAATAGCACTTTCTGTGGCAAGGAGCGATTTACAATCATTACTGATTTGAAAAGGAATGAAAAGATGAAAGAAAAACATGAGCAGAAAAAGGGGCAGAGTAAGCCATTTATTTTTATTTTTTTTAAGAGGATTTGCTATCAGCGTATAAACATCACACAGGATCCCAAGATGGTATTATTTCTCATTGCAGATGTGTACCACAAGACCGGTCTCCTCAGTCTCCAAAACTGGTTCTAATATTTTTCTTGTTTGGACTGTAACTTGACCCGCACCTTCAATTCATGTTTTGTTCGTGTGTACCTTTTATGCTGGATGACTTTACTTGTCTTCATCACCTCAGCAAGTCAGAAGGGAAACATTTTTAAAAGCCGCGGCATTACTCAAGCTGTGAGGTGGGCGACTCAAGAGGAGCAACATCTTAAAACGTTCTGCACAGGGGCAAGTAAAAAGTCAATAAGGAAATACCATAGTTAGGCTCTTTTTAACTTGCTGAAAGTGTGAGACAGCAGTTCATTTCCTGATCACTCATGTGGAAATGGTAAAAAATAATTAAGAGCAATGACCAATCACCAAATCAAAGCAAATATTAAATAAGCAAACTTGCTTTCTACCATCAAGTTCAGTCTGCAAATGAGCAATGGCATTCTAAAGTTTAGTCTGTAGACCAATTAAAAAGGGTAAATTAAAATAAAAAAAAAAAGGGTTCTGTTTACGGCTGCATCATGTTAGCATCAGCAACAGGAGTTATGGGAGCTGTTGGAGCCATGTGGTCAAGACTGGAACAAAACACAAGGAATTGCTTTAAAGGCAAAAATAAATACTACACCAAAACAAAAAGTCAGCGTACATGGGAAAGGAAAATTCTCCTCTTTACTTGTATCCTACCCCAATTACATTCCAGTGGTACTTCCGAGCTGGCCATATTACGATGACAATAATTGGACCATTGGTGTGGCCCTGAGTGGCCTGTGAAAGATTTTACTCTGCTTCCTGTCCTCCGCACAGAGAAGGATTGGTTTTAGGGCTATCCAGAGGGGCACTAAAGCTGCAGATCAGGAAAAGACATTGCCCCTCCTTTGGTAATGAGGTGTGCAGTCCATTGGGGAAGAGGCACCAAGCTGCTTACGGGAAGCAGTTTGCCATAACACCAGTGAGGCACATTGCTGGAGCACCAGGGGAGGTCTAGATTGGATATTAGGAAAAATTTCTTCACAGAACAGGTCATCAAACATTGGCACAGGCTGCCCAGTGCAGTGGTGGAATCACCATTCCTGGAGGTATCTACCAGCCAGGCAGAGGTCGTGCTGAGGGACATAGGTTAGGGGTGGGTTTGGCAATGTTGGGTTGATGGTTGGACTCGATGATCGTAAAGGTCTCATCCAACCTGGGTGATTCTGTAATTCTCTGAAATAAGCAGAATAAGCAATGCCCAGACCCAGGAAGCTCTGTTAGACTCACCTCTCTCCTTTTTCCCCATGCCCATTTCAGTTCTTCTCTATTATACATTTTTCAGGTCTGCCTTAGGGCATTGGTGTTCATCTCCCAGTTGAGCTACATTCATCTCTGTTCAAAAGATGACCGATTCCACCCTTCTAAGGGCTTGCATGCACTTTGCAGGCCCAGCCTGCCTCAAAAGGGCTCCACTGAAACCCATCGGGAGCTCCCCCACCACTGTCTCCTCTATCATAGTGTCTTCAGCCTGCTCCTCTCCTCAGTCCCCATGTGCTGCACATGTACTCCAGAGAGGAAACCAAAGCTTGGTCCTCAAACATCTTTAGGTTGTTGGGCTCAGATTTTTGTCTAGTGACTTCTGTGAAGGCTTTCTTCATCATATGGTTTAGCCCCCAAATGGTTTTTTTTGTAAGCACTATAGGAACATAATTTAGGGGAGAATAAATGAACACCACATTGATATAGAAAACAACGTCCTCCTTGCCCTGTTGGTGGAGTTTGAAGTCAAAATACCTACCTCTGAGCCTACCTGGATCCACAACTTGATTTCCCTTTCCATTTCCTTTTCTCCTTGGGGCCAGCTCCCCACCACTCCCTTCTCCCTAACATAACCTAAAGATGAGGATTCAGCCTCCTGATTCTGGGCACGACTTGTCCCCAGTTTCAATTCGCTAAACAGCAGCTGTTGCACTAGCCCTTTTCAACACATTGCCTTTGGTAAATCCGTTTACTGAATTCTGTCCCTTTCTTTTATTGATAACGTCATACTTACCGCTAAGATGAAAGAATGAATACAGCCCTTGATTTTTAAAGAAAAGTCCTAAGTTAGCGATCCCTGTCTGCTGAGCATCAGTCTTTTAAAAGAACGCATGAGGGACCCATGGAGTACTTTAGTGTCAGCCAGGGAAACAGTAGTGGTTCTTGCAAGCAAATCCTGTGGATAGAAGACAAAAAAAAAAACCCACAACAGAGTGATTACGATGGAATCTCTTTTCCCAGATTTGCAAAGTACTTTTGCTAGGGAGATCCTTGGCAAACAGTAGGCCCGTACATTGGACTACATTCAGCCCTGATACAAGTTCATTGAATTTAATGAGGGATGGGTGTAGTCTATTAGCTGTTAGATTCTCAGAACGTAATTTGAAAATAGAAATCACACAATTAAAACTTCAGAGGGTTAAGATGAGGCAGAGGAGAGCAAAGATAGGAAAGAAACCAGAAGAAGTCACCACACAAAGGAAAGTTCATTACAATTGTTTCCAGGCATTGTACATCTCCTCCTGCTACTGCTGCTCAAGAAGCCAGCAATCTGGTTGGCTTTATACTGATCCAAAATACGTATTTGCTGGGCCATTTGTACCATCAGCTAACTCAAGCCAAGGCTGGTAGGACACCTGGGGAATGCAGTGTTGAGACAACACTGGGAAAGCTAAACATCAGCTCCAGGGGCAGTAAGTCTTAAAAAAAACACACAGCCACCAGGGTGGCCAGGAGGATAAGGCAATGAGGAGAAACACACGGACCACTTGCAATTTGCAAAACACACAAAACTCCTCCCAGTGATCCCATTTCCTCACATTGTTTCGAAGAACTTCTCATGGGAGGGTAAGACCTGAAAGGAAAAGAGCAGCACGCCAGTCCTCTGCCTTGCGGTTGGGATGGGCTGGTGCACGAGTGCCACACGGGGAAACTAGGAAGGAAAAAAGATTCTAGGATGTGAAAGTGCACGTGGGCTGGAAATTAAGTCACTGCCACTGTGCTCTGACCCAGCACTACCATCACAGTTCATTGCTAATTGCAAAGTGTTCATAAAACACCACTGCTGCAAGCGGGCCCCCCTCATGGGCACTCTAAGGAAAGACTCCTCGACATGATGGAGTCTTGCACAAAGCTGCAATACCTTGACTGAATAACAGATCTCTCTCTCAATCACATAGGAAATAAGTATTTTTCTTCTACATACTCTCAGTAGAAGCGTCACTTACCTTTAATTACATTAAAAAGTCTATCACTTAAAAATAACAGGGGAAAAAAACCACAGCAAAGCCCATCTAAAACGGAGATCAACTTCAAGACAGGTCAAGGTTATTTATGCAGGACTAAGATAGACTCAAGACCAATACAAAATCGTTGGATCAGACTGAAAGTTGCGGGTGGTGTTCACCTGGGGTGCCAAAATGGGAAAGGGAGAGCAAAGACTCGTGGAACGCTGACACGTAGCCACACTGACACCGATGGGAGTTTCTGCCATTGATCTGGTCATACGCAGTACTTACCAAGCCAACACATTTTTTTTCAGAAGTGGCTTTTTCCCAAGTCCTAAACCAGAAGGGAAAGTCTGCTGGAAAGCTAAGGACTGATGTAACAGGCTGTTCCACTGCTGAAAAGGTACTGAGAACAGCACATAATATGCTGGTGGACACCAGGTTGCACGTGAACCGCAACACATCCTTGTGACAAAGAGGCCCATGACCTCCTGAGCTGCATGAGGAAGAGCCTCTCCAGCAGCTGGAGGCAGGAGATCCTTCACCTCTGGTCAGCACGGGTGTGGCCACGTTTGGAGTTCTGGGTCCAGCTCTGGGCTCCTCAAAAAGGTGCTTAAGGGAGTATCTGACATACAAGAAGCTGAGAGAGAGGTGGGATTGTTCAACCTGGAGAAGAGAAGGCTCCGGGGTGGTGGATCTTATCCATGTATATAAATGGGAGGGGGGGTAGTAAAGACAACAGGGCAGACTGTTCTTAGCGATGTTGGGTAAAGTAAGAAAGGCCATGGGTACAAACTGAAATACAGGAAATCTCACTTAAACATATGAAACTCTTAGGTAAAGGTGATTGAACACTGGAATGGGATACCTAGAGAAGTGGAGTCTCCATCCTTGGAGACATTCAAAACCCAATTGTATATGGCCCTGAGCAACCTGCTCCAATTTACCATCCTTTGAGCAGGGGGGATGGACTAAATGATCTGCAGAGGTCCCTTCCAACATCAAATATCCCATGATTTTAGTATGCTTCTTGAATACAGTTTCAGTTGCAAGACTGAAAAAAGCTCCCAAATTCAGGCTTAGCTATTAAAAAAAAAAATATTGCAATTCACCATCCTTTACTCAGGATATTTATTTTGGAACATCATGCATTTTACTGCACGCTTGGGAAGTTTTCTGGAACAGCAACAAAAGCTGAGCTTCCAAGCACATGATTAGAAAGCCAGATATTAACCCAAATACTTCCTACTGGAAAATTTATTGCCAATGCATGTGAGGCAGATGAGGCTCGGGAAACAAATTCTTCTAAAATTTGGATGAAACTTTCCAAGTTTAGATTTTAATCCACTTTTTGGAGCTTGAACCTAGATTAGCTACTGATTTCCAAGGCATGATTTTCTGAATATTCATCATTCAGTGAAGTTCACACCAGGAACCAGCAATGATAATGAAGAAAATGTAAAAACAGGTTTTACAAAGCATGATATTTTTCTAATTGTTGTAGATTAATGGTTATTCCTTCAGGGCTTGCTTTCAGACCTGAAATAAAGAGCACATCAAACCATTTTCTTTTTTACATTTAAGAGCACGATTTTACTTCAAAATTAAACTTTGTGCTAAAAACAATACTTTATAAAATTATTTTTTAAAAATATTTTGAAACACACTGAAAATGTTTCCCAAGTTTTGATTTTTTTCCCCAAAGAATATTGCACACACTTACTGAAAAACAGTTTTTTGGTAAAAAAAGGTTTTAAAATTGTAGTGATTAAGAAAATACTGGAAATTTTGTGTAAAACATCAGTAAAAACCTCTTTTCACATCCTGTAAAACAGGGGAGAATTTTTTTTTTTAATTAATTCAATAAAGTCTTATCGTATTTTTCAGCCAGTTCTAATGTGACCAAGGAAAACAGGGGTCTTGGTTTGTTTCGGGTGAGGGTTTTTTGTTTTATACAAAAGACAATGGGCTCTTCTTGTTAAAGCAGTCATTGAAAACAGCTCCTCTTTAAAAAAAAAAAACAAACCACAAAACAAAACAAAACCCACACACAAACAAACAAAAAACTGCCAAAAAAACCTCACCATATCTCAGATATCTATCTTGGACACCAAAACTGCTGTGAATAGGGTAAAAGTTGTATTGCAGAGAGTTATGGCTAAGGAAAATGAGTGAAATTTGTTGCTTGAGTTCAGCCAAGTTAGGGGACCTCTTAATAAACCAAAACCGATGTTTGACTTCTCTCTGCCTCATCTCGTTTTGAGAGAGAGAGATTTGTATCATCAGGGTCGTACAAAAGGCCAGAGAGATCTATATGGGAAAAAACAGAGTAAGATTTTGGGTGATGTCACTACATATAGAAATTATCATCTAGAAAAGTGAATGAGGAACTTCAGCCACAGCCCGTGTTTCACCTCAATGTGTCTCAAAAAATATTGTATAATTTTAAGCGTGTTATAAAGAACACTTATTACAAAGAAGAAGATTGTACAGAAGTGTATATATATAGAGAAGTTTATTTTAAAAGATTTTGATAACAAAAGCTGTTTTAACAAGGAAGCCAGATACTAAAGAACGGCCTAAAAATGGACTAAAAAATTCAGCTGGTTCCAGCCAGCTCCATAACATCTCCCTGTATGCGGCAGCTATAGACCTGAGCCAGGTTCCCATCGACTCATTGCGTGAGTTTTATTCTATTGTTAAAGTCAGGGTGCAAGAACACGCTTAAAGAACTGAGGGATCTGTAGGAAACATGGAAAGACATATTTCACTGTACTAAAAGCAAGTAATGGTCAATGTTTTAATGAATCAATTATATTTCAAAATGGACTTCTGTTTTGTTTTACATTTCCTTCTCTTGTAAACGGCATGCCAGCTTCAATACTTCAATAAATGACTACTGAATGAGTGCAAAGTTACAGGCACGTTGGTCTCTATGACAGGCCATACATAATCACCATAGAAATATATAATTACACCCGTCAACCTCATCTCATGCAACTGATTCAATAACTAACAATGTCAGTAGCAGGCTAAGCTTAGAGGTCTCCCTGTGTGAAAATACTCATACATGGCTAAACATCTTGGTATTTTAATTGCCTGTCATACTGCCAAGGTTCCTATATTGCACCTATCTCCACAGCAACAGGCTGGAATAAGGAAAACACATTTAATAACTGAAAAAAAAGTGAATTCATAAGCTTGCAGTTATTTCATAGCTCTTCCAGACACTGCGGAGTATTCTGAAGACAGCTGGAGATGTAGTCGTGTTTGAGGAGAACGGGGTTTTTTTCTTCTCTGGGTGGATTGTGTGTAAGTGCATGCTACAAAATAAAACTCATCATATAAATCTGAAAATTGTTTCTAATTACAGCTACTAGAAAGGTCAGCTCATGCCTGGACGTGTACACATGTCCAGCTTGACAGGCCATTTAATCTCAGCACACCAGGAACAGTTGTGTAAAAACAGCTTCTTAGAGGTTCCTAAGGACTTAATCATGACATGTTTGTTAATAATAATTATCAATATGATTCCGTCTAATATTCTAAATTACTGGTAAGCAGCACTGCACTGAAAGGCTCTAACGTGCCCAAACACTAATCCCACTGAAGTCGACGGCCAGGCTCCCAGTGCCCTTAGCCAGTCGGATTTACGTCTATCGTCTAAGCAGCCTGTGCTAATTGCACATGAAGACGACAAGGGCCAAGTCTTTGTGGCCTGAACTTTTAACAGTGACAGAGTAAGACCAAACAGACTGGGTCAGGGAGAGGTACTAAACAGAGATCCACAAGGAGATGAAAGACCAACTGGGAGCTGATGGGAAAGAGAATTAACTCTTTCCCTGGGAAACAGAGAGGAGCCAAAAAAAATCTGGCTGGTAAAAAAAAAAAAATAGTGTGGAAAAAGATGAGATATACAGGTGGAAGAACTGTTCCACACACGTTAGTGATAAGTAGTTCTGGAGGCTTCCAAACTTCGGGACTTTAAAAAAAAAAAATTAACATTACAATGTAAATTCTGTTCACATTTTCCCTAGCACAGAGAAGCCGCCACCTACATGAAATTTTTATGTGAAAAGTTCAATTGCTTTCAAACAATTCATAAACTCAAATACTGATGAACAAAAGCAAACAGCATCATTGAAGAAATCCTTCTACTCACCAGCACAGTAGCAGAACACAAGCAGGTGAGAATGCTCAGATGTTTGGTTGAAATGAAGTAACGTATCTCTGCCCCCTTACTGGCTCTGTCACCCAATATCATCACGAACCAAAATCCTTAAACGTAACAGAAAAGGTGTGATTCCAAAGTCATCACAGGAAAAAGGAAAGGAAAAGGAAAAAAGGAAAAGGAAAAAAGGAAAAGGAAAAAAGGAAAAGGAAAAAAGGAAAAGGAAAAAAGGTAGTGACCATTTTCACTTGCAAGCAGTGGTTACCAAATATTTTGCAGTCAAACGCTCGAGAGGAGCAGACCATGGCAGAAAGATGAGCCATGATACCTGTGCTTACCGACACGCAGTTTGATATTGAATGGACACAGGAAGGGGATGGAGGGCAGATGTTAAAGCCTATGAATACAGAACACAGAAAAATAGAAAAATAAAAAAACCACTTTACCTTCTTGCTTTAATTTATTGTAAAAAAATATGCCAGAACTTAGAAAACAGCTAAGTGGCAAACACCATTTTAAAGGGGATATCATCAGCTGTGTGGAACTCATCTCCAAAGGCAGGATTTTACAGAACAAAAGAGAAATAAAAGTTTCCTGTAAAGCCCAGCAGAGGCTCTTGTTTCCCATCTTAGGTGTGAAAAGCAGAATAAGCCCCGTAGTGCCAGGCAAACAAGCCTTCCTGTTGAAAACTGGAGCAGCAGAGGTTTTTATTTATAGCAACATTCAATAGCCAGATCAAAGGGGGATTTCTCACATGGATCTTCAAGGTCTGAAGCATTATTAGACCTTCTGGAAGGAGATCACTTCTAAATGAGTCTGTACCACAGCAGGACCCATAAACACACCCTAACCTCACCAATCTCTCTATCTCACAGAATCAAATGGGTCAGCTGGGAGTGGGGAAAAAGCTAGGAGGATGCACAGGAGGGATATGGGATCCAGAGCATATGGGGACAGATGTCATTCTGTGGGCAGACACTCACCGGGCCAAGCCCCCACCCCAGCTGACTCCCAGGCTGAGCAAAAGACCCAGTTGCTGAGAGCCAAGCCACAGTACTGCCACCACCCGGGCTGCTGAGAGGTGACAAGGTCGTTGTACCCCGATGAATCCCAATCATCATGTTCCCAACACAGCCCAAGTACTTCCCCACATGCAGAACAGATTTCTCACCGAAATAACTGCACGCAACTTGCTTCCCCCGTTTTTGTTGGGCATAAGACTCAAATGAGAAGATAAAAAACCCCAACCTGTGGTGCCTGTGTGTACAGGAGGAGGTGGAGACTGGTGTTTTCAGCTGGCATAAATCAGCGTCACTGCGTTGAAGGAAACAGCGCTACGCTGATTTTCCCCGTTGTGGAGTAAGCCTATAGACAAATACACAACTCAGAAGTAGATAGAAAATTTGCCTCCCTGATTTTCAGGGTAGGTACAGTCGCCATCACACACTGGCCAAGCGTTCTTGGAGCTGCTCCAGAACATCAATCTAGCATGCTTTCACGCCTGTCCTTGGAGAGCTCAGCTGGCCAGAAGACTTCCCAAAGGATGTATTTTCTATATCCTTTCAAAGCAGAGAAGCCAGATTAAGTCTCAGCTCAGAGAATTTTACAGGGTCTTCTATACTCATTGTAGTACTTAAGAAACAGGAAGGGTAATACAGCTCTAAGTGGTTCATAATATAGATGATCCATGAAGTTACATTCAAAAAGCCTTTCATCTACATTTGAGTTACTATCTTCTCTGCCCATTCATCCCAACAAAACCCCAAAGTGAGGACGCTTCAGAAAACCTTTATAGGTTTTTTTTCATATCGGCATTTGCAGGAAAAGGTCTGCACATTTGTAAGAACTGCTTTTTCTATCAACTTAGTTTATTTTTATTTTTGCTAATTAGGCTCGATTTTCCCTTGCAGACAAAATAAAGTAAAAAGGAAAATACATTGTTCCTTGACAAACAATGACAGCGTCAAGTGACCAAAGTTCAAAGTAAGGATTATTAGACTCTCTTTCAAGTGAAACATTTTCAAAGATGATTACACATTTTAAACACCACTGATGGAGCAATGTAAGCTCCTAAGTGAATAGGTGGATGAAGCTCCCCCACAAATAGGAAGCAGCGCAGAGGCATGTGTGGGACCAGAGCAAGAGCCGAGGACAGGGTGCTGCTCGCCACATCCTCAGCGGGGCAAGTCAGAACGGCTGCCTGACTGCCAGGAGCACAAAGCCGGGTCACACCAGCCAAGGATCAGCCCCAATATCTGCAGCTGAATTTCCAAACCACAAACAAGGCCCAATCCAACTCCCATTAAAGTCAATAAAAGCCTCCCATTGATTACAGTAGCAGTTGGAGCGGGGCCATCCTGATGTTTACTAGAAGCCAGATACAAGGTCTGATTACTTTTATACTGTTACACATCAGATCCTTATTCACTCCATTATTTACGGGCTTGCAAACAAGCAAGGAATTCTGATCACACAGTCATACAGACCTCCATTTGCATCCTTGATTGGCACGATGAGAGCTGCAGAGAAGGGTTTGAATATGTATTACACAGAACGGTAGCGCACAAAAACCTGCAGGACGCAGTAAAGCAATCAGGCAGCATAAAGAAATTGAAATGGAATTCCTTGGAGAAAGGGATCATTAAGTGCTTAACAAGCATCGCTCTGTTATATCTGTTTTAGTGATGTTAGCATAATTTTAATTGTTACCATCCAATCTGTTGTGATAGCTTTAGAGTTATCAAGATGCTAAATATTTTATGGTGACATTTGAACAATCAGAAAGATTAGCCGCAAAGCCAGCTACCCGGTAGCCCAATGCTTGTGAATAGACAAAAAGAAGGATCTATTTTTTGTGCGGAACAAAGACAAGACAGAAAGATCAACACAATTAAATATTAAACAGAAGTAATTACATAGGCAGCTAACTAATAACTCAAACACTCTGTATTTTATTATGCATTTCCAACCAGACAATTAAATTATACAATATTCTGACTGTGGCTGGCATACCCTGCTCCGCAGTATGTAATTTAGCCAGGTTCTACTTCTGGTATAGATGCTTCCGACTAAAAATCTATATTGAGCCAAGGAAAGCATGCAGGATACGGAGTCCTACGTTGTGCCAAGCTGACAAAAAGTATAGCTGTTCATTCTAAGAAGTCTCAAAGTCCTAGAGTCATATATAACATCAACGGACGGCCAGAGTCACCTTCAGTCTCATTTGAGGTGCTGACTTCAGATATGACATGCTTGGCCGTTTTTGGCCTCTGTGTCACACCTGCCAGGGGAGGTCTCGGAGCCGGAACAACGCGCACAGTTCCAACCTGCAGGCTGGTGACATCAGTGGACGCTGGGCATAAAACCTAACTGGGGATCTGAGCTACCCAGACTTACACGGGCTCATTCACTTGCTTTAAAATTACACACCTGCTAGAAGCGTTTGCGGAGTCAGGGCCATAAAGGTTATTTGCAAGTGATCCATAATTAAATGCAAACTAGTGCTCCCAACAGAACAGTAGCACGTAATAATAATGATAATAAAGCTAAATGTTACCCAGAACAGAGGCAAAGGACATAATTATTGCCATATGAAATATGGCAGCACTGGGGTTTAATACGCTTGTAAGAAAAGCTTGCAAAAGCTTTGGTAACACAGGGCTGAGAGTACCATCTGGACAAGCAGGGATCCAGGCGGAGCTCTCACACATTTTAAACTTCTTTGGAAAAACTCACAACCTAGCAGCACATACTGCCCTTCAATCAAACGATACTATGATCTAACGATGCTCATCTTAGTAGCTCATCTCTGTCTGATTAAAATATGAATGGTGTTTTAGTTATTCAACTCATGCTCGTAAATGGGTATTTGGAAATAACATCTCAGGAAAAAACGGTATTCTCCACCTGGGAGGAGAAAGAACAAGCTTCAGGTTTTGGGATAAATCCAAGTGAGGGCATTGCAAGGCTTAGAAGGGCCCTGCTAACTCCAGGTGACACTAAGATACCAGAGGATCTGGGCACCTTAAGCTCATTAAGCTCATCAAGGTCAGGCACTGGCCTTTGTAGCCAGTGTCACCTAAAGACCTACAGACTCCGTGTGGGCTTTCAAAGGCAGTGGTGATGCACAGCTAGAGAGGACACACTTCGAGTTTGGACGTTCAGCATCTACTTTGCTTCTGACACTGGAAGCTCAGAAGCTGCCAGCTCAGTACTCATTGGGGAAGAGGCTTCCCAGCTGATGCGCGGCGTTTTCAGGGCAGGTTTCCCGCTAACTTGAAAACAGGAATCACAAAATGAGAATGAGAGAATGAGACAAGGGCAAAAGTTCAGGGATAGCTGCTGGTCCACACGTTCCATGTGGTTCTTAAAGGGAAATCTCTTCTGCTTCGTGATTGTAGCAGCTACTGTCCTTCCTTCAGATGGAGTCCCCAGACCGACATCAAGGCGCTCTCTACTGCGGTAACAGAGCTTGCTCTGTAGAGTGTTCCTGCACCTCTCCGCTGGCGATGGGGCCTCTGAGAAAAGAAACTACCTAACACTATGAACGTTGTTGCTATGATTTTTCTCTTTTTCAAGCTCCGGCAGTGATGTTTCTTTCTTTCACAGTCAAAGGTCGAAGTTCTGACTCCTGCTGCCAAGGGGAGCGGGGCAGTATGCCGAGTTAGTCCACGGTAAATTCATCCGTGAGACAACATTGTTTTCCAGCTCACTGTGGATATATTCAGGAAATTTATGGTGAGAGTTTTCAGGCAATTTCACAGTCCCTGACACTGGGCCCTAGACCAATGCCAAAGCATCATTCAGCGCCTGACTTGCAGGGCTTGGTGACAGGAGTGGCTGCTAACCGCTTCCTCCAGTACCATTGAAAACAACAGTACCAGTTTCCCTCCAGAACATGTGCTAAACATGTTACTTCTGAATAATTTGATTCAAAAAGGTAGGAACAGCTTTGTAAGCAAACAAAGCTTTAGAATAATGAATAATTAAGAAGAATATTTTTAAAATTATGCTGTGAGAATACAACAGGACTCCACTCTGGCCATCTAAGGAGAAAATTAACCAGTAATCAGGGTTCTTCCTTGATACATTTAAAACAGCTCTGTGTTGCACCCCTGGCAATAAGCTAGAAGCACCAATAGCCTTGACGCTGCATGGTGCTTTCTCCAATATTTTTGTGCACGTTTGATAAAAAGAAGAAAACTTGCCAAAGGCAGAAGGCACAACAATTCAGTTGAACATCAGGTGAGGGGGCTAAAGATGCAGGATTTGAGCGGCCACACAATAAAAGGGAAGCCCAGAGTTCGGAGAGAAGAGGCGTCTATGCTCAGCTCCTGCAAATCCCATCCCAAAGAGCCAACAGACAGTCCAGTCTATGAAGAAGAAAAGAAATGAAGGGGCAGCCTGAAGCACCAGCATCATCTCAGTCACTCTCGCAGCAAGCTCTCACCATTCTGAACACTCAGGTGGTGTCTGCCGGACCTTTTCCTGACACAACACCGGAGATGGCAAGGTGAACCAACCCACGAGCCATGCAGAAGACCACGCTGCCACTTCAGGACAAGGGGTGCAATATTTGCCGTCTGCGACCACAGGAGCAACTCAGGACTCAAAGCTGCTTCCCAGACGTCTGGGTAATTTCGAAGCTTTTTCTTGAATCGCATTTCTTACAACAGTTCTGCAGCTATTCGGAATCACAAACACTTCAGCCAAGTCTCAAGAGTGCCATTCAAAAAATGGAACCTCTTTAATCTTTTCAGTAGGAAAATCAACTTAAGTGGATAACTACTCTTTGTCATTTGAGCTGAAACTGGTAAATACTTGTATCATAAGAAAGCTTCAGAGCAAAAACATTAGCTAGAAAGAATAAAACCAAGAGAGTTAAATTCTCCAGCCTTGATGAAGTCTGCAACACTTAAAAGATAAGTATTTGATACAGTATTTTTAGCTAAAGAAAAACAGCATTGTCCCTATTAGACATTTTAATTTACTTAAAATAATTGTGCCTCAGTAGTTTACAAAGGAGTGATTACATACAATGTGACAATTGTATTACTTATTACCCTTGACATCACTTCAGTGAGGGTCACTCTAGTTAAATATTTCATTTGTTATAATGTCCATCTTCATCAAGCTATTTTTGAAGCAATCTGAAAATCTTAAAACATTTGTTTCTTTGTCTTGCAAAAGAGAGGGCCCTGTTCATTTGTTCCCTTTAATACCTGGCAAATTGCTGTAGCATTTCACAAAACCCTGAAAAGAAAAGGGCATGCAAGAGAAATTCAAAGTAATTCATTCAAAACATCCTTTTCTCACTTTTTTTTGTCCTTTCCGCTGTTAAACACTCCGCCTAAGTCCAGTCTCTGTCAGAGAGGCAAAGATGCTTTATTAACAGTATCCTCATAAATATTCTGTGTTTGAATGAACAAGACGAAGGATACTTGACATTTAAATGCTTCTTACAATTTCATTTATAAAGCAATTCTCTGATATCAAAGCCTTCCTCCATAGTTACACAAGAAAAAAATTACAGCCGCCTTCTATTCCTCCATATATGCCTCATGCCTCAGAGATACAGCACCATTTTCTTAAACTCATAACGAACTAAAGTCTGTTTGTTGAATCATAACCACCAGTGTAACGCCATCGAAAAGTACACAGCACTAACTTCGGTGTCGATTTATAGGTAACTTACCCATAAATCTTCACAATAGAAGTAGGTTTGTGTCCTGCTCAGACTACGGAGAGCTGTAAATTATGACTCATTGCATGGAGCGCTGGGGAGCGGAGGAAATACTACAATGGTGTAACCAGTATCGACAACAGTAATATTTCTTATGCAGCTGGACTATTACACATAAGATTATTTAGGGGCTTAAAGGTATTGGGACTAAGTGTATTTGCTCTTGTTATAGCCCTGACTAATTTCTCCTTCATCAGCCACGGAGGAGAGACTATGGCTTCCCCAGAAGAATTCTCCCTCCATATGTGAAACGGATAATGTCACATCTTCTTCTGATGTTCCTCCACGAAAAGGTACATGAGTTATGATAAATTTGTTTAAAGCCTGACACCAAAGATAATATTTTCCTGTGCCTGGAACCTATCATCCCCTTCAACTCCTCCAAATATTTCTGGCTCCTGCTTTTTTATGATGAGGCCTTATATAGGAGGGTCTACAAAATTCCTGGAAATTCAAGAAAGAGTGAGTTAGGAATAGGAGGAGCTCTCCTCATTGCGTCAGCAAACCCAAAGCACTTGGGTTAGAGCAATGGTAAGACTGGGCTTTGATTTTTGAGGATGATTTCAGGTTACACTGAAAGCCCAATCCAGGCTGAGGCTTTCTCTAAACCAACTCCATTTACTAACTGGAGTCCAAGACAGGCTACCTCCATTCCCAGTTTGATCTGCATTACTACTTACAGAAGTAGGGGAAGGGGGGGTTCCCAGATGGTTCCCCACCCTGCAGAGAAAGTGTCTCCAGACCCACAGAGCAAGTATGTTTCCAGCTCAAAAGCAAGAACTCCAAAGCAATATAGCACAATTCCACCAAGCTGCAACCAAGGGTTTGTGTCTGTACCAGAGTCTGATACCAATTCCTGCAAACCCTGGAATGTCACTAGCTTTCCCATTACTTTTTCTGTAAATTGGGACAAGCCTTATTAAGTATTTTGAGACTTAAGGATAAAAGGGATTATTTTAAAAATGCACTGCATTAGTATCAAGTAGTTATTATTATTATTAATAGCACTATGTCTCCTCCTATGGTAAATATGACTTCCTGCTTCTTACATCGGCATGAAACGAGGCACAGCATGGAAATGGCATTGTGCAGATCTCAGCACAGGCAGGCTGACCTCCGTTCTCAAGAATTAATGCACAGCTTTAAAGCAAGTCACACCAGAAGCATACATTACTTCATGGGTTTCTCTGTAAAATAACCTATCCCTCTTTGAGGCACGGTTTAAAGACAGAGCCCACAGGACATAAATCACAGTTGCTAAAAATACAAATCCCTTTAGGCCAGCACTCCTTAATGGCAGCAGAAATCTTCACAGGAAGAGACACCTGCCCCAGTGACAGAGAATTATCACCTTCTCCAAAGCACGTGTTGGATGCCTGCTGCACTTAGCAAGTTCAGAGTGCCAAATTCTCCGTTGGAAGAGAAGACAAGTTACAAAATGCAAACCAAAAATCCGTATTTCCTCTCAGAAAATGTAACTCCTTTTCAAAGGGGTGAAGCGTATTATTAAAAAAGGTGTAATGGCACACTAAGCGCTCACACACAACTCCCTGGGGAAAAGCCTCCCCCTTCTTGCACCCCACTCACCAACCCAATCAAACCAGTAACTTTAGAACGAGCTACCTAACAGCCACCCTCACTTACTTGCGTTCCTTCCCTAAGTTACCAGTAAGAGACACAGATTCGGACAGTTATTTGTAAGTAAAAGGTCTTTCTCCAACTTTCTTTTGATGATGAACCGGCTCATCAGGCTGTTGCAGCAATACTAATTGCAGTACCGATGATTTTGATGTAATGCTGATTTTCTTCCCCTTTCCACCAAAATAATAGTGCCTTATTACTTAGGCTATTTTTGGTCAACAAGATTTCCCAGCTGCCATGGGTAATATTAAAACATTGATACACAGTTTCATCCCAAGCTTGAATAAAAGGTCTAGTATTTACCCATTTTCAAAAATGGAGAACTTTATCAGGCTTCAAGTTTTTGATGAGCTTAAGACACATTGCTTCAAAGTTCTAGTTTCCCCATCCCGTTCACATTCTACTGAATATTAGAATAATTTTACCAAGTATAATCTATGTGCATCCACCGCATACAGAAACATTCAGCAGAAAGAGCACAGTTCCAAAAAGATCCCCACAGATTTTGTCAAACCGTTATCTGTCCACAAAGCTATTTTGCCACAAGACATGTGACACATTTTGCTGATAATACCAAAACCAAGAAGGAGAGTGTTACCAGATTTTGCTGTAAGAACGGGACAACATACATCTCAAACCAGACAGCAGATTCGGCACCAGCTTTCTCCTCCCCTCCAAGCTGACTTGCGCTATGGGGGGCTCAGGTCTGCAGAGGCTCTGGCATATATTCACCTTTGAGGCAGAGCACACTAACCCCCCAGCAGAAAGCTGCCATTAAAATCATTTAAATACCTGAGCAAATTGCATTTTGGGCTAAAAGCAGGGGTTTTTTTCTCTGTTCTAAATGCACTGATGCAGCTTTTCTGCCGTCTACTCACCGTGTGTTCCTCACTCTCCAAGAACAAGTGTGCCAGATTCCCAGCTGGCGGGAGCCAGCAGAACTCCACTAACTTCCCGGGGACACCGTTGACTTTGGGGATTTGGTCCACAATGCCAGTTCAGAAGGAAACTCCTTCCCAAGCTCCAGCGGAGGGTACTGATATTTTATGCCCATGTGCCAAGGTTGATTTGCTGCAATTTATAAAGCATTTCATGGCTTTTAAGCTTTGCTTTCCCACCCCCTTTATTGAAAGGCCTTACATTCCAAAATACTGATCCAACCCGTGAAGAAAAAGAATATCTGCATTAGTCAGAGAAAAAAAAAAAAAGAGAGAATCTCACTTTGATATGAAGCCAGTTTATCCATGAGTAAGGCTGGCCCATTGCAGAAGTAATGGTAATTCACTCGTAATAAGTGAAGCCTAACAGCTCCGATGATGAAAGGTATAAAGCTGAAAGGGAAGCTATTCGTAATACCTAGCTTGGACTACAAAATGACATTCCTTTCCCTGCCCATTTTCCCACCCATTTGGTGAGCGGTGTCCTTGCTGCTTTAGCCTGTATTCATACGCAGAGCAAAACTGGTTTTGTCATATGTTTTTGGTGGTCTTGGCTGGTGCTTTTCTGTTTCTGCATTTTTGCAATTAAATTGCTTGATATCAAAAGTCATTGTCACACAGAGTGTGGAAGAGATAACGAAGTTAGCCCACAACAACGATGTAAGGCACAATTAAAAAAAGTATATATATAGATAAAAGAACGCTGTATTTCAGTATCACAACTGGAAGTGGAAAAGATATTGAGAAAGCTTAGGAAAACATAAATAAAGATAAGAACAGTCATCCAAAAATCCGTGTCTCAGAGGAAATACCCTGAAGGCATTATTAAAATATTCTGGATAATAGGCAACCATCAGGTTTTACCCAAGAGCAGCACTAATCCTGGCACGTCTCCTGCCTTCAGCCATCTCAGAGGACGTTCCTCCTGTGCACAGAGCTAGTACGTACACTAAACTTCCTTTGGAAATGCTAGCCAGGTCCCAGAAGCAGCAAAATTATCTTGTCAGCAGGGCTCCCCCACTTGGGTGCAATATCACGCTGACAAAGCACTCATGCGCCAGAATCCCACTCCTGTCTGATTGCCATCATTTCAGAAATCTCTGCAATATGCTCCTGGAAGGGGCTAGACATAAAGCAAATGGAACCGAGCCTTGGATGGGGAATTGTCCCAGAAAGCACCCATGCTAGACATCGTACAATCCTCAACCAGATGCTTCTCAAAAATGCTATCCTGCTAGCACAATCCACCTAATTTCCATGTCTCATTTAAGATCCCACGCATCTTACATAGTCTATAGAACAAGGCAGATGCCTTTCTGATTTGTCAGGAACTTTATTTGCCTGTGGAAGCTTCCCTGCTGACTGCCGAATACTCATACGTATCCAAAAATGAGACCTTGTCCCCATTTATACTAAGGAGGGAACAAAGACCTCACATGAGAAATAATTTGTTATGTTCATCTTCCTTTCCTGCCAACACCCCAGCTAAACCAGCCCCATTTTCCTTTGGACTAGACAATAAAGATAATCGAAGCTTTCAACCTAATCACCACCTCACCCTCCCAAAATGGATAATATTGAAGCCGGCCACAAATTATCTCCTGCCATGTCTTTTCCACCCTTTCCCAGTAGGTCTTAATTTCTCCCCTCCTCCTCATAAAAACCCCGCCAAATTTTTAGCAACTTCCCTCCATGGCTTCTTTCATTTTTGTTTTTGTTTCACACGCCCTGAGGAAAGACCCTCTCTAACACATCTCCAGAAGACTTGCTGCGCTGCATTTATTCACTCACCATGGTTTTGAACGCGCGAGGAGGAAATAAAAAGGAGGCAGAAAAGATGGGAGGGCAGCTGTGGGAACAAGTGGCCCTGCTACATCTAGGAAGAGAGAACAAGCGTACCAGAGACTGGGAAAGCCCTTGGGCTGGCCATCTTCTCAGGCGCGCATATTCAACAACCGGTGAAATAGGTAAGCATGGAAAAATCATCAGGAATTCACAAGTCAGGATCCTCCTGCACTTTTACACCTTGTTATTATTACCCGACTAGAAGGGCTCTCTGTAAGGAACAGTCTCCAAGCACACCCACGTTGAGATTAAAGACAAAAGCCCACCTGGATCGCAGCAGTACAGCCTGGCTGTAACACAAAAAGCGTGGGAGCACCCCACACAGGCTAAGGGCTGAAGACAGAGTTCCCTCATGCCGTAAAACGTGACAACCTCCTCGTCGGAAATTACAGTGCCCAATATCCCTGCTGCAGACAAGAGAGCACGGCGAGCAGTGGATCTTACACATCCTTCACCATCCACTGAAATAGATACAGCATTTTATAGCGCTTAAGAATACCCCTTGGGACGTGACTGCCGCTCTTTTAAAGCTTCAGCTGAAGTTCACGTCGTTCCCTAAGAGCTGTATGTGGCCTCCAGTGGAAAGGTACCAAAAAGAAGTGTTTTTAGCCATTCCCTGCTCCCACGCTCCCTCCTCAAATTAAAAGGCTGTGGCAAACACGGAATACAAACAAATTCCCCATGTTCAGTGGCACACACCACATTTCTGCCCATTATTAGATGTGACAAACACAAGAGGGGGCAGAGCAAAGGGCAGGACACTTAGCGATCTTGTCATACAAAACTTCTCAAACATGCTCAGTGCAGTGTGGGATTACTCAAGGCTTCCCATGCGGTGGGTCAGGAACACCAGACGTGCAACAAAACAGCTTCCCGGGAAACCGTGACAGAGAAAGAGGAAAAAACAGCCCCATGCACATCCTTATGGGCACCCGACATCAGGACACCTTTCAGGGGTGGGTCATCCCTTTGGTCTTCTCCTTAACTATCACCTTGTAATATTAAAACCATACCACTGGGAGAGATTTTGCCGGATGCAGCCAGAGATCAGGCCAATAGCCAAGAATTTTGGGACAGAAAACCCTCAAGTTCTCTCAATCTTTTCCATCGCTTGTTCAAGACGAGGAGACGTTGCTGGCACATCCCATTACCGTCCTGCTCCCCAGCGCAAACTGCCAGGTGGTTTGTGCTAGGGGGTTTTTGCCTTCAATAAGCAGAAAGCACAATCTGACAAAATCTATTCCCCCAAGCGCTGTACCTCTTGCAGCATCTACCTCTCCCAAACTGCCTTCCCTGTAAACGCTACCCTGGATCTGCTAAGTACATGGAAATGGAGACTGTGCCATTGGAAAGAGTGGGGAAGGCAGGCTCCTGCCTATCCCAAGCACAAATGGTTTCTCCTTTCCCCCTTCCCCGGGAGTGCCAGGTAGCCGCCTCACACCGTGCTGATGTGCCATTGTTTATTTTCCAAGCGTCTTCACAGAGCGGCTTTCTCATGCGGCAGCTCCCTTCCGCAGGCTCTGTTCTCACGCAGACAGAAGGCTGTGCCGCTGCTGCTGCCTTTTTGATCTCCAGACAGAGGTGAGGGGGCTAGAGGAGGGGGGTGCAGTGGGAATTCCCACCCTCACGCTATTGGTTTGCTTTTCAAGATGCTCAGCAGCACCGCACACGGCAATCCCATGCAGCAGAGCCTTTCTTTAAGATGATATCCGTGCTTTCCTCTGTGACCTTTATTCCCACTGTTTGCTTTCCTCCGAGGCTGACTCCAGCCGTAACCGATACCGGAGCATCCCCACCCCCATGGCTCCTTTGTACTGGCTCACAGAAGATCGGGATCTCCATCCTCTCAACTGCTTCTCCTGCCAGCAGATGCTAAATACAGAGGGAGGAGTGAAAAACCCTGGCACAATAATGGTCGTGTGAGCAACTGCCCTCTCCCATGTGGTTCTTGCAACTTGCTGAACCTCAGCCACAACGTGCCTGGGATGATGGAGGCTGCAGGATAACACGGGCTTTCCTGTCCGTTTGCCCCACTGTTGGTACCTCCTTCCTCCCAGTGGAGATCCCAGGGATGCCTTTTCCATCAGTTCCATCTAGGTGGCAGAGCCTAAAAAACAGCAGAAGGGATATTTAAATGGTTTTCTATTAGAGAAAAAGCAGCAGCAGTGGCTGTCAAAAGAAAAGCTACTCAAATTTTACGGAGGGATTAGGGGAAAGCAAAGACAATCCAGCCAACAAGTGGAAAAGTCAGGGTTGGGAAAGCAGGATCACATGACCAGCATGCCTTCCATGCTCCTGGAGAAGTCAACTCATTACACTTCACTTGCGTTTCCTCCACCTCCTAGAAAAGGGCTGGAGACTGTTGGAAAGTATGTCTTAGACTTCGCCTCTATTGGCATTGCGCTTTGAGATCAGAGGACGAGAAAATCTTTGGAAATATTGTGAGACAGAGTCAGACCTGAGGTCTTCCACTCGCTTCTAGACGTGACACCAGGGGTACTCTATGAGGAAGAAGAGTCAAACAGGGGTTTAAGCAGACTTAGACTGGACAGAATGGAACAGGAAGGGAAGAGGGGTGTAGGCTCCTTATCATATGAAAACATTTTGACAGAGCCTTGCTGCAGTTAACACCTACCGATCCAGTTGCTAGTGCTGCACAGAGGAAAAGAACAAAGTCCATCTGAGGTGCTTTAGACCTGATCCAAGCCCCTGCCCCAGCCGCTGCCTTCTGCTATCCAACCACATACTTCTACCATGTTCTTTCTGTTTGTACAAGCCAAGATAATTAAGCTTCCTTGTCCGGAAGTCTTTCTGGAAGTCTCAAAAAGCAACAGCGCATTTCAAAACCACCAAAACAACCTCATTAAACTCAGGGGGTTTTGACTGAGTTAAAATATTATCCAATATAGGGAAACAAAGGTACAATATTTGTAGAAGAATTGAAGCAAAACCGAGAAAGTTAGAATGAAGGTCCCCAATTTGATTCAAAATCACTTCAAAATTTGTCCATCGAGAGTTTTCACGTTACCAGAAACTTTTTGATCATGATTAAACTCATATTTCTACAAAGCTGAGCAGGATCAGTACCAGTTTGCAAACTGGTTTTCTTCTCATGGCTTTGAGTGCTCAAAACGTATATTTTTCCCTCTGAATTTTCAAATGCTTGGTATTTTCTTTGCAGATCTTTCTAGAAAACTCACCGCGAGCTCAGCTTTTCATATTAAATTCTCATTGTGGTCATCTTTAGCAACGTTAACTTATGGAAATTGGTCAAACCACAGAAAGTCACACCTACAGTTATGCTGTATATAGTTACCCAAGCAGACAGTAGCTCACACCAGGCAATGTGTGGGAGGAAGTGGCTAGAGATGTTCACAGAGTTTATTCCCACTTTTAGAAACCAAGCAGGGATCTAAATAGATCCAACAAATGCAGCTGAAGATCTATGCGGCTTTACACGGGAATTTTGTGGCAGCCAGGGCTTCAGATCAACGTTTCAAGTGGAAAGCAAAAGTCATTATTACAGTTTGTTACTAGTTTGCAAACAGCCCATTTCCCACCATAAATATTAAGCATATCCTGAAGACTTCTGCGCTGTATCCACCGCAGCCACAAGGGGAATAAAACCCTAGCAATAATATGGGCAGATTACATGTAAAAGTGCAGAGAAAATCACATTAACATATTTTAATGTTTACCGTATTAAAACCTACCAGAAATCAGCCTCCCACCCAGCCCAAACACGGGGGCAAGGGGAAGAATATTTCAGCCAAATTTTATATCCAAGCAATCCAAAAAGGTTGCTGCAATAAAAAAAGCTGGGTTGTACCAGCATCACTACACGCTCGCACAGTTTCATCCCAAGTCTTGCAGCAGCTGGTGCTTTTGAGGAAGCCTGAGAACCTGCAGGCACGTGACTCACCCAGATCGAGGTTCCGTGTAAAAAAAGAACACGTACCTTAAAAATAAGTTTCTAATTCTCAGTTGCAAAAAAACCTTGAAATAGGCAACACAGTCAGACCTAAAAGCTTATAAACATGACAACACATCCAACAATTAAAAAAAAAAAAAAAGGAAAAACCCATCCCCATGACTTTTTGAGGGGTAACTCATGAATTTTGAGCACTTAAGGCTGGAAAAGATGTACAAACTCCTTGTAAAGATGCACGGCAAGCAGGTCTCAGAATTCGCGAGTCACAGATACCACTCGGGCTCCAAAAACCAGAGAATGGCTGCTTTCCCGCATGCTTCTTTCCACAACTCACTGCCACTTCTGTCACGTGCTTCTTGTTGATGGTGTGGGCCCCGATACTGGTCTCTGGTTGATACATCCCCCGCAGGGTATGGCAGCTCTCCATAACATGCATCACAGCCCTATTCCTGGAGAAGAAAAGGACCTAGCCATTCATGTAAGACAGGGATTTAGCAGGGAGCAAGACTGGGAAAACCCACCTCAAGCCAGCATTACCACATTTCCGACTATTTCAAAATGCAGTCACCTTTAGGAGAGAGACCCATAGATTCCTCCTCAGAGCAAGTTTGAGTAATAAGAGGAACAGCTGATAAAGGTTTGTCTTATACACGGTGTGATGAATCTGCAACATTGGCTCTTGCTCCCCAACATGTCCGTAGTCTGTATCTTACGTTTTCAAACAAAGATCCTACTTTTGTGCTTTTCCCCCTGCTGCCTCTCCTGCTAGGAAGAGCTCCCAACAACCATCTACAAAGTGACTTGATTGTTTGCCTTCAAACCAGCCTTCAAAGTCTCCTGAACCACCATGCAAACAAACAGCTTGTCATCACTTAAATAGCTGTTTTCCTGAGAGAGGTCCATAGACCAACGTTCTCATCAACTCCTCACACACCCCCATTTGACTATTTCTGTTACCTCTTGTCTTGGGCTTACTTTGGAAGTTGCCTGAGGATAGACCATTTTGTTTTGTTTCAACGCATTCCCTGACATCCTGGACCATGACTAAAGACTGGTTGGCCTCACACAGCAAGCAACAAATTCTAAGAAAATGCACCCATTAAGAGTGATCTATGAATGTCTGTAGACTCTCTGCATGTGTTCTTAATAAAAACTGGGAAACTCTCTTGATTTGCTTTTATTTTCACAGACACATGGTAGTTCCCCAACTGATATATAGCATGACTTGGGACACATCACCATGACCTTTTCAAAACAAACAAAAGAGAATAAATCTGGAGTCACAAAATTAAACCATTTGGGCATCTAATGGGCCAAGTGCTATACACAAGAACTTCCTCTGGTACAGCTGGTTTTTGATATTGGTTTGACTGCAGGACTACAACATGGCTGTAAAATACTCCACAGTTTTTTTTCCACCACCCAGCATGGAAAATTTTGCTTCCGGGGACTTACGTCGCTGTTGTCCTAACCACTCATGAGACCTATTCCCACCTCTCAATTGATTCACCTTAGGTCTCACAGGATCCTCAACTCCTCAGTGGAGCAGTTCATCCACCTGTGACGCAGGGACAATACCTCATGACTGTTTGGAAGGTAAGTTACCTCCATTTGGGATGTATTATTTGATGGCAAAACAACAGGAGGGGGGAAAAAGCTGCCACTGCCCCCCTCCCTGTTTTTTGGTTTGGTTTTGTGGGGTTTTTGGGGGTTTTTTTTTTTGGTCTTGTTTCCATCTTATCTAACAAAGTAACATATTTAGCTGCATTCAGGAAGCGGCGCGCTGGCCATCCGAGAGAAGCCCACGACACCGTCTCCCGAACGGCCAGTTAGCAGCCCCAGCTACGTGTATGACAGGAGAGCCCTCCCTCTGCTCAGCAGGCTCCCTGCCAGCCCTGCCACCAACCCGCTGTGTGGCTGGGACAAATAATTTTGTTTCTCTGCCACCAGTTCCATTTCCATCCCATCTTTTTCAGTCCTGAGCTATCTGGGACAGGACTTGCTTTTCTCTCTATTTAACTGGAGGCAGGAAGAAGATCTTAAAGTTTAAAAGGGTCATTAGACGCTATCATGGTATATAGAAATAATAATGATCAGTTTAAAATACATTCTATTCCTTCAGCTCAGCAAAGAGTTATATGATCTCGAAAAAAATTACGGCAAAGCGAAAAAAGTATCATCATCAAAATAAACCATGAAGATCCCACAGGGAGAGAAGCATGCATCTGGAGATAACGGTTCTCCCCAAAAGTCACGGCTACTGTCGAACAAAGTTGACATGCAAATTCACACACTTGCACTTCTTTTAAGAGACAACCCATTTCTCGGAGGTATCATAACAGTTTGTGATCTTGCAGTTGCTATGGCAGCTGCTTGTGTGTCGAACAACAAAGTACTGTGTGTAGTTAGATAAATCTGCTTAAGTTATATCTGTCCCAAGTTCCCAACACTACACTAAGTTATTATGCACCCTTAAAAAAAAAAAAGGAATGTAAATTGAAGAAACATGTTTCAACGTTGAACAATAGTATATAGAAAATATCTTCTCCATAAACATTGCCTTTCATGGTATTGTCATCATGTACCTTTGCTGACTTTCTCATGTCAAATTCCTACTACACAATTGCCAAATACACGCAATTTATTCAAATAAACTAAAGTAATCTTAGGATGACATCTCGGTACAATAAAAACAATTGCATGATCTCTGTGCATGTTTTAATTTTAAAGTCTGGTAATACAATAGGCTTTCTCTCTCACATTTGGCATGCATTTGCTACAAAAAAAAATGTTTTAATATAAAATAAAATGCCCTGAGTTGTACCACTTTATCATTCCACGTCTTTCATCTCCTGCCTCTGAGAGCCTCAGCATTCCACGGAAAGCAGACTTCTATTATCGCACCCCAACCATGCAGCAAAAGCACACTGCCCTCCACTGAAAATGATCTCACCAGCATCCAGGCCCTCCGTTTCCCCATTTCCTTCTCCATCCCATCGCTTTTCACAAAGGACTTCCTGCAGGAACGCAGATGATTAGTAGTTCGTTTGCATACTACAAGGGAGAAGCTGTAGCACACTTCACAAGTGCTTCATTTGCTCCAGTCGCTCGCTTTATCTCAGCAGGGATAACCAGCATATGAGCCAAGAGTCTTTTCCAGATGAGAGGTATCTGCCAGCAACCAGCTGACATTTGTTCATTTTAAAAAATTACCTGTTTTTTGCAGTAATACCTAAGCACAGATCTATTCTGAGAAGACAGCAACAGAAAACCAAACTGTTTGACAAAGGTGAAACAACAGATTCAGAGATTATTGAGTGAGGCCCGGATACCGAAACAAGAATCATCATCTCTGCAAGACTACTGAGGTTTAAGTGCTCGGTTCACGAAAGCAGAGAAAGCCAAACCACCATTGCTGACTTCCTCGCCCAATTCCTTTTGTATTTTGTAGGCAAGAGAAGCCACATCGTTCGCAACCGGGGTTTCTGCCAGCCTAAAATCGTCTGCGCTAACAAAACCTGGAAGCAGTAGAGTGACAGGCAGCGGCTCTGCAGACGGGAGGAAGGGGGACCCAGTGTCACACAGGGTGATGGAACCCTGTCACTTCTAGTCACGGGCTCAACCTGCCCAGCGGTGCATGGAAGGGGTGAGCAGCCGCTTGGCACCAACACGAGCGCTCCCAAACACACACCTGCACAAAAACAGACATCCTGTAGCTCCCACACCAAATTTAAATGGCTTCAAAGACTGCGGAAGAGCAGGAGAACCCTTTTGGGGTCAAAGTCTTGCTCTTAACAGTACAGTATTATTTTGAGTCTATTAGAATGCGTGCTCTCCTCAGCAGGAGGAGAACATACATGCAAACTGTGCCTAAGTACAGTTCCTTGGGGCAGACATCTCCTTTATGGACAAGGATTTTAGCTGTCGGAGTCGAAGGAGGATGCCGGTATGACTTTGAAGACATCCTTTCCCCACTTAACACCGTGTCCCCGGAGAGCTGAGAGCGGCTGAAATCTGCCGAGACTAAAACCAGCGAAGTTAACTCTGCCCTGCCGAAGGCGCGGGGTCTCTGGCACACGGAGCGCTGCAGCGCTCCCACTAACACGCATAATGGAGGGGAGCTTCACCTTTTACTGCTCCTCCACCGACACCACAAAACGAGATGAAAGAGCTGGGTTTAGTTTTACATTTTTATGACTTTTCCCACCCCTTCGCGACCTCCCTGGCGGCATTTCCCGCCCCCACAACTGACCGACCCCATAGGAATGCCTGTGCCCAGGAGGGCAGAGTTCTGGTTGCTATGGCAACCCTGGCTCCAAATTTCCTGGCCTCCACGTATGTAACATATTAACCTTATCATTTAATTGCTAGATACATTTCAGAGTGGCAAACGGGCAATTATTTTTCAGTAGATTTGCAGCAGAGAGTCATTTTGAGAGGCAGCATTCAGGCACGTTAGGGCAACTCTCTTCATTACCCGACCTACCACTTGACCTACAGCGCAGAGGAAGCACCTTCCTCCTTCCACCGGCCAAAATCCTCCCAGGGAGTCCCTGTTGAAGCCTCCTGCTTCCCTTCTGCCTCACGATCCACGCCAAAGCAGTGACCGCTCCACTCCCCCCCTTTCTTTTTGGTCAGCTGGAGGTTCCATGCATGGACAGGGTGGGCTCACACTGTCTCCCACCCACGTCCAGCCAGGAGGAGCATCCTACAGTATCAGGTCCTACAAGGAACAAGTCCCACAAGCACACAGGACCTGCCCTGCTTACCCCAAAAGTCTTCTCTTAATGATCTGTTATGGCCAAGGGCTCTCACAACAGTCCTTGGGAGGCTGGCAAAGCAGTACACCAAACTCCGCTTCCTACACAAGGATGCCAAGGAAGCAGAGGCTGGGATCTGTCCCCTTCGGTTCCCCGTAAAGCAGCATAAAATCAGCCTCGGGAGCGACTGCCTTCCGTCGGGGTGCTGGCACTGGCACCCCCAGGGCTGGGAGGCGGCGGTGGGACGGCTGCGTCACAGCACACCACATCAGAGGAGCTGCAGCGCAGCAGGAGGCGCGAAGGAGAGCCTGGCACCTCGCCTCCTCCCACCAAACCCACTGCCCACACCTCCCCTCCGCAACGGCTACGGGGGGAAACAAACCACGCACCTCCTGTTGATCCCAAACCTCCCAAAGCACGTGACTCCTCCAAAAACTTCTTGTTTTCAACACACCCCCTCTGTACAGAACTGCGGAGATTAAAAGCCTGACTTTGACCCCAGGAAGTGCTGTGCGGAACTCCTTGGGCTTGTGGACTATTAAAGCTGGAAATTGATTTTGTTGGCTCTGTAATTTTCTTCACCATTTGCAGGAGTGAGACCCAAACACTTAATCTCTCTTTTTTTTTTTTTCACCTCAGCCACTTATTATGAGCACATGGGGGAAGGAGAGAAGTGGGAGGAATCTATTTTATTTGCTGACCACTTTAACTTGTTTATTCTAGAAAATAGCATGCAAACACATTTTCCAAGAAAACAGCACGACACTAACTACCAGCAGCAGCAGGTGTGGAGAGCGCAGGAACTTTCCACGGGCTGGCAGAAAGACTAGCTTTTGCCAGTAAAGTTACCTGAACCAAAATAAAAATAAGAATATGTGAGCTTATTCACACTTACCGTCACCAGGATCTCCTCACCAAACCATGTAAGTCTGCAAGGCTAATGCAGTATTACATATTATATACTTCCATCCGCTGCTTCTCAGCCTTCCCCACCTCAGTTTTGGGATTTTCAATGTATTGCTGAATGCTATTGTCGCACACGTAACACATCAATGTGTTCTACAAAAATTACCCTCAGAGAAGCAGAACTCACTTCGACCTTCCCATTAGCGTCTACGACCAAGGCTGTGTTTTCTCCATGAAGAATAAAGCTCTCGGCTGTGTTGAAGGAAGGCAGGTCACACCAGCTTAGAAAGTCCCAGAGGTGAAGGTGACTCTCAATAGCTTACTTGGGATACTGCCCATTTTATTCCCAAGGAAACAGAGGACCAAACAGCAGAAGATAAAACTTGCAAGCCGGTTAAATTGGGCTGCCTCTGTTCCCATTGTGCGTCCCCCATCATGGTAGATCCAGAGTTGTTCTGGACAATAAATATTTACAGGGAGGTCATCAGGGCACGGCAAATCCCGACAGAAGGGTTATACGTCATGCCCCAGCCAGCAGCACCCCAGGGAGGCAGGGGTCTGGCGGGACATGGGATGTGTGAGATACCCTAAAGCAGGGCAAATTCCCGACGCTCAGCTCCGTTACCTCGCACCGCCTGTACACACCATCTCGGGTACCGGCACGAGGGCAAGGGAACCGTGTGCCCACCCCACCTTTACTGGACTCATGCTCAAAGGGCACAAGGCAGAAGTAGCTGTGGTTGAACCCACCTTGAGAGAAAAGCCCAAACTCACCAGGCAGACACTAACTGTTGCAGATGACAAACCCCCCACCTCATCTCAGACCCCTACAAGCCCCTCACAGACCAGACAGCAACACGCACCCTGCGCTGGGCAGGGGCGCTTAGCGTGGAGCTGAACGTGCATGGTAGGAATGCTGCAGAGCAGCACAGCAAACTCAACAATTTGCCTTAAAAAAAAAAAAAAAAAAGGCTTTCCTCATTTGGAGCGTGGGTCGGAAGCTGCAATTACCCAGCAGTCATCAAGGTGGAGCAGGAGAAGCTGCAGCAGCCAGGCCTGGGCTCCTTCCACAGCCTGCTCTCCAGCCACTGCAGGCGGTAAAGCAAATGGCAAGAAACACAGAATTATCCTTTCAGGTTCCATTTACTATGGGCACGGGTTGGATAAGGGAGAGGAACTTGGACAGGCTGATAGCCCGGCATCGCCCATTTTATTAAAAACAGAGCCTGAACATGCAAACGAAGCGTTTGCTTTGCCACAGCTTTCCTATGAAGAATTAGCAGGAGAAAAAGAGCACACTGCCTAAGAAGCCTGCCTGCTCTGTTTATCCCTTCCTCTCTCTTCTGTCACCACATCCTTTCACCTCCACATCCCTCATAAAGCCCCTAGCTGTCTCCTAAGCTCACCGACACAGCCTGCTTCGCCGCCCTCGCTTGGCAGCCTCCCTGGTTTACTGCGCTCGGAACCACCGGCTCCGCCGTTTCTCACATTAAACGTAGCTTGCGGTGGGCGCTTCACCACCTCCTCGGCGCTGCACTTCCACCGACCTCGGCTCAGGAAGTCACTTGAGCATGACCAAGTGGAACCAGCTCACACCCCAGAAGGGAACACGGGAAGGAGGGAAGGAAAGGACTGAGATTTCCATAGGGCACTTCACTTCTGTGGGTCACCGCCGAGGCAGACACTCTCCAGCAGAGCTCCCGGCAGGACTGGGGCCCGTCTTTCCACAAATCTTCACGGTCAAAACGCTCCAAACCCTTTGTTTCAAGTCTCTCTCACCCTTTGCCTTGCGCAGAGACACGATTGTATTCCTCTTTCTCCACCACCCTCCTTGCGCATCAAAGTTAGGATGTGTCTCCCCTTGAACCATGAACCTACTCCAAGAGACGTCCTACCCAAAACCCACACAGCCCTCAAGGAGAACCTTTCGGAGCTGGCCACACTGTCCCCAGGGAAAAAAAAAAAAAAAAAGAAAAAACCCACAAAACAAAACACCACAAACCAAACTTAGGACACCGAAGACAGCTCTGCCTCCTCGCAGGCACTGCAGCAGAGTTGCGATGCGCGCTCTTCCCTCTGCAGCTATCTCCCATTAACCTGTTTGCCTGTTTTACAGCAGCCATATAATAGTCTGATCACCGCAAGGATTTTTCTGTAATAACCTCTAAATCCTCTCACACCTGCCTCCTGTTAAAGTAGCCCCTGTCCATGCAGAGACACACGCTCGCTCCGTCCACTCTTACCGCTGGAGTCACTTGGACAAACAAGTCTTCAGCTACCTGCAAAATCAGAGAAACAGGCACTCCAAACCTGGTTTTAACAATGAAATACAAATTGCCCCGCAACCCTACGTATTTGAATGACAACCTGCAGGTTACTCACTCCTTTCCCAGCCAGCCACCGCCGCCTCATCTGTAAAATGGGGCAAGCGGGCTCCTCGCCTCTGCGTGACAGTGTTTGCAAACATCAAGAAACGACTCCACAGAAGCCAAAAGGGAGTACTCTATTTGCATGCAAATTCATGTAAAAAATTAATCCTCACGTGGTTCCAGAAACATGATGCATACAAATACATTACTGCAAGCCTAAGAAATTTAGCTTAAGAGATGCAGCCAACTGTTTTCTGCACTGACTGCGGGCGGGGATCTGACAAACACGCCTTCCTTTCTGTAACTGTTAACTCCTCATTCCAAATCTAATATTTATCTTTAATTTTCCATCGGCGTTTTGACTGCGAGAGAGCAGGGGACCAACAGGACCGGCAAAGACAATCCATTTATTTCACCCTTTCTTCATTCCTTGGGTCAGCTACTCCCTCTCTGAATCGGTGCTAGACCTGCTTGAATAGCTGAGAATGAACCTTCCACAAAGTGTGGATTTACTTTTACTAAATCCTCTAAGTATTAAAGCTCTTCACACCATTTGGTCTTGAAGTGATGCAAGAGCGAGGTGTGGACACCAGTGACAATAAAGAACCATCTGGCAAAGTGAACTCCAAGCAAACAATGACAAGCACAAGTGAAAAGAATTGCAATGATTTCCACAAACATGTGAAATACTATAAACTGTGTGACTTAGCAGCTTCCTCCTCCTAGCAAGTAAATAAACATGTCTGCAAGTAGGCTGTTTGGTTCTGTCTTTTATATGAGCTGAGAATACACAGAGGCTGCCCCATTTGCATTTTGCCTTTAAAAAAAAATAAATCTATGCAGATTGGTGAGNGACTTCACTTTTTCTTGGTTCTTTACTGTCAGGGTGATGTACTGGAAGTCTTTATTTCTTTCAGCTTGGGCCCCTCAGTAGTTCATTCTCCTTCCAGCCTGTTCTCATGCCTTTCTTATCACCTGCTGAGGCCTTGATCATGGACAGAGCAGACAAGCAGCAGGGGACAATTAGAGAGGAGTTCAGACTTTGATNACAAAGCGGGCATAGATACTTAAATTTACATTTTAATTATCTGGCACAATGGTGCATTCAACTTTGCAGAATATTGAAATTTCCCCACACCCCCCCCCCCCC
>VZSF01001223.1:368500-431199 GCA_013398295.1 Chionis minor
CCCCCCCCCCCCAAAAAAAAAAATGGAACTTAGGGGAAAAAATATAAAGAAAAAAAGCAGTGCATCACAAAAACCATAACCCCAACCCAACTAAACTCCCCCACCTGGGTCTGCTGAGCTGGCTGGGATGAGCTCAGCTGGTGGCACAGGACTTTACCCAAGTACCTCCACCATGCTCACCAAATCATGACAGATCATTTTTAGGGCAGGCCTTAAACGCACCATGGGTCTTTTCAAGGTCTTTACCTCACTACTGTTCTTGTATGAAATCTTTTCCTGAGTTACAGTACTAAAGAAGCAAAAGCAGAATGAGGCCCTTATTTTCATGCACCACACTAAACTGTTCTCCCCACAGTCATCTATACAGCTGGAATCCGTTGCGTTCTTGTTATTTCCAGCATTTCTGCAGTGTAAAAATCATCTGAGGTAGAAGAAAACACAGCAGCAAAATCCAGCAGCTACCCTTACTTTTTGAAGCGTAATAAATCAAACATTTCACCTAGGCTTAGCCAAAGAAGCTCAGCCAAAAAAAAAAAAAAACCACCAACCAAAAATGAAAAAACCAACAGCCACCGAAAACCCCACCACAGTTGCTTAAGCCTCAGGAGACATTTATGCTGTTAAAACGACGATGCCTTCACTAACTAGGGAAAGCATTGAGTTTTTACAAAGAGGCAGGAGAAAGGACTGCCAGCTAGAAACGAGATCTTTGACAAAAACACCACTCCAAGGCAGCAATTGGAAGGGCATTAGGGGTTTAAGAGAGAAAGATACGGTGTACCACCCTCTTAGAGCTGGTCCTTAATTATTAATCTTGAAAGTAAGAGTCCAGTGGGCTGGGAGGCAGAGCTCCCCCTGGAATCCAGTCCTGCCACTTCTGCTCCACACGATTTTGATTAAATCCCTCTTCACTTCCTTAAACATAAAACAGGGATAACAACATGGCACGCCAGAGCCTGCAGTGAGAACCCTTGGACTGCACCTTTCTGCCTTCTGCCCAGGGAAAGGGACCACAGGGGAAACTGTCCCCTGCCCTCCCCGTTGTACCGGGACGCGATTCAGTAGCTCTTAAAAGTTTTAATTCAGGTTTTCCCTCCCCTCAAGACCAGCAAGGCTGTGCCCGTTCCTCACTCAGAGGAAAGCATCCCCACCACCAACTGCACCCTCCACACGCAATGCTCATCCTGAGGGTAGAGTATCCCGGCTAACGGCAGAGTATCCCAACACCTTAGAGCTGCAGCCACACTGAGCCAAGGGCTGGTCCAGTGAAATCAGCTGGTCCCTGATCAAGCCGTGGGCTTATAGGGAGCTCATTTCCCTTTGTTTGCCCTTACAGGCCCAACAGCACCATACAATGGAAGGGCACATCCCCAACAGGGTCAAGTGAGCCAAGACAATAAGGAGAACGAGGTACCCAGATCTCTCCTTTGTGGCGTTACTCTTGGTTTTTCAAGCATCCGCAGTTACAGAAAGAAGAAAAAAATTGAGGAGAAATTGAAACTTGGCTCTTTTCCCCATGTTTGAAGGTGTTTTTTTTTAAAAAAAAAAAAAGAGGGGGAAGAAAAAAAAAACCCCTCTCTCGCTATTTGTTCTTTGCTGGTCTCGTATTTTAGAAACCCAGACTAAAAATATGCGTGGCTAATAGGAGCTGTCAGACTTCCACCATCACGTCTCTGCGTGACACACACTGACAAGGAGCTCCTGGCATTGTCCAAAGGAAAAAAAACAAGACAGAAGGTGAAAACTCAACTAAATCTGAGGGAATTGGAAACCTCCCACACCAGCGGATGCCTGAGAGCAGAAATCCCACTCCAGACCACCAGATCCCAGATCCAGAGGCGCATCACCCCAGGCCAGAGACTCACCCCTGCCAGGCAGCTGGGAGAGGCTCTCTGTGGCCCAGCCACCACTAGAGGAGGTCAGAGTGCCACAGAGAGAAGGGTGCAACAAATTACAGCCTAAATTATCATAAATAGGCTTTCTACTCCCTTCTTACCTTTTACATTTTCATAACTGAGGAGTCTCCTCAATTTTACTGGGATTCAGTACTAGTTATTGGGTGAGGGGGGACAGACATGACAGCTGTCCACGTGTCCCCCTGCCCCTAAGACATCTCCAAATTTCATTTAAAACCCAGAGGATCCCAAACCGGTAGTCATCACTTCTAGACAGTCATCACTAACGATATTAAACCATGTTTCAGAGAATTTCAGCTGCAGAAATCAAGAGGCTGCAAGACAGTTACCTATTTTCTTTTTAAACAAAAGCTGGAAGTTTCTATTCCTTCTATTCCTTTCTGTCATCCTCACAGAAAATCTTCAAAACATGAGCTGAATGCAAAATAAAAGTTGGCAAACCAAGACAGCAGGACAGCCTTCAAATGGACGCTAATTTAAATGTAAAAGATAATCTTCCCATTTTAAAAATTATCTCATCATTTTGGGTGGACCCAACTGTTAATTTTCAAGGATACAGGACTGCTTATTTTGTGGGCAAGGCTCTGACAGTGGTGGAAAAGAAAAAAGCCTGTCTTTTTGAAAGATAGAAGACTGTAGATCTCAGCCAATTTCAGGCTGTGGCTGCAATTTCAGTCACGACTTGCTTACCTATCATGTGTTCTTAGAGCCTTAGAAAGGAGCAGAATGGTTGCTAGAAGCTTAAAGCCTACCTCTCTGAAGAGTACGTTTCACTGTATCCCACTTCATAAGGTGATACGCTGGAATTTCAACTCCTAGCCATGCTTCGAGTGTGTTAAAATCCAAGATCCCATCACTGAAAGACTTGCCAAAGATGCAGGAGTCACCGTTACGCGTTGCTGCAGCGTGGACCACTTCTTTGAGGACAGCTGATGGTTTCATTCTCTGCAGGAGATGCTTGGATGGAGTTCCTGAATAAGGGCCACTCCAGCCAGTCAAGAAGCACATCACAAAACCAGCTCGTCCTAGAGCTCTGCTACAATCCCCAGAAAGGGAAAATTCCCATGGTAATACCTTAAGAATTCAGCTGGAGAGAATGGGAGAATGTGCATTATTAAGTAACTGTCAACAGCATGAGTAGGCATTATGCATGATGCCAACTACAAGTCTAATTATTTATGTCTATATACACAGACATATAAACACACACAAAGGCATACATGTATACATTTAGGGAGAACAGCTTCTATTTTTTGGCATTGCAATTCCTTTTGCAATTTTTTTTCCACTTAGGAAACCCATGCATGATCTCTCTATTCCTTTTACATAACAAGATTCCTGTTTAAAAAAAAAAACAAAGCCACACACCCAAAAACTTTCAGTTATGAAAGCAAGTCCTTCTGCAGCAAATATATCAACTACAGCCCAGAGTGCTAGACTGAAATTTCAGCAAAAAGCAAACAATATACACTTAAATATACATAATCTACCACAGGCATTACGTTGGAGCACCAGAAACAAAAAAATAAGATCATCAAGAAGACAAAAAACTTTTTGAAGCCGTAAATTTAAAAGTCCTGTTGCAGAACAAGTTCTTCCCCAGCCTCCAGAGTGTTCTCCCACCTGTAAAATGAATCACAATAACCAGAACTCAAGAATTAGGATGCACTAGAGCACTACTTCTTCCAATCCATTTGAATGCTAACAGCCAAACTAGACTAGGAGTGAAGTCTATTACAAGAGCGTATTTTCTGAAACATGATATTTTAACACAATGGTGGCTATTTTTGAACTTTAAATAAACAGTACTACTTAACTGTAAAATAAACTCTACAGGCTCTTGCAAATAGCTCCATCAACTGGGATTAAACAGTATACATTTCACATGGCAAGAGGTACACCACATTCAGTGCTGAACTTAGCTATTTTAAAAATTAATTAGGCAATTATACTCATGGGGAAACTGTTCTAGTAATTTAGCTGCTTAATCAAATCCCAGGTACCAAATTATGGACCTGATCCTGCAGTTCTTATTCAAGTCAAACTCCTATTGATGTCAGTGGGAGTTTTGCCTAATTAAAGATCAGGACATACGCGTGTGCAAGCTTGCTTTTAAACGATGGCTTTGAATTTAGTCTTAGGAATACGAGTATGGCTCTGAATCCCAAATCATTGCCTACAAGTTTCTCACGTGAGACTGTGTGTATATTAATATATATTTTTCCTAAGTCTGGCTCAAATTAACTTCCAGCTAAAGTCTGGAGATTTAGCTAAAGAGTCTTACAAGGCCCAATGGCAAATTGACCTAGTTTTGCTTTTTTTTTTTTTTAAAGCAATTAGACACTGTTACAAAACAAGAAGCAGGTTGTAAAGATATTGGCTATGAATCATGCTCAGCAGCACTCGCTGGGTTCGTGTCATTGTTTTGCTCAGCACAGTCGGCACAAGCTGTGTCCAAGGGCTTAAATGAGAAAAGATCGCTTATGTCATTCCCAAAAGGCACTGTCTCAAACCCAAGGATTCTGGGTGGCGTGCCCAAGTCTCTGCTGAACAGGCTGCAACACAGAGAAGCAAGGAGGAGTGCTTGGGGTGAAGGAGGAGGAACAGTGTCCTCCCTCACGCTCTTCGCACCAGTCCCAACCACCAAAGCTGCCTTTGTGGGATGCGCTTCAGGCAGGAGCGGGCCGGGCTCACGGGGACAGGCAAGAGAACTGTCTTCACCCCTGGCTGCTCATTTTGACGTTCCTGACGATATCAAAACCTGATGCCTTCTGTGCAGCTGTACTGACATACTCTGCTGATCTTGCCTCTTCAGATGCCTTGGTGATGTGTCAAGGGGCATACACTGAAGCGTCACAAGCTAGGAAAAGGTAAACCAAAAATCAGTCAACAAGCAACAAATCTGGTGGAGCAGAAGATTGCTAAACACTGACAGTTGCCTGATTAGTATTAGGTTCTTAAAAGGGAAATGCCTGTCTGCCAAAAAAAAACCACGGGAGCAGGCATATAGCATATACCCCACGTCCCTTCTTGCTCAACAGCGAGGAAGAGCAGCAAACCTCTTTTTCATTTCAGCCAAATAGAAGCAATATTTGTCAGACAGCACCAGGTTGTCTGTGCGCTTGCTAAGTTACGCCCTTAAAGCGGGAAGGATAAGAACTTGTGTGTGTCGGAAGATAGCAGGAAACCACATTTCTGTCTAATATACTGGAGCAATTGACCATGAAAAGGTTACACGTTAGGAAATAATTATCTCTAGACACAGCTACTGACAGGGTCAGTGTCCACAAGGATTATTTCCTGCTAACCCAGTGCCCGCTGCCTGGAAGGGAGGTGGGTCTCACCCAGCGGATCCTGCGACGCTCCCCGGCCCCACATTCCACTGATGCTAATGGCACTTGTGCACTGAGTGGCCCAGCAGCTGAAGCAGATAACCAGGAGTGAAGGGGTTAAGTGCCTGTCACAATAGAAACCTCTGGGGGCACTTGACCTTTTCACATTTTTTATTCAGGAATGAGCATTTTGTGCCTGTTTGAGGAAGTTCATCTACATTTGTCCTCATTCTTCACCCTGTTTGCTTATTGTCCCTTCCCTTCACTCAATGCCCGAGTGTCCCATTAAGTACCGAGCAACCTCTGTTGATGAATATGAATTTAGGGCAAAGTTACAGAGGGGACACAAATACTTCACATTGATCAAGTGACTTACAAGGAATTTTAACATATTCAAGGCATATGTTTCTGCTGAATAGCTTCCTACACATATAATACTCACCTGTCAGTACTTTAACACAAGAGGAAGAAAATCACACAGAAGTGAGCAGAAGCTCTGGTCTCTCAATGGTCTCTCAAGAGTATTAAAGACGTTTAAATACTGAAAAATGCTACCACACGGCATTGACTTTCACATGCTAAACAGCGCACAGCCAGAGAAGGCACAGTGATACCTGGCCCTGGTCTTTCATTCAGCAACTACGAACCCCTCTGCCCCAAGAGGGAGGCTCTGCAAACCTCTCTGGCTGCAAATCAGTCAAGGAGGATAAATCCAGAATGAGTTTGTCACTGTCTGTTTCATTTAGAGGCAGATATTCTAAAAAGGTACAAGCAATATTCGAGAGCTTGATCCTGCTGGGATCAAGGAGAGTTTTGCATTGGCTTAAATAAGAGCGAGCTCTAGTCTCAAAGCACGTGTGTCCAATTTGTTAATGTTTTGGGTTCAAATAAAAAACAAATCTCCAGTCTTCCCTGCATGGGAGTTTCAACCACATTCTTCCACTGGGGGAGAGCATCAGGGCTTAGACAAGAAAGAGTTTCTGAATGATCTAAGTGAATTGTCCTGAGGAGACTGGCATTACTGTGAGCTTTGAACACAACTACAGAGGGTCTTTTATAGATGTACTCCAGAGGGGAGATCCTTAGATGGGTCCTTTAATGCCTGCCCCCATATGCAATCCAGATGAAATTCTTTATCAGATGGGGCCCGGATCTTGCTCCCATTAAAAGTTCTGCCACTGAATTCAGTGGGAGCAGATCTATTTGTCTTCGATACTTGTACAGCTTCCCTTATCTCAGTGCCTCAAAATAGTTGTCCTTCGTTCTTTTGAGGCAGGGGGATACCATCTTCTCCAATTTGCACAGAGCCACAGCCAGGCCAGGTGACATAGTCGTGTGTCACACACAGACCCAGGCCAGCAAAGGGACTTAACTCCAGGTATGCCAAACCTTAGACCAAAGTACTATCCCTCACCCTGTCACCATCGTGAAAGCACCTTTCTTAAGTGGAGACACAGAACTCAGATTAGAGCAGCCGGCTTCCTTCCTCTGTTTGGACAAGGAGGACCAGAACCACATGAGAAGATGACATTCAAGTGTCTCTCATTTCTTCCTTCAAATAACTTTTTCCAACTAGTCCCATTAAGGTAGCATGTCTCTGGCCTTCCTAGGCCACTAGTGCATGAACAGGAGCCAGCCCTCAGCTCCTGAGCTGTGCTACAGTTCTAGAAAACATCCTGCACAACTTGAACATCTCCAGGACTTCCCAGCATGGCAGCCCATTCCAAGATAAAAGCAGGGTGGGTTTTTTGCTCTACCAAAAGTCCAGGGACCTTCATTCATTATCCACAGTGTCCCAGATGTAGCAGGTAACAGTGCATTGTCACCAAGTTGTCCCTGAAGAACACTCACAAAAACCGTTTTGGGAGGATCCAGTGCAGAGTAGGACGCAGGTCCTGAACTAGAACAAAAAGTAACTGAAGGTGCTTCAGGCTCACACAGGAACGTTCCCTGTGAGTGAATATAGCCAAACCCCTGAAGTGCTGGGAGGACCTCCAGAAAAATGCCTTTGCCTAGTCCCCACTCCGGAGACACTTGCATGCTCCTCCAGCCACCACTCGCTGACAGTCTCACCCCACGTCTCCAGGGATGGGTGCCAGGATAGGGCAGGAAGCGGTTTCCTCCAGGGAATCTCGCACACCAGCACAGCCAGCCCACACCATGTAAACCCACCTGCACTTGCCAGACATCAGGGCATCCTCCTGGAGAGGTGGTGGCACATGCTTCCCTGGCAGCTTCATGCTCTACCTGTCTGTAAAGCCATCCAGCAGACTGCCGCACCTGACAGCTACTAATCGTTTAGCCCACGGCCACTTGAGCATTAACAAGGAAGGCCTTTTGAAAGCAAAATCACTTTGCTGAATGTTTGTTATTGCTTATGTTTCTGTTAGACTCAAAAGGGCTCCAATTAGGAATCACACCAGCCAGTTCCTGCACGTTGAAGGTTTTGTGTATGTAGGGCCAGAGTGAAGGCTGTTAGCACCAAAGGAAACCTGTGGAAGATATGGAGAAAGGGTCTCCAGGAGCACTCAAAGCAGAACCCAGGTTCCCCATTTCCAGTCTAATACCCTGCCCAATGGCTCCCCCTATTTTCACAAGTACTGACCCAAATACATAAATGAAAGCAAGCACGTGTTGTTTATTTCCAAGTATGAATGGCATGGGTTCCCCTGGGCTCCATGTTTCTTGGAATTATTTGAACTGGAAACCAATCAGCCTGTATTCACTATTGATTTATTTTCTAAAAATCTCTCATCCCTAAAGTAACAGCGCCTTTCCATGTCTCAGCCTGCTGTTTAGTGACACAGTAACCTAAAAGCTATTGATCACTTGGGTCTCTACAGCCATAACATGTGCCTTCCTCTACGACTATATTTGCAGCATAAGTACTATAAACGGGAGGGTTGCTAATGCAATCAACGAAGATATTAATAGAGTTGTAACACTTGCATAATAATGCAGCATGGACAAGGGCCAACAGAGGCCAGCACCAGGAGGGAGCAAGTACGGTCATTGTGACAGAACGTGCATTTCTCTTTGAACGCAAGATAGGTTGCAACCAAACTTCAGTCTAAACGGGAGCCCAAGCCTGGACACAGACTGGTCAAACTTCCCCCTACTCAAGCAGAGAAATATCAGTGCTGGAGAGACCAAGATGGTCTCATTCTGCTCCAGCAGTTCTACCTGGCTTCAAGTTTATCTGTAGTTCACAACACCCTGCAAAACACTTTTGCTTTTCTAACATTAGCAGTCAGGGTTGGTGTCCCCCGCAGGATCTGGAGCAAGCAAAGTGTTACACCTCGCAGGAGACCTGCTTTTGCAGAAGTGCTGTGCACTCCAGCTCCTATGGCTTTGAAGGGATGTTGTTAGCAGGTAGCACCTTGGAAGTCAAGCTCCTCAGTCCTTTTTTTTTTTTTTCCCCCCACTCGTCCACAGCCCCAACTGATATATATATATATATATAAGAGCTCACAGCCCCAACTGATCTAAGGGCAGACAGCACAGCGGCTCAGATGACCAGCAGCGTTACCGTGGACCTGCCTCAGTCACACAAAAAGAGCCTATGTCATATAGACCAGGTCCTGTTCCAGTAGAAATATGAATAAGCACGTCAAATTAAGTCAGAAACCCGCAGAGAGGACAGTCTAGTGCATTACCGCAGCTGAGACATCCCGTGAGCTACAAATTCAAATCAGAAACGTGTTGCCCAACACAGAGCTAATGTGTCTGCAGGTCAATAGCTATCAGCACGCGCCACCCTACCCAGCAGAGCAGCACTGAGCTGTGCCCGCAGTGTCCTCTCCTCCAACAACAGCCCACACGCACCCACGTTACACGGCATCACCCAGCCCTGCAGCCTGGACTCTGCCCCACGCTCTGGGCACCACCGTCCTCTTAGTGACCAGAACTGGAGGTTTCCTCCAAAAAAACGATACCAATCATGGCAAGAGGACAGCTCTCCGTGACACTGTTCACAGCCCGCCTGGAGACAGCCGTGCTCAGTAACATTCTTCCAGAAGCAGCTTTCGGGAGATATTTGTAACCGTTTAAAGTTTCCCACCCAAGAAGTTTTGCACTTGCCAGTTTACCTTATGCCACAGGTTTTTAATTTAGTTGTACGGGAAGAGGCTTTATATGCCTCAAATTTCATCTGTTAGTGCCAGATGTGAACACGCTAGCACGTGTTCTTCCTCCGCCATGCTGCACTTCTTGGGAAAGGATGCTGTAATGCTGCGGCTCCAAATACTCAGACAATCAGCAAAACCAATGGCAGACCTGCAGCCAGAAGCCCCTGTTCCTCAGCATTTCCCCCAGTGCCCCGGGGAATTCCAACTGGCAAGACAATTTGCTAGCACGTACTTCCCAGCCTTCTGAGCACGCAATATCCCTGGATGCAAAAGGATTAAAGACAAAAATTTGATTTTCTAATTATGAAAGATAATAAGGAAATTGCCAAAGACCATGCACTGTCTATTGCAACATGAGAATCATTCCAGCTGCTTCAATGTATTGAGAGAGCGGAGATCGTTAATGCGAGCAGCCTTCAAATTAATGCAGGTGCCAGAATTTTTCTACTATGTAGACCTGAGATGAATGAACATGAAAAGCTGCAACTTCTTTTGATTACATTGTTCCGCTTTAAATCGATGACCTCCTTTCTGCATTTTACTATTGGCTTTTTTCCTGAAGTTAAATATTTTTGCAACTCTCATCGGTTATTAACGCGCAGCTCCATACATGATACCCGTGCTTGCCCTCCTGGACTTTCAGCACTCTTCCCAATGCATGCCTGAGGACGAGCCATGCTACTCCGAACTCCACCAATACAAAACATTAAAAAATAGCATATTGAAGAGTTCGCATGTGTTAAACGATAAGCAGTATCTTCTTGCCAGCAGCACTGACCAAATATTGCTGCCGCTGGCAGCTCACTGCCTGGGCTAGAAGAGGTGGTGAGCCACAAACTCTGCCTCCACCAAGCACACCTCATGTTTTCCTGTTGATCCTTTACCTCCTGCGCATTGAAAGGAAGGAAAATGAGTCCTGGGGAGAGCCAGGGAGAGCGACCGGGGTAGAGTAGACATCTCTTCTGGCCTCGATCTGTATCAGCAGGTGCCCGCTACCTGGCTCAGCCTCCAACTTGGAATGCTATAAACTAATTCACTTCGGAGCGGAGTCCACCCGTAGCGGGACACTTGCACAATTCAGAAGGGCAAATGTTTGCCCCCACCCAGCCCGCCCCGAGCACTCCCTCGGCATTATAACCCTCGGCAAAGCAGGGGGAGAAGGGGCCCCGGGCAGCCCGGCACGGTAGCGCAGAAGCCACGAAGGGGCCCATTTCAGTTTGATTTGTTGCGGCACTCCAGACGCAAGATGAAATCTGAGAGATGAAATCTGAGCAATTTCTTGCTTCTCTTCTTTCTGGACAGTATATTAACACTATAAAGAAGGCTGAACAGTGGGGCTTCCCAACTCCATTATTGTCAAGGCCCGTTTCAAAGGCACTGGCTGAAATGCCCAGTGCTGCCTTTGTTGATCCTGGGCTCAGGTCTCCTCCGTGGTGCGCTCCTGTCAAACCGCCAGGCTGAGCAAATTAAAAATAAGCTTTCTCTGGAGGGGTGGGAGGAGGGGGGGAAGACAGGAGTAGCGCCTGAGCCTACACACACAGCGCCCACTACATTCACACCGCTCTCAAGTGCCTCGCGGAAAAGTAGGGGAAGCAGAAAAGCCACAACAGCCGCCCTTTCTCCTACCTGAAGCCCTGCACCCGAGCTTCTAGGCACCAGGGTGAAGCCGAGCCATGGTCTGGGCTGTCAGTCCGGCCAACGCTGGCCGTCAGGCTGCCATACCTGCCACCAACCGTTCTGGGCAGAGAGAAACACAAAATGCACAGACTCTTTTATTTCCCACCTCCAGGAGAGGGTTTATTTGTCCCCAAGGCTCAGGACAAGCTTATTACAGACCGTTTCAATTCGAATCAACTTGTCAAGGAAAGAAAGTGGAGAAAACGCATTAATTAAACAGCTTTACTCATGCAGAAAAGCTGCCAGCGTGAGCATTTTAAATCACCTGGGCACACCTAGCGGATTTGCATTCCCTTGGCACAGCTTTACTCTGGCCCACAAAGCATCATCCACTTCATACTTCCATCTGAGCCAGGAACAAAAGAGGCTGACAGCCCAGCACCACCTTCCCCGCTTGGGGGTTAGCGCCCTTTCGAGGGATTTTGTGTCAGTTTATGCAGAAACCGTACTCCTGCTAGATGCAGGGACAGGAAGTTTGGATTCTTCTATAAAACTAAAGACCAAGGCAAAAAGAAGCCTTCCAGAAACAAAGGAGGTGGAGCCGTGGCCAGCAGGGGGGTAACTGCATGCCATTGTTAAATATTAACATAAAATAAAGCAGTAGAAATGGATGTCCATCAACAGAATTACAAGGAACTAAGTCAGTTTAAGAACAAAAGGTTTACTTATTTAAATTACAGGAGATGAAAACCAGCTGGGAACACAATTTATAGCGCAAAGTACAAAGCTACGCGACTGTTAAATGCCTTTATATGTCAAAGTACTTTTCCCCCTCCATTTTAAACTAAACACGTACAATTATTTTAACTAAAACTAGTGACAATGTAGCATTTAGAGGTCCCATCCCTTTCCTCAATCACTTTCCAGTTCAGCTCATCCATTTATATAAACTAGCTTGATTCCCTCACCCAAATAGAGGTAGGCCTTTCAGGTAAGAGACTAAAGCTTGAAGACAGAAAACCACTGCAGGCAGACCTTTATTTTTAAAAATTACCTCTTAGTATTAAATTCACGGACTTTAGATTGTACTTTCATAGTTGACTTTATCACTTCTCTGCACAAGAGTGAATAAGTAGCCAACTAATTAACTTTGCTGTTTGTTACATTTGATTTGTACATTTGGTCACAGCAGGGATGCCTATCAGTAAAGATATTCAAAGATATTAAAAAGTTTGAGGCTTTGGTCTTTTTTTATTTATTTTTTCCCCCCTGCTCAAGAAAAAGAGCACCAGTGTCCAAAACCTCTGGGCCAACACGGCCTAGGACTAGGATGTAGTTTGCACCAAGGGCTAGGTCTTCAAAACCACCCAGTACTGCCTTTATTGTGCTTCCAGTATTACCGGTAACAAAACTCTCCAGGTGAAAACTCTGCCGTCACCTGAGATGCAGAGCTGCCCTTTGGTTCTGATGTACTTTAGAGCTTTGGGACTACAGTTTCACTGGGTTGAGGAGCAGCAGGCTCCAAATCCCAACGGGCAGCTCCATCACTAGCTCACGTGAGTCCTGTCTATTAATGGTATTTTTAATTCCAGGTGTTTCTAGCACCGAACCACGCAACTGGAGCTTGCACTGGAGAGCGCTGAGCCACGTCTGTCTCTTGAAGCTGTCCCTTGTGCCTTACCTGATTAGACCCTTTGGTGGGTTCTCCATCAGCATAACAAAGGGTTTATCCAGCAGAGAGGTGCATCTCTAATGGACGCTGCTTAAGGCCATGGAACATTCAAAATTAGAGCCGAGAGGTTTTCAGAAAAATCAAAATGCTAGCACAATCACCTTTAATCCGTATTAGTTTTTCCAGCAACAACAAAAAAAGTTCAGGATGTTAGTCACACATCGATATATTACATCTCTTAAAGTTTCCTTCCATTACAATTTTCATGCTTAAGATATGTTCAAGAGCTAAACGAAACTCTTGTCTCAGTAAAAAAAATTAAAAAATCGTACTTTCAAAATGAAATGGCTTGCAACTCCTTGCTGCGACATATTTTTCTTGGTTTAGGTCATCTTAAAAAAATTATTCTTTCAGATGCCAAATAACTGCCAAAGGCAAAAATATTATCAGTTACTTTGTACAGATCTTTTTAAAGTTAGGAACATATTTCGAGTGTTCTGGGCTGCAACAAGCCCTTGGTTTTTATTCGCCTAAAAAAAACAAAAGTCACCAATTCACCAAAACATAATGGAAAAAAGTACCAGCCCATGCTAACGAGCTATAAAAACATGTGCACGTATAAATTAGTTTATGTTCTTGTTCTGACAACAGCCTGTACCAGATGTTTCAGAGAAAGACACAAGAAGCCTTGAATTAGACAGATGTGAGATAATCTGCCTCCCACCATGGGTGTTTTTCTAATCCCTTAAAACCTGCAGCAGAAGGTTGAGTATCTTTCATAAATGTAGCAGCAGTTTGTTTGCATTAACTGTTATTAAAGACAAAGCCAGCAATGACAGGTTTTACAAGCCCCTTTTTCAGTTATTTACAGTTTTGCAAAACTTTGGACTGAAAGTTTCACGCCAGGTACTTTTCGTGGCCTAAATTTTTTGCATTCTCTTTTGATAGTTTCTGCAAGAAATATTAAGGTGCTTTTAAGAACATGGCTCAAGGAATACAGCTCATTCCATAAACATTATAACAAATTCTTGCCCACCACCTCAAGGCACAGATAGCTCCCCAACAAAATAATCCCTTATACTTCAGCAGAGGGATTTTGCTGGTGACAGGGATTTTGCTGTGCGTTTCGCTAATTTAAAAGAAAGAGGGGGGGGAGGAAATAAATCACATTGGGCCAGTTTGTAAATCTCTGGGGAAGACAGACTCAGCATAGTTCTCTTTAAAACACCATATGCACCGAGCAGTCTCCAGCCTGGTTCAGCCAGGGCTGAGCTGGCTTTTCCTCTTCCCCCGCTCCCCAGAGCGGCAGGCGGAAGAGCAGAGGCTCGGGATGTCGCCACTCCCAAGATCCCGCTGCTTCTGGTACCAGCACGACACAAACAGGCTGCAGAAAACATGGGCAGCGAGAATCACATCTGGGAGAGAGCAAACCAGGGAGAAACACTGAGTGGGAGAAGGTATAAGCTGGTAACTGTAGATGAGGGACGGATGCTGGGACTAGGACACAGGAACGTTGCCTGAGGAGGACTCGGGCAAGTCACACCTGAGAAAGAAGGCGGCAGTGGCTGGAAGAGCCACCATGACATGGTGAAGCCCCTGAAGGTGACTGAGGACAGGCACAGAAGCAGCAGGTACAGGGCTTGGTACTGAGGTAAAGAGCAAAGGAGAAAGCATGGGATGGGGCTGTCAGGGGGAAGAACTGGAAGAAACCCTGGAAGAAGACACCGCGCTCAAAGAGACAGGGAGTGCAATGAGACCACCTTACTGCAGGGACCGAAATGCAACCAGAGGTTCCTCCATCAGCAAAATAGATCATATTCCTAGAAGGTTTCAGTCCTCCTCAACCAGCTCACACATGACAGCAGTTGTATGTTTTACTGTTTGTTCTATTACAGTTACAGGACATGCATATAAAAATCCATCAGGACGCTGAAGTCTTGATTACTACAAAGTTGCCATAATTTGGATGCAAATATACCAAAGTGTGAACCCCGGGGGGGAAAAAAAGCCCGATCACCTAAAAACTACTGCAGTGCTTTGTGCAGAGGTCGTGCCAGTATTACACAAAATGCTCCAGCACCGACATGTCTTCATTTCCACACAATTAACAGTGGACTTGATTTTTTTGTTTTTCTATTTTTATTTTTTTTTTAATTCATCTAGGTGTTTCACTCACTACCCAGATCTCAGTAGGGTTCACTTTCATCCAACTCTGGTGGCCATGAGCTCCACAGATCTACACTTCTACACACCAGCTGCACCCACTGCAAGATGGAACAATTAGCAAGACAAGGGGACAGGGCAATGAGGACCACGTTTCACTTGCGTGGCTTGTTCATACACACAGTTTTACCGGCTTAACACAATCTGCAATCTTAAATCAGTTCATCCAACAAAAGCAGAAGGCTAAACAAACAATGGTTTTGTTTAGAGTAAGTCTTATTGGGGCCTATCTTAAACAGATTAGGAATAGGTTAAATGTAAGATCTCTGCTGGACCATTCCACCCTGTCTTTTGGTTTAAAAGTGAAAATACACATGTAGGCAATCCACAAGCAAGATGGTTTTTGCCAGCATACTTCAGTAAAGAAGGCCAGATGCTCAGATGCTGAAGTACTTGCAACCACAAAAATGGAAGTCAGCTCCTAAAGTTTAACTGCAAACAAGATGCGGACAACATAAGGAGGTGCAAAAACAGTTATTATTGTCCTGATGAAAAAAAAAAAAAAGAAGAAAGAAGAAATCTAGTTCCCAGGAGATACTAACAGAAAAGAGGCCTCGTTAAGACATTGTTAATTTTGAAAAATGAACTATAAAGTATTCAGTATAATAATTCCAGATACACTCTGCTCAACAAAAAGACGTTTGGGTTTTTTTAAAGGGATGCATTATCTTTGCTTATTTATTGGATTTGTTTCAATATTAATTTGTTTTTTAAAGTTGTAGCTCTACAAAAGTTTTTTATGTCTGAAAGTCAGAATTCACAGCATGAACATATGAAAAAGTCTTTAAAGGACTCCAGTCTTCCTGTAGTTCCCTGCTACAGTCAATAGTCTATACACCAGAGAGACAGCAAAAAATCTCACCAAAACCAGGAATGCTTTAATAATAAATAAAAGCCTTCCCGTCACTGGAAAATATTTTCACCACAAAAAGTAATGTATTTTTAATTATAACGTCGAACATCTCTTCAAGAGGGGGATGTTTGCCTCTGGGTGAACCCTTAGCGCAGATGCGCTGCTCACACGGTGACCCCGGCCGCTCGCTCCAGCGCGGGGGAAACATCACCAAAGCCAGCGTCATTTCACAGCAGTGCAGCGTATCTGCACCAGGGGCTCTCATGGCCAGGATATTGTCAGTCTAGGTAAAGCAGACAGGAGGGCTCAAAACTCAAGAGGCAGCACACGCACACACAAAAATGGTTGAATTTGATTCACTTGGACAGGGAAGCAACCGTTTTACCCTACCTTCCCCTAACATGACATTTATGAACGTGATCTGCACAAGAGCAAGTGAAACGTGTCTGGTTTCTCCGTCCTTTCCAAAGGACTTTCTAAGCGCAGAGTCAAAAGAAAGCAGTATATGGAAGTGGGGAAGACAGCTTCATACCAAGCCCTCAGGCACCGGGGCTGAGGGCAAGCACAGCAGTGGTGGGGGCACAAACTGCGCACCCCTGTGCTGCCAGGCCACCAAGCCTCTCCATAAATCCTTCCCCCCTCCCCCGGAACAAGGAGAAAGGATGTGATGGATAGGGTGAGCCCATTTGGTATCAAACCTTGGTTATCCATCTTGGGCAACCACCAACCTTCGCACTGATAGCATCAAATCCTGGGGGGCAATTACTCTAAGTGGGAGCATGATCCTCATGCGGATTAACCAGGGAAGAAGAGTGGCTCAACAGCATCCATAAATGATGCAGACCCCACTAATATTGATTAAAACTGAGCTGGGTTCTCTGAATTACAAACCAACCTTTTTACATACCTTCTTTCAGGTCAGTATTTTTTTTTTCCCCCCGGCCTGGCTACCTTTTAAAGCTTATTGCTGATTTTCCACTGTGTTGCATGAAAAAAACCACCCCTACAAACAGTGTTACAACACCATAGCTAAGCATCTGCAAGTTATAAAACATTTAAAAGCTTTACATTTAACCTATCTATTGGCAATAAAACATACTCCGACACAAATGCACTATTTGAGACAGATGTTTGAAATATGAATGAATGTTTGAATATTCAGTTTTAAATACTCATGATAAAAGAAGCTGCAGAGACATGCCATTGATCTAATACTTGTTTGCACATTCCTTAGGGCTATGCATGAAGCATAATGGGATTTCTATGTTCCTAAACAACAAAAGGTGTAAAAATGCCTTTTCAGTTGCAAACTTTGTTCATTTATTCTGTGGCAAAAGAATGCAAATCTTAAGTCATTTTTTTGTGCACTGACATCAAGTCTTTCTCACACAAAAAGTTTCTTAAAGAAACAAGAAGAAAGTTCAGAATAAAGTCATGCTTCCTCCCCGACATGTCCCTTTTTTTAAAAAAAGAAAAAAAAAAAGGAGAGAAGGAAATTTCACTTAATTGTACCTGCCAGCTAAAAGCAAAGGCTACTTAAGCCAGTGACTCTAAGCTATTAGGCATGTAAGTCACTATTAAGAATGGGGTTGCAAAGTCCAAGTAAAATATGTGTTTTGGTAGGGGTAAGTCTCCAGTATATCTACTGCACACTTTTCTGCCCTGGCTCCGTAGTTAAGTGGCATAACCTTTTCACAGATGGAAATGGCAGACCAATTCTACGTTAAAGTACGTGACGGTAGCTTATAAACACAAGAAAGAAGTTATTCTGCCCAAAGTAACATTCCCTGTTAATCCCTCTAATTTTGCTTTTTCACTCATTTATTTGAAGAGCGGAAGGGGAGCTTTTTTTTTTTACTATGAAATTACAGATATTTAAATTTAATACTAAAACAGGAACTGAAAGAACGGGGTGGTGGGATGCATTTTCAAGGAGGAGTGTAGGGAAACAGTGTTAATGTCAGAATCAATCCTTGAGCTGTGAATAACTTAACTTCAAAGCTGATGCTACTGTCTGACTGAGCACCCTATGTCTTCAAGGAAGATAAAGCCACATATGTAGTCAAACCAATGTTTAATTCAGATTACGCAGAACAATACAGAAACTTGACTGGAGCCAATTAAACTAAGCTTTCACTGACTGATAAAAATGCCATTTCGCATCCTTTCTGTGCACAGCAAAGAGCAGTTTGAGAGCACTACAGTTCTGAACCCACGTTTATTGACCCAAGACATTTTTGTACTTAACACATCAATACCAGGATTTCAATTATAACATTTGATAGTCTCTTTTCAAAATGCAAAGACTCTTTGCTTCTACCAGGGACAAGCCTTCATAACACTGTAGGGACTACGCAGAAGCACAGAGAATGTTTTCCAACGGGAAAACACAGTTTAGATCAGTAAAATAGGGGATGTTTGGAAAACACAAGATGCTTCACTTGGGCCCCATTCATACATCGAAGTGCGTTTCTCCTACCAGTCTTACCACTGTAATTCAAGAAACACAGGTAAATCTGGGCCCTGCTCTTCCCCGCGATCAGACCCTGTGTAATCACACACCCACCAAATGATTTCTGGTGCCTCACAGGTGACATAGTCCGGCCCAGTGTCCCCATCCTACATGAAAAACAAGGACAGTTGTCTCCCAACCCATGGCTCTGTGGAGTCGTGCACCACGAGAAGCAGCACTTAATAGCTGAGCTGACCAGAAACAAAACATTTCAGGTTGACTTAGAAAAGCATAATGAACCATTTCAAAGACTTCAAAATCAAGTACTGTGACACCACTGAGTCAGGGCTTTTCAGAATAACAGTTACCAGCACTTTTGCCAGTGAACACAAAAGTATTCAAATCCAAAAACTGACGCTTAACCTAAAGTTAATCTTTTGGGCTCTGATTCCACAATAGCCAAAAACTGTATAGGTAATCCACAGGTGTCAATAGAAGACTACAAAATAGCACAGCTGTGCATCAAGATGGGCTGGTCACAAAGCACTCCGGTGGAAACAGCAGCATCTGAAACTTGGAAACAAGCACCTTCATCCCTGCAGAAAGTAGCCAAAAGGTTACACTATTGATTACGTTCAGCTGCAAGTCTTCCACAAAGCCCTGTTTCTAAAGGACTGGCCCCAGTGCTCCTTCTCAGCTCCTTAAAGAGTTAGTTTCCCTGTGCCTCAAACCCCCACCTGTAAAATAAAAGCAACTTCACCCCTGTCCTGCAACTGCCAGCTCTTCGGGGTAAAAGAACTGCAGATCAGGCCTCACACTGGGCTTCTGGCCTTTAGGGGTAACAAATAAAAATTGTGTATCTAGGAAGTAGTGGCAGGCTACAAGCCACCCTTGGAAGGCAGCAAGAGCACGAAAGCAGCTGCATTACCTTAAGTCTAATCTTTGCCATTGGTATCAGACAAATGGCATGCAAGCAATGTTAACTGCCGGCAGTAAACTTCACCAACAGGCAGTCAGAAGTGGAGGGAGAGAACAATTGAGCTTCTTTCCAAGAAATTCTGTGATTTTTCCAGCTAACCATGCAGCTGTGAAACTGAAGAGTCCAGGATGGTTTATGTAACGAGAGAAAGCCGATATTATAGGCAGTCAACATACTTCAAAACACAGTGGTGTGCTTTCTTTGGTATTTCTTCTCCTGCCTTCACCCTCCTCTCCATTTTATTACCATTTCAAACCCACACCGTTGACATCGTTGCCGGGGACAAGGTCTGGGCTGACCACCGCTCCGGCCATGCAGATGCCCCAGCCCCGTCTCCTTGGCACACACAAGCCAGAAGAGAGAGATTAACAAAGAGGAGAGTTGGGTTTCTTAAGAGCTCTTCATAATGGACAGCGGCTGACTCTATATAGAGGGATAAAAGGAGAGCGATAAACTCTGTTGTTGTCAAGAAAGAGAAGAGCGCTCAAAAAGCCTTTCGGATAAGCAATTTCCCCTCTCATCAGTATCCTCTTGACTGCTAAACTCTTCCTTTTGTCTCTTACCTTGAATGGTGATCGGCAATGCATGATCGGCCAAGGGCCATCAGCTGTGAGTAACAACTCGAGCCAGCTGAAACCACCGAGGAAAGGGAAGCCCACTCTCCTAAAGACCTATCTGCTTCGTGGAGGAGAAGGAAGAAAAGACAAAGCGTGACAGCTTCATTTGCCTCGCCTGTTTTGGCAAAGGGTAGAGGATTTGCCACCCCCCATATTAGGTTTACTTAGCATCCCACCTCTGAAACGAATCAGGATTGAACGTGCAGGAACCCCACCGGGGTTCCACCCTACAATCCTTAATGGGATTTTAGCCAATATCCTCAAGGATGAGGGTCAGTAGCATTTCTGCTCTCTACATGCTTCCTGTCCTGGCCTCAAACAGCTGCACCGCAACCAAGAAGTTTCTTCCCTGCAAAGCATGTTCTACCTTCTCGTCACTCTTGTCTTGTGCTTCAAGGAACTGGCACACACGTAACAGCACCCTGAGCACAGTCAGAGCCCACATCGAGTTAAAGATCAAATTCACACCAAGTTCAAAGTGCCACAGACAATTTCACTCTTTAAAAAAAAAAAGCTTAGTTTCTCATTAGGAATATTTCACCTGTTACTATAACACTGCTTTTAACCTGGCCGCACGATGAAGGGCTTTCCAGAGTTGTTGTTAGCCACGTAGAGACTTCAAATCTCTTCCTCACGGACCCAACTCCATTCAAGTACAGGGCAAGAAATGGTAAAAGTGTTTCTGAGACACCAGAAGTTTGCATAATCACCCATCTTACAACCACCAGAAGGCAATGCAGAGCACCTCCCCTCCCAACACCCAACCAATGAATTCTTGTCTAGATAACAATTTTCATGCAAGACTGTTTAGACATATGGCTATTACCAGTCTAAGTCTCACACTGCTGAGCAAATCCTTTCTCCAGCCAAAAGAGTCCCTTCACTCACAATGCAGTAGGCCTTTAACATGAGGTTTTGTTAATTGATTTTTTTTTAAAAAAAAAGAAAAGTAATAATCTTGGAGCATCACCCTCTGCCACAGCAGTTTTAGCCGGGGCACTTACCTTGCCTCCAGCAGGGCTTTGCCTTATTTTGAGGAAGTTGAAACAACAGAGAGAGAGGGAAATGAAGAGTGCAAGTGTGATTTTCTGGGCTTTGGAACGTCTAATGCCAATGGTCTAAAAATGTTAATAGAATGACTGTACAGCTTTGTACAATGCCAGCAGAATAGGCTTCTGACCACAGAACATCTGGGAAAAAAAAATATATTTGGAGACTACCAGAATGTGTACCCCATCTGTGAAGTGATCTGCAGAAGTGCTGTGTACTCTGAGAGGCAAATGAGACCAGCGAGGGCTCTGCTCTGAACATACCAAGAGCATAAATTGGAACAACTCTGCACTCATACACATTCTCTACACTGGACACCCCCATGAGTTAACCCCATCTCCATTTATTAATTTCTTCCTGGTGTCTGCATCACCCCTCTCAGCTCAGTGTTGTGATGAATATTTGTATTCGCCAAGTGTTTACAAGCCAGAGGTATTTAAAAAGAAAAAAAATAATCAGTAACTCCTTCCACAGTCCAGGGTTCGTGTGGCATGCTGTGCTTATGCGGTCCCTCTATACACATCCTGCACATCAGATAAAGAAACCTGGCACACGAGCCATGCTCACACACACACAGGGACTCATGGACAGTTGCACAGGCAAACTACAGTAGTCAACCTGACTACTGCAACCCTAATGCTTGATTAAAGTTGGGGACTGTATGTGATACTTCCCCAGCAGCGTAAGTAAATGCTCTGAGAGCTGTCAAGCTGCTGAGCTTCCTCAGTTCAAAGAGCTGAGGGCTTTCCCTCAATGTTCCACTACGTAGAACAGCACTATTTTCCCCTCAGAGTTTTACACGAGGAGCTAATTCTGATCACCAGTGTGTTAATATGTTATTTCTTCGAGGGCCACACTCCCCTCTCCAAATCTTAGAAGTTACAAGTTTTAACCGGAACCAACCTTGCTGCTGACAACACCAGCTACTACCCAAACTTCAGTGAGATGCCCCATTTTAGAAGCACCTTCGAGAAGATGCGCTTTGTAAAATGAAGAGCACCCTTTGGTCCAAAGCCCAGCAAAACAAATCTGCATAGTAACCTTCAGTTCATTCCTTTCCTTCAGGCATTTTTAAGATTTTACATATTCAAAAACCAAATTGCCTCTTCCATGGGAAGTTCTCCATGCCTTCATTGGTGCTTTCACAAGATACAACTTCCCGAGGTTGTTTTTCCAGTTCACACAGATGTTAACTGCAATTACTGACCAGTCATACTCTCACAAAGCCCACAGGCTACAGGCAGAGCACCCCTGCGCCGAGCAACACAAAACGAGAGAAGAAGAGACCCTTCCATCTTCCTCTGGCTCCTCTTCCCAGTAACATGGTGGGTTACAAACAAGGTGCTCCCTCCATCAGGCAGCCAGTGGAAGAAGTGTAATCACAGTCGTGAACCTCCCCAGCTCCCACTGACTTTAGAGGATGGTCACAGTGCCCAGGTCAGAAGTAGTATTAATCTCGTCCTTTAAGGTACACACCACAGCTTCCAGTTTCCTTTAATCACCCCCTGAAGGCCAGCAGTTCAGGTCATGGACACTTCACTCTAACAAACACTAATTTTCCAAGATACTTTGCTGGGGGAGGGGAACTACAGGAACACTAATTTTTGTTTAGAAAACAAGAAAGGAGCACACAGAGTTCAAGTAAAACAAAGCAGAAATTGATACAGTCTGTTACTTTGTGCATGTGGTCATTTTCCTAAAGAAAAATATTTTCGGGACAATTCTCTGAGCAATAGTGACCTAACAAAGACATCACATATTATGCCATTTGCACAAATAATTACACATCATTTAGATATTAGTCTTCCTTCTCAAGGCATCACAAGGGAGTCTTCACTTTTTGAACACATGCAACTCCCATTAACATTAATGAGAGCTACTCACATACACAGGATGGACAGTAGATCTCTTGAGAATCTCCGCATTCAGCGTACCTTGTCTGGGGAAACAACTGAAACGTAACAAAGGCAGACCCTAAATCAAGGAGGATTCAGCCACTCAACTGTCATGCCTGATTCTCAGCATTTCTCATCGCTTACTGCTCCTCCAGCTCCTTATGAAACACTGCTGTGGTGCTACTCATCTCATCGTCCTCCTGACCAGCACCACCCCTGTCTCCAACTCGCCCTGGAGCTGGATTTACTCCTGGTAAACCCATATTCCCTCCACTTTGGGAGTGCGTGAGAATCACTTATCGGGAATCCTGTTTCTCAAATTCAAATTAGCAGACGAGACCCAGAGCTTCACATTGTAATTTTTACTTTGGACCTTTCCAAACTTTGCGCCCACTAACAGATACAGCACCACAGGTAGCTGGTTTTATCAGCAGCTTCTGTTAGGGTTATGTCAATCAACGTCATCGTTCCTCTGCGGTGTTCCTGCCTTCAGAACTGGCGTATGCAAAGGAGAGCAGAAGTGCTAATGCTTTTCCCACACAAGTGTGGCCGCCATAGCACACCGAGGCAGTACTAACAGGCATCTTAACCCCTCCTTTCCCATCTCTTCAGCCCTGTCACAACTGGAGAGTACTGAACAAACTGCTGTTCTCAGCTATGCCAGTGAGGAAAATGCATTTCCACGGGCTATACCAGCTTCATTCCTACTTATCGTTCAGCAGGAGCTCCAAGAGAAGGAAGACTGTGGTGTCGCTGTCGGAGCAGAAGAGTGGCCTTCATGGGCTTTGAGCTCTATACCCAGTTTTTCTGTTGGGAAGAAAACCTTTCTCACTGACCTCTCAACCTTCAGAACAGTGACCGCACTACTTCTCAATCTGTTAGAGGAGTACCAAGAAGGTCGCGCGGCTTTGTGAAGGGCATTTAAAAAGCAGAAGTGCTTCTTATCCTTGCGTGTCTACGCTAGGCCTTTTTTCATGTCCTTACGATGCCTCTCCAGCCCCTTGCTTTTATTTCACACCCAAATCCCTGCAGCTCCAGCTTACATCATTGAGGCTGATGGAAAGCACTCTCTGCCCAGCAGCAAGGCAGTCCAGCAGCAAGCCTCATATGGCTTAACCAAATCAGGAGAATTTCAATGGGAAGTGAGACATCTCAGAGTTACTCTGCTTTAAATAGTAGCGTAAGTTACAGCCTGAACCTCCCAAGTTATTATAAAATAATCACACTTAATTTTTCACTTTTATTAGTAGGCTCCGTGCCTACTAGTAGGCACAGACAGAAACAGCACTGACTTCCATGGCTGCGTCTCCCTGCCCAAACCAGATCCCTCCCTACCAACGCCTCCTGTGATGGACAGCACTGTTTCGTGTCCTAAGAAGTCCTTCCCTTACATAAACTGCTAATCTAAATATATCACTTTCCGTGGCCAGCAGTGGTTGATAAATTGTGTTCCCTTTATTCGTACCATTCCACAGTCATTATGAGACTGGGTAAAGAACTTTCTCCAGAGCGAACTTAAGTCAGATTTGAGCTACTTCAAAGTTCTGATTCAGCTTGCTGGGACTTTATCGCTCACAGGAAAACACAATTCTGTAACCTATATATTACTAATATATTACAGGAGGACACTCCAAAGAGGAAGGCAAGCAATGTTTTTTTAAAAAAAAAAAGCTAGAAGTGAAGCTAAGTAGATTTATCACAAAAGCAGAGCTTACCTTAAAAAAACCAAATTAAAAGACATTATTTCAGAAAAAGTCAGCTTCCAAGATCACGATGCCATATTAAATTCTTTCCCAAGCTCAATAAACTATGACTTATAAAACTTGTAAAATCTTTACTAGACTCTTGACAGCTCCACATGTGTCTGTGGCAAGAAGAATGGAACCTTTTGCTAAACATCTGCTAAATCTTGCGTCTTGGCTAGAACGACTCTACCCGATAGCAACGCACTGTCTAACGCTTGCTGACTGCGGTCTGGGATTGTGATGGAATCTGCCTTTCTGCATGAAAACACCATGTTGCTTAGCCGTGCCGCTTCATCATCGCCTGCATTCGCAGCAGCCATTCCCAGTAATATTGCATAATGGCACATCTCTTAGGGCGGCTGCGCCTCAACAGTGGCACATTGTTCAGCACGGGCTGAAATCGTGCCGCTGCCAGCTACGTTTTCAAAGAGGATGCACACATGGCATCTCCGTTTGTACACGCTGCTCCAGGAGTTCGGACTCCAGCAGCTTTGTTTGTGAGCAGCCAGGGTACAAATCTAGACAAGTGCTTAACAACAGCTAATAACTTTAGTCAAAGAAATCTCTGACAACAGCCAGAGAAGTTAAAGTGATTTTGCTTATTTGTGCAATATATCCAAGACATTCCTCTATGGAGTATATTTAACAATGTTCTCTCATTTTACGGAACAGTGACTTCTGGCTTTCCAGGACAGATCAGCATGCACATGTTGAATAGCTCTACCCGTACATAACCAAGTATTCTGAAAAACTAGTCAGTCTCATGTTTCTAAGTTCATGCTATTTTATCACTACTTGAAGCACAGAAGACACTAAAATAGGGGTGGTATTCCCACGTCTTTCACAGGGTTCTCACATCTGCCTCAGAAGCATCTTGTAAGGGACAGCGCTAGAAACAAGGCATTTGGCTAGTGGCAACTTAGGCCCGGTCTAGCACTGCAATTAAACATTTCCTTTTTGATCCCATATGAAAGATCTTTAAGAAGATTCTTTCCTCAACACAATTGGCATTTTCTTTATTTGAAGTCATCCTATTACTCTTGAAAAACTTCTCTGATTCAAAAGAACCCAAGTGTCTTGTGTTAATACTAATTGGACTAAGTTGCTACAACAGTTCAAAACATGGAGTTCACAAAAGCTTCACTTGCTTATGCTCAGAGAAGCTTTTCAGCTTCAAGGAGAAGCTAACGATTGTACATTGTCCTGCAGAGATGCAGAACAACATCATTGATGTTTTCATAGTCCGCTGAGTTTAGTTTCAAAGCACACGTCCGTACAGCGCAAAGAAAAGATCTGCTGAAAGGGACCTTTGCCCATCTGCACCTTTTAGACATGCTGGTTCATGATTTGGGGAGGGGGGGTGGGAGGTGAGGGGAAGGGGACCTGATGAGATGCCTCTCAGAGTCCTGAGGGAATTGGCTGTTGCAGTTGCCCAGCCACTCTCCATGATAGCTGAAAAGTCACAGCAGTCAGGTGAAGTCCCTGGTGACAGGAAAGAGGGAAACATCGCACCCATTTGTAAAAAGGGTAGAAAGGAGGAGCCTGGGAACTACCAACCTGTCGGCCTCACCTCTGTGCCTGGGAAGATCATGGAACAGATCCTCCTAGAAGCTATGCTAAGGCACATGGAGGACAGGGAGGCAATTTGAGACAGCCAGCATGGCTTCACCAAGGGCAAGTCCTGCCTGACCAACCTAGTGGCCTTCTATGATGGAGCGACTACATCAGTGGCCAAGGGAAGAGCTGTGGCTGTTGTTTATCTGGACTTCTGTAAGGCCTTTGACATGGTGCCCCACAACATCCTTCTCTCTAAATTCGAGAGATATGGGTTTGATGGGTGGACTGTTTGGTGGGTGAGGAATTGGTTGGATGGCAGCACCCAGAGGGTAGTGGTCAACAGCTAAATGTCCAGATGGAGGTCAGTGACAAGTGGTTCTGTGTTGGGATCAGTACTGTTCACCGTCTTCATCAATGACACAGACAGTGGGATCGAGTGCACCCTCAGCAAGTTTGCAGATGACACCAAGCTGAGTGGTGTGGTTGACATGGCTGAGGAACAGGATGCCATCCAGAGGGACCTGAACAAGCTCAAGAAGCGTGCCCATGTGAACCTCATGAGGTTCAACAAGGTCAAGTGCAGGGTCCTGCACCTGGGTCAGGCCAACCCCAGTTTACCAGTACAGGCTGGGGATGAAGGGATGGAGAGCAGCCCTGCCAAGAAGGACTTGGGATACTACTGGATGAAAAGTTGGACATGAGTCGGCAGCATGTACTTGCAGCCCATAAAGCCAACTGTGCTCTGGGCTGTACGAAAAGCAGCGTGGCAGCTGGGCAAGGGAGGTGATTCTGCCCCTCTTCTCTGCTCTGGTGAAACCCCACCTGCAGTGCTGCCTCCAGTTCTGGAGCCCCCAACATGGACCTGTTGGAGTGAGCCCAGAAGAGGGCCACAAAAAGCAATCAAAGGGCTGGAGCACCTCTGCTATGAGTACAGGCTGAGGGAGTTGTTCAGAAGAGAAGGCTCTGGGGAGCAGAGCCTACAGCGGTCTTCCACTATTTAAAGGGGACCTACAGGAAAGATAGGGACAAACTTTAGCAACACCTGCTTTGATAGGACAGGGGGTAATGGTTTTAAATGAAAAGAGGGAAGATTTGGACTAGATATAAGTAAGAATTTTTTTTTTTTTTTACACCACAGGTGGTGAAAAACTGTCACAGGTTGCCCAGAGGGGGGGTAAATGCCCCATCCCAGGAAACATTCCAAGTCAGGCTGGAGTAATAAGGGCTCTGAGCAACCTGATCTAGTTGGACATGTTCCTGCTCATTGCAGGGGGGTTGGACTAGATGACCTCTAAAGGTCCCTTCCAACCCAAGCGATTCCATGATCTAGAGATCAGCTGAATTTCCCAGTCTTTAGTGATGGGATCCCTCTAGCTCAGTTCTGCTTCCTACTTTGAGATACTTACAAACACAAATATTTTTCTGAAGTCAGGTATGCCACAAGAAGCTTCCCACTTCTTGTGAGCACAACAAACAGCCAGAAGAGCTTTTTTGCCATTTAATACTTCTTTCTTAAATATTTTCCTTCCTGACAGTCCACCCTATGCCATTTATAATAAACAGGCTTTTCCCCACATTGTACCTCTGCACACACAGCCATATTACTCTGTAGATACCAGTGCCATGGGTTTGACTGATTTTTTGACAATCGTCTCTTTACCCCTATTGTAAAGCCTTTTACTTTCTGAGGCTTTCCCTAACACTGGAAAAAAAAAATATCTAACTTGAGTAGTTTATATTGGAGTATAGCAATGCTCAAGATATTCTTTCTGCCTCGATTTTCAGCACGTGCTGCATCATAAGGCATGAAACCCAGAAGCTTTTCTCCCTGAATGTCACAAGTACTTTCCCTTACTGGGATGGATTTTTTAAAACTGGTAAGTCATCTTGACAACCTACTCAAGAAGGCCTTTCAGAAAAGTGCGCACTGTACCACCATGTTTATCCCACACACCTCCCTCCTCCTCTCAGATGGCAAGAGGATAGAAAGACAAAAAGCATGTCTGCATTCTTACAAGACAAAAAAAAAAATCTCACATCTGAAAAAGAAAATACTATGGCAATCTGGGAACTCCAGTGCATTGGAAGATGAAAGATAAATCGTGTTATGTGAATGTTGCACATGTTGTTGTTATTATCTCCAAGAGGAGGACCCCATTGTGCTAAATACTACACACGCTCAAAGTAACAGGCAGTTCCTGTCCCAGAGGCCTCATAACCTCAGATAAAAGCAGTATTGTTGTCCCCTTTTTATAAAGGGGAAGTGGGACACTAGAAGATTCAGCGACTCGAACAAGTTACTCAATGAAATGGCAGATCTGGGAATTGAACCCAGATTTGAGTCTCCATCCCATGATTTAATCCACACATCATTGCTCAAAAAAATCACTTTTAGTTAAGCAGCAGCATCTAAGCTTCAAATTGGTACTCATGATTATTTTACTTATTTAACGAGAAAGCAAAAATCCTTGATCTATTGTTCATTTCCCCATTCATTTTCGATTCCTGTAAGATTCATATTTAAGTATAGGTCCAAAAGATGCCACACAGCCACAAAGAAACCTTTTGTATTCACTTCACAGTCAATTCCTGACACACTGTGCCCATTCGTAAGTGGAATGGACTTTAGCCCTATCTTTGTATTTAAATTTCTAGACCAGTGCAAAGGATTACTTTGAAAAGATTTACGCTCTTTCTAAACATGGGACACGGTTACAAGACACTACAAGAGCTTCTAGTTGATGGAACACAGAAGAAGGGACAAGGCTCAAAAATATCACAGGTTAAAAAATAATGCAAACCAAACTGAAGATGTTTGATAGGTGAAGGAAGGAAGGTTGCTGCAGGAGGTATGGAGGCTAAGGAGAAAGAAGATGGAAAGAAGACCCAAAGGGCAGTCAACAGCAACTTCAGGAGGAAGAGGAGAGCAGAGCAGGCCTGCTTGGAGCTGTGTAGGGCATGGGAAGCAAGGATACAAGAACTTTCAAGTACTTGTTGATAATTTATATTCCATAAGTCCAAGTTTAATTGTGTATTACCATGTAATTACTGCCAAATGGGGAAAGAATCCCTCTCCAATAGAGTCCAAATGAAAGGCTAAATTGTAAAGAATAACGAACTACAATGGGGCCGGGTGTCTTGGGACAGCCCCGATGAGGGAACACAAAGGCTTCTGCTTCTGTGTTACTATTTGAAAAGTTACTGAAGGCAGGAGAGCTCAAAAGCAATCTGGCTGCCGAGTACAAGCACTAATGCTCGTAGTGCTCACAGAACTGGACCAGGACTACACAACACTTGCTGCACCAAGAAATGAGAGTGCCCAAAAAAGGAAGCTTTGCTAAAGAGAAAGATGAGTCAAAGGACTGACCCACTACAAGCAAATTAGTTACATACTCAAATTCAGAGAGAACTGACTCTATCTTTAAACAGGCACTTAAAAAAAACCCCACCACCGCATTACATACAAGTGCATGCAGCAGCATTATTATGCTTCACAGGTGGGTCACAACAGAAAAAATTATTTCAATCATTGGGAATAGAATAGGAGCGTGTTATGCTCCTATTATGTTGCCCAGGAGCGTGACACTAAGAATTAAGTTGCTCAAAGTTTTCTGAAAAAAATCCAAGCCTGTATAAGTTGGGTACCTAAAAAAAAAAGAAACCTAACGGCTATCCCAGCCAGCAGAGCTTCAAACTCCTGGTTCATTTCACAGTATGAAATAAGTTGTGAAACCACACGCTTAATAAACTACCTAAACATTTGTCCATTTAATATCTGAACCCAAATCAGTATTTCAAGAGTCTTGAAAATGTTTTCTTCTCTTGGGAAGTTAGAGATAAAAATAAAACTTAAAACGGAGCAAGGAGGGACACACGTTCTTTGGAGGTGCACAGAACCATATGAGAATTTCTAAACCTAAAATTAATGTGAGAGCAAACTCACTAATGTAGAGCAGCTGAAGAGATGTACACTGCGAAACTGCGACCTTTAGAAGAGTTAACCCTGGACCTAATAGAAAAGCTGAGGTGGAAGAAGACATTCGCACAGCAACAAGGCTAGACAGGAAGCTGCACCCTGGGGAACCATAAAGTTTGTGCAGGACAAAGAAAATGAAAACTCATAATGAAGTTCAGACACTTTGGGACGGGGGGAGAGCGATACAGTCTCGCCAAACTGGATGGCTCTACTAGGCTGGAAAGCGGCCTTTCTCACAATCCAAGAGTTGCCTGCGTTGCAGCCAGTTCTTCCAATGACTTTAAAGAAAATACTTGCAGACTGAATTCTACTCCCATCCAATGCACTTTACATACCTTCATGAGACAGCAATCAAACTTGATTTGTTCTCAACATGCGATCAGAGATTCAGTTTTGGCCATGTTTTAAGACAACCAGTCATAAATGGTCAGAAGTATAGGAGGAGGGAGCAGGGTTCTCCCAGCAGACTAGACTGGTACTGCGTTAACCTGGAGGTCACCATAGTGATCAGTGCGAAAAGCTAACCATGTTTGAGAAAACACGAGATTCAGCTCTGTAGAGAACTGATTTTAATTCATCCCTCTGGAGCAGAGACTGGGAAGTGCCTCCCACTGCAACTCTTGGGACCTAGTGGAATAAGAGCCAAATAAACCAACACCAGAAACTGAAACTACACTGAACGCTTTGAAAATGCACGCGAGTGCTCTTTTCACTGGTGGCATTAAACCATTCTCCTTTGCCCTGTTGCTATCACTGAGATCTATTTACTCCAATGATCTTCTTGGTCTTGAAAGAATACATTTAATTCCTTGTTTTTAGGAAGGAAAAAATACATAAGGCTACATAATTGGTGCTAGACACTATATTTGGCAAATTGGGAAGTTTAAAACTATGTTGGATTACTGAAGCTCTACAGGAAAATTTCCCTGTTAATGTCTGACATTTCAGCTTGGTCAGTTCTGACAGCTTTCTGGCTTTCCAGCAAGAAACCCTTAAACAAATATTTTCAAACACTACCTCAAGAAAATTAAGTTTGCAGAGTTTTTCTTTGGACAGGCCTCTTCTTAAATAAATAAAAAAAAACCAAAAAAAACCAACCCACCCAACACAAACTCTAATATATGTTTGTTTTCTCCTCAAAGAATAGAACATTTTCCTGTTGAATGGCTTCAAAGACTAGCAAATATTTTTCTGAGACATTTCAAGTAACTCTAGAGAGTAGTTCTGGAAGCCTCACTCTTCCTATGCAAACTTCTTTTCAGTATCAGCATCCCCATATCGTGATCTTAATCCTCCGCTGAACGAGAATTAGCATGAAATTTCTGCCAATGTTTTCTCCAGGGAAAGCTGCACCAGCTCAAAGTCTGCCTTCATTGCCCTGTTACTTCAGTTATTATCTGGATAGCAACATCTAATTCTTTCATTACTAACTTTGAGAGAAAGACCACTCACCTCTCTCAACCTTCTCCTCGGTAATACATCATCTAGTGTTTGGGAGGAAAAAAAATAAAGTAAGAGAAACATTGTATTCTCTCAGGAAAAGTCAGATCTGGGACACTACACTAGGAAAAAATAATTGGTCCCATTATCATTGTCTCGAGCTTTACACTTAAGGGAGAAATATGTCTGAATAGCTGGTTACATCAGCAATGCAGATAGAGAAGAAATTCCCACAGTGTGAGCAAGTCTTCACACACTTAGAGAACGTGACCACACACAATACACATTACAGTGGAGAAGAACAAAGCAACCTCAGGAAGTGTCCCTGATTGTTTTCGGCTGATTAAGGACATATGCCAACAAGCCTCTAGTTGTTCAGGGAAGCTTTGCAACTTGGGTAGGTCAAATTTACATAACGCAATTAAAGATACCAAACAGTTTGGGTCCATATAAAACTCGACTACAGAACAATGTAAGGTGCACGTTTAAGACAATTTTGTTGTTTGGGACCAGTTCAACCAAAGGACAGCTTTATCTTTCAAGTTAAAAGAGCAAGGGAGAGATTAAAAGTCAGCTTAGCTAATGTAAATAGCCGATTTACATTAACGTCAGCCATTTGTTTCAGAATCAAAACGCACACACAGACTTCAAGTAGTAACAGCAGTTTTGGAAAACAGCATTAAGCTGGCACGAACATCAGGCCTTTGAACAGATACTGCCTATTACTTTTTTCAAGTCACTGCACAAAGACCTAAAGCTTTTTTTTTTTTTTTTTTGGATAAAATAAACCTCCAAAAAGCTCTGCTGAAATTAGCAGGAATTTGCCAGGTTGTTGCTCTTTCCGGCAGAGCAGCCAGAAGGGACGGTACCAGGTGTGGAGCAGGAGCTGTCACCGCCAGCCCCAAAGGCTGCCACCGAGCTACGCAGCGGGTGGAAGGGGCACTCCGCTGGGCACCGCTTCACCGGCATCAGCAGGAGAAGTTTTAACTTGGAATTAACTCGGTGTTGGGCCAGGAACGCCGAGGGAGGCTTTGCAAACAGCTCACCTACGCAAGGAGCGCTCACTTTTCCACCCTCCCCAAGTCAGCCAGCCTAATAAAAAGGTATTACGTTTCCCTACAAATCATTCCGACTTCTTCTGTAGAGAAGCATTAAAAAAAAGCTACAGTAGTATTTAAAAAAAGATAAACTAAACATAGTACTTGGAGAGAAATGTAAGGCTTCCTGTAAATTAAACTGAACCTTTTTACATAATAGATCGCTCACAGCTATTTGTAAGGAAGTGACAAAGCTGCTGCAGATCTTAAGATATTGTAGCGAGGTTCACAGATGCACTTATGTAAATATTTTCTGACAACTCAGCTGCTACCGAAAACATTTTTGAAGTTATCAAAAAGAATTTAAAGTGTTTTCCACTCAGAGTCGTTAACTCTTTATTTGCAAAGAGGCACCACCAGAACTGTCGAGGAAAAGGATCCCTCCTTAGGGGAGGCACAAGCCCAGAGAGCCGTGGGTTTAAACACGCCACCAAAATGTGAGCTCCAGCCCTGCTGCCAGAGGGCAGCCCGCTATCAGCTTGGCCCACGCCAACAAGTGTCAGGTTTTCACACTCAGAGCCCACGTACAGCCCACGTATGACACAAGGAGCCCTCTCGGACGGTGAGCTGGTCTGGCAGCTGAGCCAGGACAGGTCTCCCAGTCATTAGGCTGCCCGATAAACCACTCTGCCAATTTAGCCAATGCAGTTGGCACTGTACTTGCACAGACAGCAAGACTCAGAACCTGGCCACGCTCAGCTTTGGCAACCTGAACAAACCAGAGACACAACGCTTTACCCCAAAGCCAGTATCTATTTCTTGGCATTACAAGGCAGAAATACTACACAGCCTGGCAGTGGTCTATTAGCATACGTATTTTATCTGCTGTCACATATGCGTTGCCATTTAGCTGCAGTTTCTTTTGGAGCTTATTTTTCTCCGCAGACATTTAAATTGCCTTTTTTTTTTTTTTAAACTGTTAAGCACATACAAAAAGACAGTGAAGACTATACAAATTAGAGACAATTAAGAGCAGCCCATTAACGGCTTGCTATCTCTCTAGCAATCCTCCAGGAATTATTAGTGGACACACCAGACCCTATTAGATTCTGTACCTGGGTCTGGGATTTCAGACAAAAAGCTTTGTGAAGACATGTCTACAGACAGCTTTCCCTACTGGGTACTTATCCAAGACACCTCAAGCATGCAAGACATAAGGTATTACTGCTAAGGTCAGCAGGAATTCACAGTACTAAAAGGAGCTTCATTATAGCTCTATTTCAGATGGTACAGCTGAAATAGATGGTACAGCTCAGTGCTTGAAGCTCGATACCAGTGGCCCAGGTTTTGCCCAAACAGCACACCCGTTGCGGGGTAAGGGCAAAGGACAGGGGAAACTCTCATTGCTGGGGAAGAGCAGGTGATGGCAAGTCACCAGGAGACCACATCCGAGGTACAAAAACTGCTTGACAGCTCCTCAGCCATGTAATTCATTCCTCTTCTCAGAGCTACACAGGGCAGATCTCGCAGCAGAACGGATCTTCAGGGCAATCTGCTCGCCGAGTTCAACACCGCATAGCGCTAGGGATGCTTAGAGATGTGTAAAAGACAACTGGACATATTTACACAGCACCATCTCCTGACCAAAGTACCCAATTAAAAAAATCCTATGTTACAGCCAAAACATTGGCAGTTAAATCGGTTCACCTTTTTTTTGGGTGTGTGCTCACATATCAACCCCGAACAGAGATTTCTACAAGTGCTTGTTATTCTAATAGAATTAATGCCTTTTTAGTTGGTTCCTTTTAATTGTTGTTTGAGCTCCCTGTATGGGTGAGAGGTATTTATAATACCATTCACGGCACCAACAGATCAGGCAGGTCACACAATCCTGGGGAGATGAAACAGATTCTTCCCTCCAGAGGAAAAGCCACATTTAAAGTCAGGGAATGGTCCATGCTGGAGCACACTCTCCTGACTATAAAAAAAAGATCATAGGGAGTTTAACCCTACAAATACCCCCACAGATTTTTCCTCTGTTGTCTGAACATGCACATATAAGTTCGAGTGCTCTGGCACCGCAGCTGTGACACTTATTTTCTGTAAAGGTGTCCATGCTATGGAGCTTCAGTAGCACACACTGCAGCGGACACAACTCCAACTCTTTCTCCACAAAGTTGGGACAAAACCTTGATGCCACTCAAGTCCAGAACAAAACTGCCACTGACTTGAGCGGCGCCTGAATTTCACCCTCATTTTAAAGGGATCTCATTTTCGGCTGGCAAGATTTCAACCCTTTTTAATTCCCAGAAGCTCAACCACAAATCCCTCTTCTCCTCCCACGCAGCTGCTCTGAAACTCCCCAAGCTCCTTTAAGCCAGCAGCTGAGCAGGCCTCCTTGGGAAGACACAGGGCTTTGCTTGCAGGAGATCTCCCACCTCCCCAGACCATCTCCCAGCTCCAGAAAACCAATCTGCAAAAAATCTTGAGATTAAGAACAGACACTCCCTGTGAGCTCACCGCTTCCCCCCCAAGCCCTGCACAGCACTGCTCACAGCAACTCGCTCCTTCCCATTTTTCCCACACCACAGTCAAGGGAACGCAGACCTGCAGGACTATCGAGCTACATAAGCTTGACCCAGAGTCTGGAGCAAAGGACCCAGAGCTGGGCTCAGGAATCTGCAGCAGTCCCATGAAGTCACAGCACTGGGACCTAACTCAGAGCTTGACCCTCCCTCAACATTTGTTTTTAAATGAAGCGGACGTTAAAAAACAGATAAAAATCACTGTGACAGGAACAAGATAAATCAAGTATTGTCCAGCCAAAAATTAAGAACCCTTCTTTTTGGTGTCCCCAAGTGTCTTCCAGATACAGAGCTTATCCCAATCATCTGGCCATCAAACACGGAGACAAGACAGAAACAGCCTAACAGAGGGATAGATGTCAGAGCGACAAAGCAGCATTTAATAGGGCAAATAAAAGGGTGAATGCAGCCTCCTGAGAAGAAAGCATCCCTGCGACTGGAATGAGAAAGGAATGAAAAAGTCAAGGGAGTTTTTCAGACTAGGAGCTTATAAACGCCAATATCCACCAACCATCCACAGGCGCTGGCACGTTCATTTTAGGTTCCTTTGACAAAATCCGGTAGTCCCAGCAGAGCGACCAGTTGGTGTATCAGGGGGGCATGGGCACAGCACTGTCAGCAGGAGCCGCCAAGCTTGAGAAAGCGGTGTCACATTTGGTTTAACATGGCTGAAACTTCGCACTGGTTACAGCGGCAGCCAGCTTGTCCAAGTGCCAAACCAGTGTTAGCTGGCAGGTAATGGAGGAGTTAAACCCTCATTCTGCAGAGCCTCACCATGTGCTTCCCGCTCAGCCACCCCACCGGCTATGGAAATACTCCCACCCACGCCAGTCTTCGAGGAATGGGGGACTACGCACCTCAGTCTGGTAGAAAAATCAAAATTCCTGGGGCTTTTTCATTTCTGGCCAATCTTATTACTCGCTACTCACAGCACGGTAAAGCCTAGAGAGGTTTCAGGTAGAAACTGGAGCCATTACACACAAAATAGTGTTACACTCACACCAGAAAAGATGGCCCTGGACCTGAGCACTGGCCTCCCTGACAGGAGACAGTCACCGAGAGTCTTGCAAAAATCTTTCTAGAGTCCCAGAGATCCCCTGGGGAAAACCAAAAGATGGCAAGACTATTTCATAGTTAAAACACACAGGCAGCACGAGTTATAATACACAGGAGCCAACTCTTAACTGTTTTGTCCTCATCAGAATAAGCCTCCCAGCTCAGTCCAGTGCTAAGCAAAATACTCCAGTTGGGCACAGGCAGGATTTCTTCACCCTGTGAGCATTCAGGACAACACTCAAGCCCCTCATTCCCCCTATATTACATCAAGGGCCATTTGTTGGCACGTCCTCGCTTCATCCTGATCCACACACAGGACAAAAAGCAAACGGATTTTCTACCCTTGCTGAATTTTCTGTCCTTTGTGGGATTCCACAAGGAATCTCACCTGGCAGTACCGGGTCAGTCAGCTTGGATCTGACCATGTACCCTTACTAACCCAGATGAGAGATCCCCACAAAACTTCTTTTAATAGCTTCTGCTTCACATGTGTTACACATCTTAAGGCCCCCCATCACAGCGCAGCGTTCAGCAGGGAGCTGCCATCACCATCCACACACAGCAGGACAGCAAAAGTCATCCTGTTTGAGGCAGAAAAAACATCTGATATACAAAGGACTTCCAAAGATGGCCCATGCAGCAGCTCCCAGGGGCGAGACAGGGCACCGGAGCCCTTTATGAGTCACAACTACCTGTCTGCAGGAGCAAGGGTGACAGTCCCCGGGCCCTTTCCTCAGCAACACCACAACCAGCTCCCCATGGCGTTATCCTCCAAGGTTGCTGCAGCGGCGGGGAACAGAGTTGTCTCAGAAGAGCCTGCCATGAAGCACAACCCGGCACACAGCCCCTCGAGCCCTGGGCTCTGGCCCCCAACTTGGCCCTATCACCTCCCTTTCTGCAGGGGACAGCCCCTCTGTCCCATCCACAGAGCAGCCCTCCCTCAGTCCCGGAGGTGCCTCCTATCTTCCCTGCTTGGCAGGACCTCGGAGCAGCTGTGCCACCACTGAGGAGGTGATTAGGGTTTTCCTGAACCCTTTGCAGGCTGCAGCCATTGATGTGCCCCACAAATGTATTCTACTTCACTTGCCAAAAACATACAGGAGCTACAAAAGAGGAAAACGTCCTTGAATAGCACCTAAAGTGACTTTTGCTCCTTTCCCTAAAAAGCTGCAACATAAATTAGGGCAGAGATGGGCTGCTAAGGGAAGCTCCTTTGTCCCTGTTACATTAGAAGAGAAAAATAATTGTTGGCTTTCCATCAGCCAGCATGAGCAACCGCGGCAGCGCCATGCCAAAAGGATTAGCACCTCTCTGTGCTCCTTTGTGGACAGCTATGATCTGCTGTTCTTCAAGTGAGCGTTTCTTTATTACGGCATGTATCAAAAGAGTGCCATTGTTTAGAATATACTCCTTATTTCACATCGGAAAAGGAAAATGATAGGAACACAGGGGCTCAAAGTTTGGAAGATGAAAAGGAAAATACAATAAAGACAGTCGTCTTTGAGCTTACGAGACTCTGACATGTCACAACTGTAAGCACTGAATCATCTCCCTGGTATACCTTGTGAACCACTTCCACTTCAAAAATGAAAATAAAGCACTAGTTTTCTTTATGCTCTTGACAAAGTCTGCAGTGCATGGCATTGAGCTGTGTCACATTATTTCCCTTCCAGGTGACCTGGGACGGGTTTTATAAAATTGATTTCTGTTTACTTTCATATGTTTCTTTACAACGGATAAATAAAGTCTGAAGGATCCTCCCCTCCCTCAAAATCTCCTTCTGTTCTGACTCACTGCCCTCAATCTACTTTATTTCTCAAGCGCATCAGGAACGTCAAATACAGTCTCATCCCGCTCTATTGACTGGTCTCACACACACATTGCGATGCTTCCCAGCGGAAGCGAGCGCTAGGAACATCAAGCCAAAATACCTCTCCCCCAAGCACTTAAGAGAGCCCAGTATTAATGTCCAGCTTACAAGCTGAAAGGCCAGCTCCGACGGTTCCTGCCCAGGCACCTGCAGTAGCAGCTCCCACAGGTCCTGCGGGTGTTCCCACACCGTGGGCTGCGGAGTCCCACGGCACTGACCTGCAGGCAGAGCGGCTACTGTCCCGCAGAGCTTTACAGACCACTTATTCAGCTTTTCATCCCACATATTCAGCTTTTCAGCAGCCTGCCTCAGGTGTGGTACTAGACACTAACCAGGCGCATCTACAGTTTCCCATTGGGAGGAGCAGAGCCAGTACCTAGAACATTCCTGCCTTCGCTTCCAAGCAAGAGACACTTCAGATGTGTTCAAGCTGCAGCAAGCATGTACAAATCCACCAGCCTAGTGTGGCGAGCCCAGCATCCAGAAAACAGAAATTTTGCAAATTCCGGACCTTAATCGTCATCATTTTTTGTGTCCATAGGAGTATGAGGTAGCGTTGGCCTTCTCTCCATCAAAAGGCTCAGAAAGATGAGCTCGGAACGCACAGCCCATCACAACAGCCCAGCCTTCACCCCAATGCAGCGCACTCCTGCTCCCAATTCAGCAGCAACTGGATGAGCATATCCATAGTCTCTGCACCTGGTTTCTAGAGGAAAGCATCCTGCCTTGGTGTTAAGATTTCCAGTCACAATGAATTTACCGTATCCCTCAGGAAGGGGTTCCAACATCCACTCCTAACGTGAAAGATGTAGCTTTTTGACCCTGCGTATTCTTACCCCGAGGAATTGGGCTGCGTTATGCCTTTTTTCACAATATCCAAGAGCCCTCTATTATGAAACATCTGTTCCTATGTAAGTAGGTGCAAACCACGAGCATCTAAACAGGGTCTTAATTGGCTTGATTCAAAGGTGGCCATCAGTGCCTCACCTGCTCTGAAGCCACTGCAGTGCCCTTAGAGATAGAACACCAGCACTGGGCAGCCTTGCAGCAGAAACTGACCCAGTAATATCCTCTTCTGAATAAACAGCCACTGGCTGGTAGCCCCTTCCAAGCATTAAAAACATGCAAAGACCTCAGTCTTCTAACTATAGTTAGACCTTTGTTTCCACACACAAGAGCAGAGAGGCGGTTGGTGGGCGTGCACAAATCCCAGTCCCTGTTTCTCCAGTTACTGGCATCTCTACTGCTTCTCATTTCTCCTGGAGATGAGCAAGTCATGGCCATTTGACCCTACTGGCTGTCCCTGTTAACTGGACGCCTTTGGGTCGCAGCCTCCCTGGGGAGCCCAGCTGCCCACATCCAGGTCCGTGCACTGCTCCTCATCCTGCCACCGTGCCCAGATGTTCACGCTTGCAGCTGCCCAGTCCCTGGACTACTCCAGAGAGAAGTTACTATCAGGCAGAGCCCGTTCTCCCCAGTTGCATTTCCAGGGGCAGCTGCTGTCTCTCGTTACGGGTTTACCCTTGGCCTTATCAGCAATAACTGGGGAACGTGGGGGCACAGACCCCCTTGTCCCTCCCGCACCGCGAAGCAGAGGGCAGGAGCCGTGGCACAGAAGGGGCCCGTTGCTGCTGGGTCACTGGCCCACGGCTGCCCGTGAAGCACGGCAGGACTCCCCCGGGTGACCAGCTGAAGGAGTTCTGAGAGCCAGAACAAAGCCCAGAGCACTAACTATCTAACTGGTAATTACTTTCTGGTGAAGACTGAAAAATGGGTCATTAAAACCATATTAAACTGTTTTCATTAATACAAAAACCTGATTTACATTTTTTTTCCCACAGAGCCATTATGTTCCAAACGCGCTGCACGGATGATTTGTTTAATCACAACCACATGGAATAGCAATTTTAAGCGCCTGTGACAATCACTTTTTTAACCAGGAAACCTGGTTCGCAATAATTGTCATGTTTTCAGTTAGCCACCCTTCCCACTGCTGTCATAAACCTGCGCCTTTCTAAACACACTGCCTTCCTAGTCGCGCACAAAAGCAGCACAACCCACTGATACAATTAATAACACTGAATATTTAGGTCAACGTCAGTTCTATTAATTTTATCTCTAAAAGACTCGCACATTTTCTAAACAAGTCTAGCCCTTTGGGGGGTTAAACTGTAATTTGCAGTCTGGTTGTGAGTCCCTATCACATAATAGATCAATTAGGTTGAACACTCTAGTATATTAATCTTATTCACACATAGTAAAGGCAAATATGGCTAATTACTGTATTACAATATTGCCTACTTTTCCCAAATATGTATTAAGGAAAAGGGGAGCTTATTACACTGAACTATCAAATAAAATTATCTTGATATTAAACTGACAGTGAAGATGAATGCATGTATTAATCCATCTTATTTTCCCTAAATCAATATCCATTGGAAGATCTGTTTATCATTACTAATGTATTAGTGCTGTGGAAGAGGCTTTGCTTTCCCTTCCTTACCCAGAACTCAGCATTTCCACTTAAAGCACCGGTTCTTTACCGCGGCATTCTATGAAACGCAGCAGCGCGATTTCTTTCGCCACATCCATCAGCTTTATATTTGTACTTTCAGGTTATGAATTAACGGGTCCGATTTCAACGACTCCAGAGAAATGCAGGTAGCGATCCAAGCCTATTTTCTGTGCCTCTCCACGCAAACTCGCATGGCCAGAGGGCTTGTCTCTATGATGAAATTAATTGAATTCGGTTTTTAAAACGACCAAGTTAATCAAGATTGGCACAGCATCTAACTGGTCAGTGGAAACAAGGAAAAGTCACGGTCAGCATTAAGTTTACCCCAGGCAAGCTGAGGTGAGCCTGAGCAGGATTTGTCCTCGTCCGCGTTCACTAATTAGCAGGCACCAGCTAATTCATCTACAGGCTTGTAATAAAATGGGGCAGAAAAGTACTGTAAGAAGCCACCTAGTCCGCCTCGAGGCACTGTGAAAAATGAGTTTAGATATGACTCAATATCCTAGCAGAGACCTAATTCCATTCCCAGTTCTGCCACTGATCCGCTGTGTGACCAAGTCACTTCCTCTCTGTCCCCACTGTGGCCATTTCCCCCAGCCCCTGTCTCATTTAGATCCCACTCAAGACCCCAAAAGGCAGGAATTCCCCCTCCCTCCAGCACGGAACTCACCACAACAGGGCTTGACAGGAGCCGGAGCTCTAGGCTTTACTGTAGTCAGATGTTACACGCTATTAGTAGCGAAGACAGGGCACAAATTAGGAGGATGGCTGTGCTTAGTGCTTCCTTAATGTTTTGCACATTTGACTCTTCCAGCAAGAGCTTGCAAGCTGTGAATTTGTTAAAGTGGAAACCAGGCCAATAAAAATAAAGACGAAAAATCCAAACGCTTGGGCTGCTGCAACAGAAGTCTTGTGTGAAACACCTGACAAAGACGTAGAGATTAATTTGCCCATATAACAGACAGTAAATTCAACAAAAATATGTTACTTCAAAAAAGAAAAAAAAAGCTGCTATTTCCTCTACCCTGCTGCAGCATATGGAACAGCTTGGAGCTCAGGATCATTCCATGGGACGCCACTGAAAACAGGTTCTTCGGCTTTTCTAAGAGCACGCAAGTATTTACGCTAAGCACCTACACATCCCAAAAGCCAGTCACACTAAGGCAGCCTCTACACCACATGGAACACGTTGGCATGTCATTATTTACACGGTTCCACATACATGCACGCTCCCACATACAGGAAAGAGGCAGCGCCATGGAGGACACAGGAGCCAAAAGGCTGATTTCCTGCCTTTGGCTGACATCATTGGTTTACTATTTGCTATTGGAAACCTCCTTGCCTGGAAGCATTTCCCAGACTTCTTGCATCTCTCCTCTGTAAGCTTTGGGAAGAGAGGCTATTCTCAGGTGATCCACAAAATAAAATGTTCCATAATTGATTCTGCTGAGAGCTTACACAGCTGCATGCATTATAAATTATTATTATTATTTCTGCCTTGAAGAGCATTATTACATAGTCTGAGGTTACACTTTGTCTTTTCCATGGCTAGGACTGTTCCCAGCTAGAGCTGCTTCAGACATGTAGTTGTTCCATAGGCAAATCTCATTTCTTAAGCGGGTCAAAAGGCAGGAATACTTTGGGTTCCCCTTCTCCCCCCACGGGCCTCTAACTTCAAATCGTCTCTACAACTTTTTTTTTAACTGCCAAGTCTAAAGAATCCACTGCCAGAGACATCCAGATGCTTGTTGTGAAAGATCCAGAATGCAAGTAACAAGGCAGAAAACAAATTTCCTATTTACTTACAGTAGAATCAGATGATCTCTGTGCTCAATTTACCAGAAATCATTTATTTAACTAAACCTGTTGTTTAGAAGAATAATAGCAAAGAAAAATCAGTCTCTCAGTTCTAGAAAATCTGTGCAAAGGATCACTTCTCTCCTTGATTGGGCCAAACTGTACAACAGAATATTTTAATTATATTATATGGAGCCAATGCTTGGATTAATCACTCTGACGGATGCATGATCAGCAATAGGATTATTGTCTTCATAGTACCAGAAGCTCCCAAGGACCCAGACTCAGCCCATTCAAAAAAACAAAGCTTAAGGATTTCTGGAGACAGAAAATATTCTCCAGAAAAATCTCCCGAACATGAGTGATGTATCTCCTGCTTTCCACAGACACTTCCACTCGGCAACAGCACCCTCGAGTGCAGGGTCAGTGCTCAGCAAGGAAGAAGAGCTGGAGGAAATGGCTGAAGGTCACTTAGTTCCATCACTATCCAGGGTGAAAGCAGTAGTCAGCTCTGCCAGAATTATAATTGCAGGCAAGAATACATGCTCGCTTCAAAAGACAACAACATTCGGGGAACACCAAAGGCATTCCAGAGGCACCAGCCACTGGAATAAGGTTTGCTCACGCCACAGTCAAAAAAATATTAGGTTTGCAAACTTTTGCCTTGGCTATATTCATTTACATATACATCATCCATTTTCCTCTAAAATTTAGCATCTTTTGCCTGATCCAGGATGACCATTCTACAGCACTAAGTGTCGGTGAGCCTTAAACCCTGTGACCAGCCAGGAATGACACATCCAGGAAGCCCCGGTCCAGAACAACTCCAAGCAGACGTCTACAAGCCAGGTTCATCTGTTGGAAATTAACTGCGTTTTCAAACTGCAAATAGAAGGTCTTCCAAATTATGTTTTGTGTATTTTTACAATTCAAAAAATGAAAAAAAAACAGTCAGATGAAAAACGTTACATTTGCAGGCTACTTGCTTGTGACTTAGTAGCTCCAGGTCTTCCCTGCTACTACAATCTGGTTTTTCCAGGGAACGTAAGCATTAAATACAAAAGACATAGGCATGTGAATTGTTGCTACTGGACATTCAAATGAGCAGTTCTCAGGATCTGCCTTTGTTCTGCAGAAGTTCTGCACTGCATATTATTTTTAAGTATGCAACCAACCATCAACACAGCAGGACGTAATTTTTAAAGACTCCAAAGGAGTCAAGCTTGTCAATAATCTGAGAATCAAAAGACTCTTCACACAGAATACACAGGAGATCAACCTGGGGGGTGGGGGCGTAAAGTATTCTATAGAAGAAAAAAATACCACTCGAAAAAGGAAAGTTAAACTAACATAAAGGTTTGCAAGGAACTGTAAGAGTTAATGCGCTCTCCCTCCATTAAGCACATCAAGAGCCTTCTTTTCCTAATGAGTTAACCTCTTATTATTCAAGTTTAATGGGGACATATATTTGTTTAACCCTATAGCCTCAGGAGTCAGAATTTCCTGGTGTTAATTATACAGCATATATGCAGGCTCTTTGTTAGTAATGTGTAGTGGCAATTCCTGCCAAACCTTGAAGCTAGAAGTCTCCAGCAAGCCTTGGTCTCCCCACAATTCCCGAAGTCCAAATCCTGCCGTCGTTGCAGGGCAGTGGACAACAAGCTCAGCACACATCTTGCTTCCTATAGCTAGTTCAGACTTGTGCAAATTGACGATTACGAGAGGAGAGCGCTTCACAAAAAGCAGGGCAACGCTGCTGCCTTGCCTTTGTCAGGAAAGGGAAGTGATCCGGACAGATCCTACACCACTGTAGAAATTCCACATGGGGCTTCCCATTTTAATTCAAACGCATAGGGAAGTGACCTGTCCAGGCATGCACAGAACACCCCGCTCTGCTGAAGCAGCCCTACCTGGGTTGTCTGTTTGATTTGGTGGTGGTGTGGTTTTGTTGGTTGGGGTTTTTTTTTTTTTTTTTGATTGTTGTCAGGTTTGTTGGGTTTTTTTTCTTCCAAATCAAGAGAGTTGTTTAGTACCAAGTCTCTCAGGAAGAGCAGGACCCACACTGTAACGAGCCCTCCAGCAACGCCACGGAGCGCTGCTTTAAGTGAGAAGCCAGCCCAGGGGATTGGGAACCATTGTCCATGTCACAGAGAGAGCAGGGGTCCTTGTGGTCTGTATCATCTCTGACTTGGGATCAAGCTCCTCTCTACACATTCCAGCTACTTCGCCTAACAGTACTCAACAGGAACATGAGATGCAAGGGCTTATGGATGGAGACTGTTACCCACCCCTCCTCCAGTAACGCGCTGGATGAAATAGGACACATCACATCCCTTCCCTTCTCCTATTCTTCAGGTCTTCCACTTCTGGGCAGGACAGACACCCAGCCCTTTGCATGGACCCAGCTTTGTCAAAGCAGGCGGACAAAGTGCAGAGTTTCACACCCACCCATTAGCTGCCCTCGCAAGCAAACCCCACCTGACCCTCTGCCCACCCGACGTGGGCCTGGAGACACAGTTGTTCTGCTTCCCAAGGACCTGCAAAACAGGGGAAGACCCAGCAGAGCAATGTGCTGCAAGGTCTAGTGTTCCCAAGATGCTCAGGAAGCAGGACACACTGTCCTACAACGCGACCACTGCCCATGGTACAGCCCACTCACCCGGGCATGGATTTACTGTCCCAACTGCCACGTGAAAGGGGGCGCATGTGGGACGCGCAGAAACACACACCACATTAGACAGCGCTGGTTGCAGAAGAGAAGGAAATACATTTTAGCCCCTCAGAAACCTCCTCCCTGAGTTTTTGCAGACACCTGGGTAAACACAAACATCTTCAGAGCCAAGGTTACCCTGGCTGTTCATCTGTCTGTTTGATGATCATGCAGGCCCACAAGAGCATAAATCCCATGACAGTAACACGATGGATGTATAACTATGCAGAGGGACAGACACACAACAAACTGTAGCAGTTCCCTCAAAAGCAATCTCCTAAATCCAGCCCCTTAGGCGGCTTACTGCTATCCCAACAGGGTAACATTAAGTTTGAAGGTGGAGGCAGACACACAAAAAATATCTTTTTTTGTTTGTTTGTTTCATGATGCAAGTCACAGTTTGTTTAAACAAAGTACCACCCTTGCCTTTGGTAGTGACACTGATTCAGCATCTCCCCTCCACCTTAATTCTCTGCTAAATCTGGGCACTGGGAAGGGAGGAGCCTATCTGCAGCAACACAGTGGTTAACAGGAGGCTGGGTTCCCACTTCATAATGTGATATTCCGAAATGACAGCAAAGGAGGATAAATTGCTATCAAAACAGAGATCAGGTCCAATTGCCTCCAGGGCACATCGGCACATGAACTCTGGCCTCCTCCGGATCAGGGAAGAAGTTGCACTTAACTCTCTGGAAGCCAAACGACACCCTGAAGCTGTGTCCTCTTTGCCATTGTAGGTGGCAGGTGGCATCACCCAGGAAAGCCACCCAGAATACATTTAGCACTCAAACTTTGCTTCCCTTCCAACAGATGGAAGGTACACACGCAAGCCCCTTTAATCAAGGCACAGAGATGCTCCTGGGCCTGGAAAGGCGAGACCTTTCCAGAGTCCCACCAGCATCACCAGAGCAGAGCTGCAGGTCCAGTGGCCACTTCCTTGGGACAGTCACAAGAAGCCACTGTCCTTCCACCCACTTACGGATCAGCTGAGCCTGCCATCACCCTTCTATTTCCAGCCTGCTTATTGCAATGAATAAATATATCAATAATTAACAGCGAGTAAGAAGATGATTTGCACTTCTGTAGGACGCTTTCTCCAAGGAGCTCGTTAACAGCACAACAGCCTTGTGAGAGCGCCATTGTTCTCCCATTTCACAGATAGGGCACTCCACCAAGTCCAGCCATGGAGTGGCTCCTCCAAGGGCCTGGAACAACCCACCACCGAGGAGATGCTGATGCTGAACATCCATGCTCTACTCATTAGGCTGCACCTCACTTAGGGGCAAAACACCAACAGCACAGGCTGCATTCCCAGCCACCTTAAGAGCCATAATTTCCTTCAAAGCCTTCTTCTTGCAAGAGAAACAAGTTCCTTTTTTGTTGTGCAACACTGAAAAGACACCATTTTGAGGCTGGTGGGTAGAGTTGAACACCAGGGGAAAGCAGTTGTTTCTAAATAACCATACAGCCACGCATGGCTTGTGAACCGCAGCTAATTTCATACCCACACGTGCTCATTAGAGCTATTTGTGCACCCACTGCAATCAGCTTGTTTACACACTTATCAATGACAACTTTCAGATTATTATTGCTTTAATTAAGAAAACCCCTCCATTCGGTGGGATTATATTACCAAAACACTTTCTCTTCCACTAGGGAAAAACTAGCAGGAAGAGGATGAGCTAGTCAGTGCAGCTGCGACACGGAGCTGGTGTTTGGAGGAGGAAGAGACACAGGGAACCAACATGAGATGCCTCCACCACGAACAGCAGAACACAGGACTGCCACGAGCCAGGCCAGGCCAGCTGTCAGCCATTATGTGACCCGCACAGCAAATCCTGTGGGACTCCCCCACTTCTGAAGGAACAGCCTGTCAGGAGAGGGCCCGCAGCATCTTTCCAGCAGGCACTGGTGCTCCTGGTGTTTCCCCAGGTGCCATCATCTGATTATCCTCAGTTTCAGCTGGAGCAGGACTCAGCTGCAAATGAACAACTGATTAACAACTGGTTAACTCCACCAGCATTTCATAACATCCTCAACTACTCTCAGCAGCATGACATGTGACAGTATTTCCCAGGAGGGGATTTTAACACTGTTACCATTTTACAGAGCTAAAAGGGCTGTATTAATAAAACGTATAATTGAAATTTACCCATCTTTTCATACTAAGAAGCTACAAAACTTTTGCACTGTCTGTCCTAAGTATTTTTTCTATTCCACAGCTCTAGCTCTTTCCCCAAACAAGTTTTAAACTGACACATAAATCAGTGTATTTCTTTAGTGGTTATTTCTGTAAAGGCAGTCAAGCTAATCTAGGTTATGGCATCTGACTACAAAGTATCCTACAGATTGCTTTTATACATTTGCCAAATACTTTCCAAAACACAGCGTGGAATAAGCAATAGATAAAGAACATAAACTCTGAAAAACACTAAAAAAAATAATAATATTTGTCTAATTTTTCCAGCTCACCAATTCTTCTCCGCGTTTTTTTTTCCATGCATAGTTCCAATTTTCCAGTATTAATCTCAAAATCCACTTCCTGCCCCCCCCCCCCCCCCNGCCTCAGCTAGTGACACAGAGGAGAGTCTCTCACACTCAGCAGACTGTAATAACAAGTTGCTGAGAGAAGGAACCTTGTACTGGTGTAGCTGGTGTGATGGAAGGTGCCCAGCCTTTGGGGCAGGCGCTGCACAGGCTGCCTGCAAGCAGGAATACTCCAGCCAGTGCCTTTTTGGTCCAATTTTCCTCTACGTTATCCAAGGTTTGGTTCTATGGTCTAAAAGCCAGAATAAGATAAGTCACTTACTCCGTCTCCCCCACCCCTTTCATTTCAAATTTGTAGTTATCTGTAATACTAACACAAAAGTCTTTGAACTGCCCAGGCAAATTGTGTAGAGCACTGCCCCGGACAACAACAGCTTGGATTCAGTATTAAAACATCCCCCCATTTTAGCAAGCCTCTATTTCTTTCCTCACAGAGTCACTGCTCCAGAGAATTCCCATCCCAAGGGAGCGAGCCAGAGTCCTCAAAGCACCACCTTCTGGAGCAAGCGACTTTATATTAATAAGAATCACACCTATTCTCTATACAACCAAGCCCTGTCAAAATCTCTTCCCAGACTACCAGTATGTGGCCACGGGGTCATTTGTAAATCCATGTCTACACTAAGAATTCGGCCCAAGAGGAGCTCCTGAAGAAGCCCACCAGAGAGAAGCAAGGCCCAGCGCAGACGCCGTGCTGCCTTTCAGAGCCACATCTGTCTTCAGGAAGTGTCCTAGACCATGACCCATGCCGATATTCAAATAAAGTCACTTTGAGTTCAAGGCTCCGTCTCTAAGCTCCCACTCCTGGGATCAGGGCTCTGCCCGGTCCATACAATTACACATACACCCCCAGGTTAAAGAGCATCGGGTAGGGGTGGGAAGTCTGTGAAGCCTTCTCCCCTCTTTGAGGCAGGAACTTTGCGCTGACGGTCTCCTGCCTGCTGGGAGGGCTGGCATCCAGCTCTCCCGCTGCCGAGCTGCTGTTTCTACGGGAAAAGGCAAGAGCATTGTGAGAAGACGACAGGCGCTTGCTGGTAGTTTATGCCTACAGAGGCCTCAGTAGATGCAGAATTTAAGCAGTTTCTGAAAACTTCCCAATTCTTTGTCTGCCAGGTGGGAGGGGAGGAGGGGTGAGCTGGCCCAGTCAAGTTACAGGAGTCTTTTGATAGAAAAATCCGTCTTTATGGAGCGCACTAGTGCATAGAAAATAGACCAGAATCTGTATTTCTGGTATCGTAGCTTGAAAAGGGCGAAGAAACACCAGTCTGAAGACTCTGGTGGACAGAACAAACCAAACCATGAATATAACCCACATTCCACAACAGAACTGCCCAGAGCAGCCTCTGTTGATCCAGCCTGCACCTCCCTATGCCAACGGGAGCTCTGCCATCCGCTCGGATGGGATTAGGGCTCAGCTCTAGATAACCAGCTGAAGTGGAAATTGCCGAACGTGCTCCGCAACTGAAGCCGCAGGAACGGTAAGGCAGAAATAGGGCCAAATTCCGCCACCTTTATTGTGCTCTCCTTCCTCCACCTCAAGCGAGCACAACCCTGGCTGCTCGATCAGCCTGTTGGCTGCCCAGTGGATTCTCAGCCCTCGGCGCTGGACACATGGGATTTACAAGCCATGTTGTCCTGGGGGTCCTGGTGGACAGTCGGCTGAACACGAGCCAGCAGTGTGCCCAGGTGGCCAAGAAGGCCAATGGCAAGAATGGTGTGTCCAGCAGGAGCAGGGACGTGATTGTGCCCCTGTACTCAGCACTGGTGAGGCCGCAGCTTGAGTACTGTGTTCAGTTTTGGGCACCGCAGTATGGGAGAGACATTGAGGGGCTGGAGCGTGTCCAGAGAAGGGCAACGGAGCTGGTGAGGGGTCTGGAGAGCAAGTCTTATGAGGAGCACCTGAGAGAGTTGGGATTGTTTAGCCTGGAGAAGAGGAGGTTGAGGGGAGACCTTCTCACTCTCTACAACTCCCTGCAAGGAGGTTGTAGCGAGGTGGGGGTTCAGTCTCTTCTCCCAGGGAACAAGCGACAGGACAAGGGGAAATGGCCTCAAGTTGTGCCAGGGGAGGTTTAGGTTGGATATTAGGAAAAACTTCTTTACTGAAAGGGTTATCAGGCATTGGAAAAGGCTGCCCAGGGAGGTGGTGGAGTCGCCATCCCTGGAGGTATTTAAAAGACAGGCGGACCTGGTGTTGAGGAACATGGTTTAGCGGTGTTTTTGGTAGTGTAGGTTATGGTTGGACTCGATGATCTTGAAGGTCTCTTCCAACCCAAGTGATTCTGTGATTCTATGTTTAGCCATAACTAGAGGTCACTCTCCAGGCAGGCTCACAGAGGGCAGCCCAAGCGAGGCAGCTGGTGACACCCATCAAGAAGGTCTCCTCGAAGGAGCGGACCGGCAGGCGAGGGCACCAGTGCCAAGTGCAGCAGGAAGCCCCAGCCCCAGCGAGCTCCCCCAGCCTGAGAAAGGTTGGACGGTGCGGGCAGCGGCAGCCCCAGATGTCAGAGCGCATCGGCGCCGGGGGGAGCGGGGGTGCCGCGTCCCGGGGTAGCGCTGGATAACAATGCGGGGCACAGACAGAGCGAGGGCTGGTCATTAAAGCTTCAATAGGCAGAAAGGAAAAGGAATCTCCTAATCATTTCCTTTAGCCATCTCAGCTGCCCTCCCATCCTTTCCCCCCTCCTGGCCTTTTGAAGATGCTTGCTAATAAGTGTTAACGAGTTGCCTGACAAAGGAGGAGGAGGAGGGGGAGGGCGAAGACAGTGGGGAGGAAGAAAAGGGACCAGACAGAGGTCTGTGAATGCCATGGCAGATTCTGGATGTAAAGGATCCCCGGGACAGCACCCCCACCCCTGGCAGGCCCATTTCAAGAGCTGACCTCTGACTAAAGCTTTTTTTTTTTTTTTAATTTTTTTTTTCGTTTCTTCAGTTTTCTGCACACCACATATGTCTCCTTTCCTTTCTTCCAGTCCATCTGAGACACGCCTGCAGCTTCCACACACCAGCTCACCACTGTGTCAGTGCTGCCACCTTCTTCAATTCCACCACTTGTTTTCTCTCTGTCTCCCCCCGCCATTTCGGACCTCTCTGAAGGGAGCCAGGACACAGCTGCGCACACTAAGACACCCTGGGCCACCCTGTTTATCCTGTCCTTTCTGCCAGCCACAACAAGAACACGACTGTCCCACAGCCCAGGCAAAAGGCTCACAGAAACTCTGCATTTTCCAGCCACCTCTACAACAACTGCTCCTTCCCCCTTGGAGGATTCACAAGAGCTGCCAGATCCACCTCTTTTAGCCTTAAACACTGGTATTCCCATTCCCCACAGCACTTACCCTTTGCATGGAGGGGCCGCACCTCCCACCAGAGCTTCTCTCTGGACAGAAAATGCTGCTATTCCTCTGCCTCTCTGGGAATCACTCAGTTGTTCAGTATCTCACATCGCTTTTGCATTGGAGAAGCAACTACAGAAAGTTGAGAGAGAGCAGAGAATCAGGCCGGTCATCTTTTCCCATGGGAGAGTTTATCTCAGCCAGCTTCCAGCACGGCTCCATCACCCAAGCTGACCAACCTGCCTTCTTAGTTGGGAACTGCAGCACCAAAAGGGGATGCCACAGAGCCTGAGGACCACAACCACTTCACTCTTACCTTAAAGAGGGGAGCCTTTCATTGCACAGCAGCATCTCAGACCTTTGAGAAGGGCCACCAGGACTCCAAAGAAAAGGGTAAAGCATGGTTTAGCCTCACCTAAGCCTGTAACAACAGCACAGGACACAACTCCTTACAACTAAAAACCCCCCAAACAGCAAAGCCTGCTAATGCAGTCTTTTATACAGCCCCACCCCAAATCAACCAGGTAATTTCTCCCAGCTGGCCCGTATCTACTCTCCCACTAATCACTACCTGCTCCACAAGCCTTCCTCTAGTTGGCGCCAAGGAACTGATTAACCCCTTCCCTACCGGCTGCTAGAGGTTTGGACCAGCTTGTGATAGCCCCCCCATCAGCATTTCCTCTTCCCAGTGCCTCTAAAATGAAAAAGGTCTCCCCTTGCCATAGACACATACGGGGCCCTGTCTACAGAAGAAGGTCATGTGTTTGTTCTCTTCGTTGGGAACACCGTTGCCCTCATTTATGTTCCTAAATGCAAATCTGAGCTTCCTAAGGTAGGAAACGGTTCAACTTGAAATCTCAGCCCTGAGGAACCTCCCCCAGGTGCAAGTGTCCCCGTTGACTACAGACCTCCCCCCATTTCTTGTGCCAGCAGAGAGAAGGTGAAGCCAGACTCACCCCTGCTGTAACACCATTAGGAGAGCTTGGTGCCAGCTGAATCCAACCTCAATGGAGTGACAGAGTAAATGACTTGGACCCATAATCTTGTTTCCCACAAAGTACAACCGAGACCCTCAACATATGGATATTTCTTAAGGAAGTGATTTTTCTGAGAACAATAGGGAACTTGAAGAGACTGACAATGCCTCTTTAGCGGTTTGGCTAGTAGAAGAAGGTTATCAAGTTGTCCCAGGGAAAAAGAAAAAGTGAACTCTGAACTAGACATGCAATTTTTGAATTGCCAGAAAATCATTAATTTAGTATCTAATCAGATCATTGTGGTTTTACTCATTATTGCTCAATTCATCAAGAAAAGCGGTTCATTAATCTAAAGAACTAGGCATTAAATTTATATATCGACTACTCTGTTTTATTGCCAAAGCCTACTGTATTATACTTCAGTTTTATGTGCGTTATAATAAAAAGCATGTGTGAATTCTCATATTTTAAAACAGTTGTGCATCCGTGTGGTTTGAGTTAATGCTTTTGAAAACACAGTCTCCACAGGATGCTATCTGAAAATAGAATCTGCCTATGATAAAACTTTAACTCTTGAGATGTGGTATAACAGCATTTCGCGATAAAAAGAAATCCATTCCTGGAAAAGGGACTTTAGCCATGTGCTCAGAAAATATTTTCAAAAAATAAAACTTCTAAGGAGGCAAAGTAAAGACCGGTTCACTGCAGTACAAAACAATCTCACCTCCACCAAGGAGAAGAAATACTTTAGACGCTACAGCATGCAGAAAACATTGGCAATCCCAGCCAGGTTGAAAGGCTAGAGTGAGTTCATCAATAATTAATCCTTATATCTTACCCAAGAAGGGGGGAAAAAATCTAATTCAGCTCAGGTACAGGTTAACCTTAACATATGTGAGTACTATACACTGGGAAACTGGAAACATGCTGCTGGCAAACAGCAGAATTAATCTCTGTATTCTTCATATATAGTGAAGTCTGCAGTTGCAGGAGGATTATGAAACAAACACTTGTTCCCATTTAACCGAGTCTATTTATCGACAGCAAATATCAGCAGCAGAGATAAGAATAATATCCAGTTTGTATTTTGCAGGACACCATCAGAGAACACGAGACCTCCTGCAAATAATGAAAAGGAGATGAACGTAAATGAAGCTCTAAATATTGATGCAACATAGCATTCCCATTACTTACGTGCTGAAGAAGAGTACTTGTGTCTAGTGATAGGTATGATTTTAAGCATTTGCATTTCCATATTTTTAGGCTAGCTCTGTGTACTTCGAGGATGCGCTAATGCACGAAGTAGCGCTTTGGCAGCGCTCAGGGTCTGTCGTATAAATAGAAGTGATACACCATCTTCATTTGCTTCACTGCTAACAGGTGCCACCGTCTCTCCTCTTCACCAAAGGTCACACGCGGATTTCTTAGAAAATAGTGAGCTCTATTATGCTAACAGACTTAAATGCAAGTGGGTTTTTTTTTTCTGCTAAGGGAAAATTCTGTTTAACAATCAATGTCACAATATGGCCTATTGTTAGAACAAATTACCCAGTCCATTAATTACACAGCTATCTTTCCATCAGCTAGAAGAAAATACCCCCAATTACATACACATACTAAGTAACCTGTTGTTGCAGTAGGGCCAAAATGAATGGTGCTGTAAAAGACGGTGGTGTAACTGCCCTGGCTCTCCTGAAGTTAAACCAGGATGCTTTTGGCCCGTTCGTCTGAGGAAGTGGTGACTGATTTTTAGTGACAATTCCTAAGTAGTTGTCTCGTTCTGGAGTTGCTCACCCTGCCCTCCAGGGACAAGAGGCCCACTTGAATTAGTATTTGTGTCGGAGCAGAGGGAGCCCCACTCGGCTGCTCTCCTTCCCTGGGGTACGGAACCAGCGCCCGGTCACCATCCTGACGAGCTTGTTTGGTTGTAGCACCTAGACATTGTAGTCACCGATGTCCTTGAGTCAGACCCCTACTTCTCAACTCTCTCCATAAAACAAAAAAATCCTGCAACTAAGGACCAGAACCTGGAGCTTCCCCTTCTCAGGACTGACGCCTGGGCTTCTGAGTCCACACTGGATCACACTCTGAGGCTCCAGAAGTATCCAGGGGTACAATATTAATGACCTTCTCAGCAAACCAGCCATCACACGGTGACAGACACTCCGCTTCCTGCCGACATTGCGTCAAAGCTTCAGTATGCTTCAAGCGAGTCAAAATGACACTCAAGCCGTACAAAACACAGTCACCTTCAGAACACTTCTGGGTAGTCCCAAACGAAATAGCTAGGACCATGCATCCTTCTTTTCTTTCCAACTCTTAGACTTCGTTATTCCTCTCAAACAGCTGCGAAAAGAAACCCAAGGTTTCATATGGAAAGAGCGACACAGAAAGTGGATGACAACCCTTGGAAGAATTGGGACCTCATGAAAAATGAGCATATAGTTCCCCCTGTGACAAGGTTTGAGAACTCCAGCAAAGCCTGGAAACCCTTCTGTCATGGCTGGTTACCTCTGCTGCATCGTATGTCCCCCAAGACAGCTTCCTCTTTGGCGGAAATGGCAAATCTTTACTCCTAAACAAATCTAGGGCAGTATCTAACGACACATCCAAGCAAGCCCAGCCCTCCACCTTCCCCAGGGTACTCGCTGCAAGAGATGAACAGACCAGCAGCATGTCTGCCAGAAGAGGCACAGACAGACACGATTTCTCCTGCCCCTCCAACAAGATTCCTAGCTGAAACTCAGCCCCATGCTACGTTAACTCTTCCTGACCAAGGCTGTCCTGGGTTTAACCAGCTCAGAACGGGCAGCAGGAAACGGGGCTGCCCGCACATGCCCTGAGGGATATAGCCAGTATCCAACAAAGACCGCAGTCCATATGGGTCTGCGCTGGTGGGACTGGAGCTTCCAAAGTGGCAATGGAGAAGCGCTACCTTCGCCTGACAATTCCCAGCAAGGCGAGCGCTAAAAAGCCAGACGATGAAAACGCGCTACGGAATACATCTGATGGCTCTGACCGTGTTTCCCTTTGCAACCTCTCGGCTTAAATCCTGCTCTTGCGGTTTGCCGTTCACAATTACGACACAAATGGGTGATTTGCGGGTGTGTATTTCAACCAATCCATCGCTACCTCCATGCCGGAGGATTCCCTGTGCGCAGTGAGCATGGAGACCTGGGTCACAGCACACCGCCTCATACCTGACCCGTACAAATAAGCTCCATCAAATACCTGGTTTTGTCTTGGTTAATATGTCTACTCTGCAAAGCAGGGGCCATCAGGAAGATTTAAGCATATACATAAAACTAAGCACACATGTAAAAGCTTTGCTGAATACATGTCCCTTGCAGCCTCGTGATAATTATGCATGTATCTTTGCAGAAACAAAATGTTAATGAGTATTCGTCAGAATCCTTTTTGCTTCACATTAAAAATACTCTTTGTGCAAGTGTTCCCAGGAGAACAAGGAAGAGAGGATGGAGATTTCACAGCTCTCCGAAGGCTTTTATACAGCATTCATCCTATTTTGTCCAACTCAATAGCGGCTTCTGCTTCAACCACAAGTATACGTCACCATCGCCGCTACCCCCGAAAAAGGCAGATAGGGGTTCACACTAAAAAAGACTGCGATGAAGACAAACTTGGCTGAGTATCATCATGTAAAAGAGGGACAGAATAGGCTGAGTGGAGGTTCTAAAGGAAAAACTGTGGGTGACCAGGAGTACAGGCACAGAATGGGAGCAGAAAGCCAACCCCTTTTAAATAAGCCCAGTGACAATCTCAGGCAGAGATTGCTTTTGGCCGGGGGCTGGCTAAAGGGGGCTCGGAGTGGCAGAAAAAACAGATTCTTGCTAGTTTGCTTACTGCAGTGCCCAGGAGCTGGTGCATCTTCTTGCTGAAGACGTAGACTCGCATCCAAGTCGTTCCTGTTTCCCCCTCTTAGAAGCGCACAATCTGCACACCCCAAATTTTGCCTAACCACCTGATTCGAAAGCAGTGACAGCCAGAGGGGCTGTTTGCCCTCAGGCAGCAGAAGTGACTTTATGACTGAAGTTAAAGACACTGAGGCCAAAGAAAGTCTGCGCCTGGACTTCAGGTTCACGCTCGCAACTTGAACGGGTCTCAGCGTAAATCTGAGGCCATATGGTGTCTCCACTGCCTCAAGTTTTACTGGGCGGTCAGCAGTGTGACACCATCCCCGGGCACTCGGCCACGTCCTGGGGCTTTTCAGCTCTTCTCAGACATTTGGGTCCCATAAACAAACAGGGAGGTTGGTTAGCACTGGCTGTGGGGGCTCCCTGGGGAATGCCCTCCGCCAGCCTTCCCACGGCGGGCACCCGGCACTTCCCAGCTCCCACAGCCGCCTGTCAGTACGCAGAAATTCAACGGGCCTTGAATTTCGGGCTTTGGGCTTGAATTAATAGCCACGACTTCCCTCCGTCCCTTGGGGAAACGCACCACCAACAGTGAAAAAACACTCCCCCAAATATTCCAAGGGCTTTGCAGCACCTCCTGACAGGCACTGAAAACGGGAATGTTTGAAAGACAAATTGTGCCCTCAGAAAGCGTGGCCGTGATAATGCCACGCAGGCAGCGTCTCTCCACAATGACTTTGTTGCAGTCCCAGTGGTGAGGCCGGACACAGGTTTCCATTTTTAGCAAGTCCAAGAGGCAAATTATTGCCTGGTAATAATTGTTAACGAGAAGAGCATTTTGCACTCTAAGATTTTTGTTTACCATCTTGCATCGCAAAAAGACGTTGAATAACCTCCCAGCCAAAGGAGCAGAGACGCGGATACTAACAGGGCCCCAAAAAGCGCCCGTTTGAGCCAGGCACAGCTCAGATCCTAAAGGCTGTCACCGTAGCACGGCGCAAGCAAAGCCGCCGACCCGTTTCCTGCAGATCTGCTTTTCAAGCACCGGGAGCTCTGGCAGTTTGAGCGCAGCCACCACCGGAGGGATTCAGCAGCGCTCGCCTTGCTGTTCTACATCACTCCCCGCAGCCAGGGCTCGGACTTCCCAGGCCTGTCTCCGAACTGCGGGAGCGCCGTGCCCTCCCGAGCCCTCCCCACCCCTCTCTCAATGCCCTAAACTGACTGACGGAATTAGATTTGTGGAGTGAACTCAGTTGCTTTTGATCTCTATTCAAGGTGCCATCAAGGGATCTTAATAGGTAGCATCTTAGCAAACGCTTTAAGGCCTGAAACCGTCATTAAAGAAACTCCTGATTCTCACACTTGTCTGAAAGAATAGAGGAGCAAGCTGGCTTCAAATGCCAGTTGACAGATGGGAAGACATATGGACTATAGGATTGCTGATCTAAAGACTCAGAGCCATGGTCAGGCTGAGGAAACATACATCTTTATTTTGATGTTGACCTCAAAGGGAAGAGGTCTGAGTCAACAGAAAGGGGAAAGGGCAGAAAATATCACACGTCTGAGGCCAGGATTGCTTTGAACTTGAGGACACATATACTAAACGGTACCAAGTTGACAAAAAGGCTTCCTGACACTCCGTGTCTACAAATTTAGCAGTCTGACCCATATAGCTGCTTGATGCATTTTCAGTAACGAGCTGAGTGAGGATCAGTAACGCTGATGCAATCTCTTGTGGCACCCAAGAAGTTTGTCGTTTCTGCCAGCACCAGCTCTTCCTGAAGCCCCGGCACGGAGCGGGACGGAGGCACATGGGTTAAAGTCCCCGTGATCCTTCCGCCAGACTTTGGGGAGGCTACGGAAGGACAGGATCACCCCGAGCCGCAGACCAGTGGATCCCTGCCGATCATTTCTCCTTGAGTCCTGTATTTGTTTCTGCGCTGGCTCTACACAGGAAAACGTACGACCCCATCCCAACTCATTAACATCGCACACAGCATTTTCTATAAAACTCCCCCAGGGACACTTAACTGTATTCCTTTCCAGCACTGAAAAAATGCTCGGGATAAAGTTTAGACATTTGGAGCCTTCTGCTGAATTTTAAATGGCTGCGCGAGGAATCCGTGAAACAAATGAAGGGACAGATATCCTATTGTCTTCCCAGAAAAAAAGCAGGGCCTTTTGGTTCGCTCTCTTTCTTCATGTCGCCTTTTTATCACAAGTGTGTGCTGATGAAACTACTTAAATGCGGTCTGTTCCGAGAGATTAAATTGAATGTCTGTGTAGAGTTTCAGGGCTCGGCAGCATGGCACGGCAGCTTCGTTTCACATCTCTGGGACACTGGGCAGGCATAAAAATAATTGCAGACTCAGAAGCGATCAAGGAATGTATCCCGGCTGCAACAGATGCTGTATTAAAAGGAAAGACAAAAGCCAAAGTGCATAATGAATTTAAAAAGATTTCTTTATCAAACATGTCATTTGTTTGAAGGACTGAATTGCTGGCATCAGATGTGGCAGATCAGCTTGTCACCAAAGTGAGACACGAGGACTGCTACGCAATGGCAATTGATGAGTCAATTGAAATCACTGATGTTGCTCAAATGCGCATCTTCATTTAATACGTCAATGGTCAGAAGTCAACCAAAGACCTTCTGGTTTTGCCGCTACAGAAGCAAACCAAAGGCTACAAAATCTGGTGTGCTAGCGCTGAACCTCAGAGGCCTTAATATACTGCACGGGAGCTGACGCTCCAACTACAGTTGTCTGTGAAAAATAATTTCTGACATACCCCTAACAACCGAACCCAGGCTCCTGAGCATCAGTGCCTTGTCCATCAAACCGTTCTCTGAGCTGCATTAAAAGCAAGATATTAAAATGGCATTAGATTACCCAGAAACACAGTCGTCTGTCTAAGGCTGACACCTATTCCTTGTGCTGATTATTTCAGCTTTCTCTTTACGGGGATGTGGCTGAAGGGAACAGTTTGCGAAGTACTGAGGTGGTTTGTTGATTGATAAAAATACAAACAATGCTTGCTAAAAATAGAGAAAGCTATTTCCAAGACCCTTCTCCCCTCCAACACAAAAGCAAAACAAAGCGAAAAAACCCCAACAGCCCAAACACATTTCCTCCATCCTTCCTAAGCCTTTCTAGGGGAGAACAGTTGCCCGCATTGAATTTCTTGGTCTCCATAAAGCAAGCCGAAATAATTGTGTCAAAAAATCTTTACAAGGTTGAGTTCTCGTACTCCAGCAAGTCAGAGTGAGAAAGCAGAAAGGGTGACTTTATACAAAAACCGGTTTTCTACAGAAGCACCCATCTGGATTTTCACTCAAGGAAACGGCAAACTGACCAAGAGAGCCTAAAATCTCTCTCGGGGTCTTTGGGACGTGTTTTGAAGATTTTACTGCAGAGAGGCAGGTCTCCTCTGAGCTTGGTAAATAACCCCCTGGCTCAACTTGCCGAGATGATGCAGGCAGGTTTAACTAGCCAGGGAAAGCTTTCAGCGCGGTTTGCTCTACGGGGCTGCACAGCTATAGCTTTTTTCCGCCCCGAGATTGCCATCTCCCCTGCCGACGGAGGCAGACGGGAGCCAGAGGGGAGCAGCCCGGGGGTCTCCTCTCCCGCTGGCGCCCACGGGGCCGAGCCGGCAGCGGGAGAAGCCGCTCGGTGCCTAACGAGACGGAGAGAAGGCCCCATGCCTCTGCCCACCGCCAGCGTGCAGCCTCCATCCAGCTGCGGCGCGATGCCTAGTAAACTCTCTGGGATTTGTTAAAAATGAGGCTTTTCTAATATGCTGAAGATGACAGACCTCAAGTTGTCATATATTAAAATGGTGCGTACATTCCTTCCTCCGAGTAACCAATAACGGGACAAAAATCCTTGCCAACTCCGGTCTGTTCCTCCTGCCAAGGATTGTTTGAGCTCGGCTCATCCCGAGTGCCCCCATTGGGATCCAGATATAGATTAACACAGTTTTGAAATGCAGAAGGGCCACAATCATGCAAGGCTTGATCCAACCCAGACTGGAGTCCGTGGAAAGGTCTGCATTGACGTAAGCGGATAGAGAGCAGCACCGCCGCGCCTGCTGCTGCTGAGAAACCAGCCCCGCTCCCCCCGCCGCCGCCGCCGAACCCGGGCTGTGGCCTCCAAAAACGGAGGGGAGAGCGTGGGGGGGGCAGAAGGGAGGGCAACAACAGCTTCCCGAGGGTCCTTCTGCTCCCCATTCCCGGTGGGTGTGAAGCTGTCCTGCAGGAAGACAGCCCGCTCCTTCCTCTCCCCCCCCCCCCCCGCCACCACCGAGCAGCTCAGGTCTGGATTGCCAACAGGCTCCGTCACCGGCCACGTCCCGTAGCCCTGGCACGGGCGATGCCCACGCACGGCACCCGGCCGAAAGCTTGGTCCTGGGAGCCCAAACTTGGGTCGCCTGGAGGGCGCCTCGGCCCCAGCACCGCACGTCGCCTCCCACGGGGCAAATCCTGCCCACGTCTCCAGGGATTCACACGCTTCTGGGGGGGCTCTGCCCGACCAGCCGGCGAATGCCAAAGGCTCAGCCAGGTGTATTCACACGCAGGGACGAGGAGCAGCTCCTCGCTGCCGCACCAGCCCGGCCTCCTTTCACTCCCTTCTTCCTCCTTCGCCAACCCACGTCTCTTTTGTTCCTCCTTTCCTCATTCCCACGTTTTTGGGCTGCCCTCCCAAGGCATGCCCTGCTTTGCCCCGCAGCCTGCCCTTCCCCGCTCGCCTCCGAGTTTACTTCTCAGCCACCGTTTCTTCGGGGTTTGCTGCAGTGGCGGGAGCAAGGATCAAAACGGGAAAACGCCAACCTTGGGGCCCTTTCCCTTTTACAGCCCCCGGTACCGGAGCAGCGCTCGGAGGAGACTGTACGGAGCCGAGGGGGGCAGCATTCACGCACGCTCTGGCCCCCAGCTTGGGGCCTTCTACTCTATCACAGCAATAAAAAACTGCCCATTCAAGTCCTTTGTCTTAAAGATTTCCATCCTGGCTACAGCAAGCGCAGATTTATGGGTGGGAGCCACCACCGGAGGAATAGTAAACAGCGCGCGCGTGCGTGCCTACGTGCGGGGATGCCGTGCCGCCGCCGAGCGCGGCAGAGGCTGCCGGCAATCCGCGGTAAACACGGGGCTCGGATAAAACCGGCTTGCCTGCCGCATTCATAAACAGACAAATAAATAAATAATACACCGTTTGGCGGCGTCTTTCGTGACGGACGCGGCCCAGGCAAGAGCGTGGTGGGGATGCGCTGATGGGAGGGGGGAGCCGAAGCCGAGAGGGAACGGCTGACTACGCGGGATCTGCGGGATCAGACACCTGCCTTATTATGAACAGTGATGCACAGCGTGGCCTCTGCTTTCTCACGCAAGCTAAATCCCACAACCCGTATCTGCTCCCCTCCTATTTAAAGGCGCAGCCTCCCACCCTCGGCGAGAGCCCAGCCGAGGGGCAGACCCCCGGCTTCCCCCCCCCCCCCCAAACTTCCTACCGCAGCCTCCCGGCCCTTCCACGGAGGCGCGCGGAACGCTTCCGACACTTGTTGACACTTCGAAAGAATACGTTAATAATGATAAAAAATCAGCAGCCGCGTCTTTCGTTGACTTCTGGAGGAATTTTGCCGGAGAAAGGATGGCAGGACCCAGCTCCAAGCACGCTGAGTGACACCTCGTGTTTTCCAAACCGCCCTTGGATTTTTCATAATATCTAGCAAGCAAGTTGCTGACAGAAGCAGGACGGTTCCCTGTTTGTTGGGCAAGAATACTTTGCGATTCCGTAGAATACCAAATTTGGTAGAATGTCTTCCACTTTGGTAGAAGATATTACAAACAACTGTGCATTTTAACACGTTTTCGCATTACGCATCATTCATTCTGGGCAGGGGGGTGGTGATCGTTTTCTGCAGACAGCTAGCAATGCTTCCAAGAATGAAAACGTTCATCGAAAGATAATGAAAACCAGACATTTAGTAACATTTTCATTTTGCATGTTTAAATATTTATAACTATGTTCATAAAACCACATGTTTGCTCTCCTAATGCTCTAGTGATTGTGTTTATGAAACGCAGTATTTCTCCGACGCCCCTTCCTTGCGTCAGCTTCTCTGCCGGGCGCGATTTACTCGCCCTGCCGCACTGACAACTCGCTTTTATGTAAAAGACCGTCCAAGATTAAGAATAGAAAATTACTGAAAAGAAGAAAACATATTTTGGGGTCGTTAACGTTTCGCTGATGCACATGTGATTTTAAACTTCGTAGGGGGCACTTGCGGTGGCTTCGTTCTTTCCCTGCGATTTATTGTCAGTCTGGAGGGAAACTATTTCTTAACTTACAGCAAAAAAAAAAAAAGAAATCTAGAAATACAAGTGTGATAAAACCAAGATTCTGATATAAACTATTGTTCTCGCCGGGACGCTGTTGGGTTTTTTCTCCCCCTCTAGCTTGGGTGAAAATTAAATGATAACAAAGAATTTTGCTTTAATACTGTAGTTGCTTGAGTTTGCATTAGAAATTTCTAAAAAGCTGATGGAGCAGCCATGGGCTGAAACAGGGTCTATTACACTTAGCAGCCCCAGAGGTGAGCACACCGTTCCAGACATCCCGATACAGCTTACACGGTCCAGTTTGGTGTGGTAAAGGCAGGACCCAGCAGTTCTTTATCAAATCATAATTCTTAATTCATGTTCCAGACATCCCGATACAGCTTACACGGTCCAGTTTGGTGTGGTAAAGGCAGGACCCAGCAGTTCTTTATCAAATCATAATTCTTAATTCATGTTCCAGACATCCCGATACAGCTTACACGGTCCAGTTTGGTGTGGTAAAGGCAGGACCCAGCAGTTCTTTATCAAATCATAATTCTTAGAATGTCCCGTGTCAGCTTGTCATTTCAAAACGGGATTAATAGCTACACAGGCTTTTTTTTTTTTTTTT